>JAHLSL010013707.1:3652-56193 GCA_025920805.1 Petroica traversi | reverse complement strand
ATCCACTGGTCGATCTGTTTTGGTTTTGGCCTTCTTTCCTGCAGCAGTGACTGCCAGTGGCTTAGGCTTACTATCTGGTCCAGGTGCCAGCTTAGGTTCAGTGTCTGGCTTAGTTGCAGCCTGGGGGACTTGGGCTGCTTCACCTTCCTGGCCCTGTGCCTCCATCTGCTGCCCAGCTTCACTTTCCTGGCCCCTTGCCTCTATCTGCTGCCCTACAGCATCCAGCAGCGTGTGATAAGCATATGCCAGTGCCCAGCTTATTGTAATGATCCTTTCCTCCTTAGAACCATCATTACACTTCTCTTTCAGATATTTGGCCACCCTAGTTGGGTTCTGTATTTGGTCACGCGGGAAGTCCCAAGCTATGGGTTCTGAGAACTCTTTCAAGATCTGGCCCATATCCTCCCATTCTCCGCACCACTCGGGATTTTCCACTACTGGGTCAGGTGTCTCCTCAGTCCTTCTGCACCTATCATCCTCAGCCCCTCTGCACCTATCGTCCTAAGTCCCTCTGCACCTATCAGCTCTCATTCTAAAGAAGTTGTAAATTGTAAAGAGGAAACTCACCAGCTGGAATATCAGCAAAGTGGTTTCTTTGGCATCTAGGGGGTACTGAGCATTTTCAAAAAATGATGTAACAGATGATGTAACAGATGATGTGACAGATTGAAAGGAGAAGAGGAAAGGGAAAGGCTGGGAAGCCTCATCCCCACCTTTAAGGGATTGGGTGCCATTATCAACAAACCCCCAGAACATGCCACTGAAACTAGGATACAAGGTGGGAAAGAAAAACGACAGACCGTAAGTAGCTCGAACAATTCCTAGTAGGTTAGCTACACTCTCTCTATAAATCAGTATCACCATCCCCAGCAAAACAGCAACTTTAAACCGTACCCCCCACGATAAAAACTCCGTGCCAGGAACAACAGCGAGTAGCAAAGCCAGCCTAGGAACCAGGAAGCTGCCACAGCTGTCCACACACAGAGGTAGAATATGAAGTCAACCAGCATGGCTACTGGCTGCTCTAGCTCAATACAGAGCAATCACAACCAAAATACAAATCAGTACAAGTTTTTTCCACTTTCTCGAGCCCCACGTTGGGCGCCAATTCTATTTGTCCTGGTTTAGGGTAAATATTTATGAGGAAACCTCTGGGGGGTCTCCTCTAGGAAGAGCTGATTCCAATCGCCCCTCCCCCTACAGGTCCGGGAAGAATTTCCTTAGAGAAAAGTGGAAAAAACTATTTATTTAACAAATAGAATATTCACAAGCATAGGAAAAATTTGGATAATATGAAAACAATGAAACCTCTCCTTCCTCTGAAGAGATGGTAGATTCAGAGTCCGTCTGAGTCCGGTTCAGTTCTCCAGTGGGGGGGGCCGATTGCCGGGCCTGGCTGTAGAAGTCGGCGAGGGGGGGGCCCCCCGGGGGTTCCCTAGTGTCTTGGGCCCACGCGATGCCAGCCAGTCCCAGGAGGAGGAAAAAGGAAAAAAATACCCAGCAAAAGAAACAAAGTCTCTCCCTGCAAAAAGCCGGGAAAAATCCGAGGAAACCCTCCGCTGTGAGCTCTTCCAGCACCCACACCAGGAGAGTAAAAAAAAAAAGGAAAAAGAAAAGAGATAACGCTGTCTGCTGGAATGTAGCCTTGCTTCGTAGGAGTAAAGGTATCCTGCAGACAAACGGCGAGTGCTTTTTTTCCTCCACCTTCTGTCTTTCTGGGACCAACTTAAAGCTGCAGAACTTAAGGTCCAGCATAAGCAAGAGGACGATTGGGGATACAAACAGGTCATATGGCCAACACAGGACAATTGCCAAGGATAAATCCACGGAATTGCAGCGAGGGGGCAGCTGAGCATCAAATCAAATATCCTGAAAGAAAATTCAGAGGTTTTTCAGTCAGCAGCACGAATAGAACTCCCCTAAGCTCGAGCTGAATTTGGGAACACAGGAGCCCCCACACCACCCTCCATGAAGCCAAGAACACTGCCTCAAATCCAGTGCTTTAATCCAGTTAAGTTCAAGCCCTCTGCTCTGCAGTTTGACAGTAATGCTATATTTTTATTCAGGGCAGGATCAGAGGTCTGATGAAACCTTGTGTTGCCAACATGAAAGTGGAAGTAGCTTTAGCTAATCCCAAGGAAAATGAAGCCCACCTCTTTCACCCCACACCCCTCCTGAAAAGAAAGAAAATGCAAACCCCACATTTGACTCTCTTGGAAGAGAAAATTCCCTGCTGTCCTCAGATGGTTAAAACATGCAGCTTTGGTGGGCTGCAGAAGGAATAGCAATTACATACCCTTCACCTCTTGCCAGCTTGGGCTTTTTTTTTTTTAATTGTGGGGTTTTGTTCTAAATCTTTCAGCTGTTTTTTCCAGTCCTTCTTATGGGGAGAAACATTCTCACCCTCCATGAGAAAGGGTAGTTTAGGGGGGAAGAAAACAGGAGAAGAGAGTTCACAGGCTGCTTCAATGTCACCAAAAAAAAAAAAAATAAGAAAAAAAAAAAAAGAGAGAGAAAGAAAGGCCAGGTCTTCAGTGGAGTTAGCCTGGCCATGTTAAAGGAGCAGGTGTTGTACTGAGTTAATTTATCTGGGAGGAGACCTGAGCAAATCCCAGCAGCCCTGCTGAGAAAAAAGCTTTGTATGCTGACACAAAGCCCTCCCTGCTGCAGCACTGCTCTTGCTGTCTTCCCTTCCCTCCTCCCTCCCAGCTTCTCCTAATTGCAGGGCTAATGTCCTCTGACAAGTGCCTCAGATGGTCCAACAACAGCCCCATCACCCATTCCCCATCCCTGATTATTATTATTCTTATTTTCACAGCCCAAATCCCTGCCGAGCCCAGAATGCTCTTGATTATTCTCCAGCACAACCGTGTCTGCTGAGGAGCTGCAAAATATTCATTCTGCCATGCTGAGCAGCCAGTTGCTTGCCTGTTGTGACATTGCTGCAATTTCTGGCACGAGAAGCAGTGCAAATGGGGCTCCAAAGATTCCTCTTTTGAGGCTGCAAGCCCAGGACCCACATCAAAGCTGGGTGCTTGTCTGATGTTTGCTTGGAATGACGGTGTCGTAGGGAGGGGGCCTATCTGCCTGCCATGCCTGGAATATGTGAGTTATTGGCACAGCCCCCAGCCACACCACAAGCTGTGTGTCAATTAAAACATTGGGGATCTGGAGAGCAGCAAGCCCAGGCAAGCAGGGATGGGGAGTAAGTTTATTTATTATGTGATTAAAATAGGTAGATGGTCATCGTATGAGGTTGAGAGGAACAACCTGACAAAGTCATTTGTTGACAATGAAAAGAGGTTCAAATTCAACAAGCATAGTCTCATCATTTCCCACTCCCAAATTCATGCCCAGAAACCAGCACTGCCCTGGGATCTCAGGATTTACACAAAAATCACAATTCCTACCAGGGCCACATCATCCACCCTTGATGCAGACCACTTTTACAAACCCCTAAACATAGAGCAAATATCTCCAGCAGCTCCTCTGTGCTTTGAGGCTTCTCTTCTACTAGGAAGACTTTCCTCTGGGAATAAAGGCAATCATGGCAGCAGAAGGGAAACCAACACTTTCAAGAGCTGATTTTTCCCAGTGGCACTGAGATGTGCCACAGCTTCTCTGTGGCTTGAAACCACAGTGAAATGGATGCTGTGGGAAGAGAGAGGGAACAGGCTCTTATTCCTGCTCCAAATACCTTCAGAGGATGCGTGAAGTGTTGCTTGAAAACCTCATACCCACATCAGCAGCCACCACTGATCACAGAAGAGGACTAAGAGGGTGGGAGCAGGCTCCCCTGTCCATCCCCAGCTGCACACACCCCTTCATGCAACAGGGACAGGAAATTTATAACTGTGGTTTGGAAGAAGAGAAGGTGTCCATCAGGCAAAGGTTACCCTGCATCAAAGGATCCCTTCAATGAGAAGGAGGGAGGGAATCTTGGCAGAAAGGATTTCAGGACACCAGCAAGTAGCAAAGAGCATCTCATTCAAAAAGTGCTCAGCGGTTTCATTGCACAAAGCAAAAATAAAAGACACCCCTTTAAAGTACAGTGAAAGGAAAAGCGTGTTGGGGAGGAAAGGGAGGGGCTGTGGAAAGGGATGAGAGCAGCTGGAGAGGAATTCCAGCGGGACAGATAGACAGGCAGTCACAAAGTCTGTTAATTATTTAAAAAAATAAACTAACACAGAAAAGGACGTCCTGGGGAGGAGGGGGAGGCAGAACCTCAGGGTACCCATCAATTATGCACAAACCAGCTTAGGGACACTGAGAAAAAGGGTCCTGTGGGTACTGTCACAGAAATGTCACCAGAAGCTGGCCCCAACCCACTGCCCGTGACACAGCACGGTACCTTGGTGACCCTTTGTTACCCCTGGCTCATTGTGTTTTGTAACTCGAGTTGGTATCCACAAGAAGAAACAAAAGAACACAAAGGCTTGGCAGTGGTTTGTGTTTCTAATTGCACTGCAACCACGTTTTCACCTGGCATGTCAGGAACGGGACAGTCTGGAGCTTCCCTCCTGCTTCTTGAAACAGTGACCACAACAAACAAGTGGGTGTTAGGCAGAAGCCATCTGCGTCCAGGTTGGTGCTGCCAGATCAAGGTAAGCAAAGCTACAAGGCAGGAGATACAGGAAATAAATCTGCCCTTACTGACCACTTTTCCTGACTGGAGCTTGGTCTGATGTGGAACATCTCCTCCAGAGCTGCAGGTTCCAAGTTTTTAACAGGATCAGGTCACACACACTGCTCCTGGGGACTACACAACATGATTTTTCTTGGCTGAACAGCCACCTACACTGCTGGCTTTCAGATATTTTTTTCCAATAGCTCCATTAACAGAAAACCACCAAAACATGACAAAGTGGCAAAAGTATTTCTTCCCAGTTTTAATATTTTTCTTATAACTTAAGCTTTGAAGTGATGTCCCAATACTTTGAGTAAAGCCCTTGACTCAGAAAGTCTGAGGCTTAAGAGGGGAAGAACCATCTCAGGTTCAGAATGGTCATCCTTCATCCTATGTACACTTCACTGTTTCTTGCTATGATGAGAAAACATAAAATACTACCTATAAATCAAAAGCATTTAACTTGCCTCATGCACACCATCAAATAGACATTGAACAATAAGAGTTTGGGCTTACAAATGGCTGTTTCTAGAATTCCAGTCTTCATCCTTGTCCTGGTTTTAAACCCCAACAAGCTTGTAAGTATGAAGACCCAAAACCCTACAAAATCTTAACCCACCCAGGTCGTCCTAATTTCTCCAGTCTTGGTTTATCCATGGACCAAATGGCTTTTCTTTGCATTGAGCTACTCCTTAAATCCTACAGAAGCATGCAGTTTGCAAGCAAGAGGGGTGATGTGTGTTTGATAGAAACCACCCATATAAATGAAACCACAATTTTTACGATAAACTGGCGAACGGGCAAGCATGCAGAAACTGTATCTGCCATAATGATTTATTTAAAATAAACAAATCCAGCTGTGATAAAATAATGAGTTCTCTGCAAATACTCACACAAATTCTGGCTATTTCATTATGAACGTATTAAATCCAGTCCCTCAACCCCAGCTCTTGATGATAATTAAATACACATAGATGTGCTGCAGTGGATTTGCTCCTGGTAATTTGCATAGCAGAAAATAATTACTCTGGCAATTAAATACAGTACAACATGCTGCTTCTTTATGGGCACCATGAATTTCTTCTGATGTTTTGGCATCACCCTTTTAGAAATTAATGAAGGCCCCCTTCCTATTAATAGCATGCTACAGTGGGTTCATGGTGGCTCTGCCTCACGTGTTTGGAATAACTTTTGTCCTGGTTGCTAGGGCTGGTGCTTCAAACCTCTTGCTGCCTTTAAATAGCCAGCTCCTTTGCTGGCAGTGCTGTTTTCCATTTGTTAGCTATTATATTGATCATTTGTCCAATTGTGCTGCTCTTGTCCAGTGATCAACCACACAGTGCCAGGGCATCCTTCAGTTCAAGGGAAATAATCAGTTTGTTCCCCTCCTGTCCAGGCTATTTGTCCTGTCATACACGGGGATGATGCATCTCTGACCGAGGAGAAAACGTGCAGATTTGAATCTGTTTAGGTGAGACTCCTCATCCCAGGCTAAGCTTTAAAGTCCCCAGGTTGGGAAAAGTAGTCCCCAGCCATCAGCAGGAGCAAAGGGAAGGATTAGGTAGAAGAGGAGCATCAGGGAAAACAAAGCCACGAAACAGATTTGCAGGGCTGAGTTTTGTACAGCCAGAAAGCCCAGCCTTTTCTTCTCTAAAGGAACTTCCCTTTGAACATTGGTCATAAAAGCCTGTGAGAAAGCCTTCTCTCCCTCTTGAGGCTGCTGCCTGAGCTACAGCTGGCCCTGCCAGCAGCCTTCCCTGCATTTCCCTGAGCCTGTGCTGAAAGGGAGGGGATGCCTCAGGTTACTTCCAGCACCTCCGGATCTCCAGAGGGTAGCACAGCTTCATTGTTTAAAGATGGGAGGCATATACAATAAATTTTGATTAATCTAGTCAAGAATTCTGATAAGAATTTGAGATCCCATTTGCTGTCAGTGCACATCTAATAATAAAGGGAGAACAGGGAAATATCAAAGGCAAAACAGACAACAAGAAATGTGTGTGAGAGGTGAAACCATCACCTTGGGGAACTTTTCTCCTCACCCAGACAGCTCCTGGTCCTGCTTCCTTACAACCTCAGAGCATTTTTCACTGGTGCTCTTGCCCTGCTGCCCTGTGCTGTCCCAGCTCCTCTCAGTTCTTACCCAAAGCCATTTCTCTCTTCCCTGCCTCCCTTTCTGTTGTCTTTCACACTTGGATTTTGAATGAGGTTTAGTCTACTTGCACAAACTGCTGAGAGGAAAGATGGCTCAGAAGTGAGGGTGACAGCCTGGGCACATTCAATTCTCTCTGCCACTGACTTCTTGCCTAACCATGGGCATCCTATTTCATACCTCTTCCTGTCCACCACTGCCTTCTTCAAAGTACTGCTCAGATATATCTATTAAAGGCTCCAAACACTTTGAATTGGATGTTGGCCACCTGCCACTTCAAAAAATCCTGTCAATTTTGGCTAGGGATTATCCTTAGGTGAAACTGCAATTCTGCCATCACCCACAGCCAGACTCTTTTCTTGAGCAGATTCAGGCAGGTTTCACCCTCCTTTCCCAAGGGTCACGGCCAACACTGCAGCCTGACCCAGCTCCCAGGGCACAGACTGTGGGATGAACATGCAGAGGTGCTGCAGTTCTCCTACAAGGAGCCCTACACCCACCTGGAGGCCAGGCAGAGCCAGAAGGGTGGGACACAGCCACCCAACACTTTCCAGCACTGAGACCCACAGGCTGCTGCTGGGGCGTGAAAAGGAAGAGGAAAAATGCAACAAAAGACAAGAATAACAAGACTTCCATTCCAAAGCACAATTAGGAGGAATGCACCCATTTTTCTCAGGGTTAGGCTTTTTTTCTTTTTTCTCTCTTTGGCCTGGCTCCCAGCTGCCTGCAGATCCCTTTCCTGGTTGCCTAGCAGGGCTAGCATTCATGGCAAGCTGAGGTACACTGTGGATGCTCCCTGGAATCAGCCTATTTCCTACCCAGATGTGTCTTATTTCAGTGCCATTGCTCAAAGAGCAACAGTAGCACTTTATTTCCATGGCTCTCATCTTCGGATGGTCTAAGGACAACCTTGCCTTACCTTAAGCTCTGTTGCAGCCTCCATGAATAGCTCATACAAAATAATTCGAAACAAATCAAGAAGGCTAAACCTGTAAATCCTCCCATTCTGCAGGGCCAAAGGGTTATTTTATAAAGCACAAGCACTCAGGCTACACAGTTCTGCTGAAGTGCCCTGTAACAGTCAAGAACAGCTGAAGCAATTATCAATGCCCTATCTCCTCCAAAAGGCACAAACTGCAGGGAAGGAATCACTAGGAAAACTTGACAATATAGAGCCCTTAACTCAAGACACGTTTTAGGGATAAAGTCTTTAAAAGGCAGGGGATAAGATGCTCGACTAGGACTTAGGAAAAGCCTGAATTCTATCCTTGAATATCTGGCTGTGCCATGGATTTGTGGGGTCCCCCACGTAAAATGTAAGATACTGATATTTGTTTCCTTAATAAAATAATTTGTAGTCCACTGACAGAACAGGCTGAATAAGAACTAAACCTCTGAGCTATTTACACCTTCCTATTATTTAACATAACAATTTTAACTCTGAGATGTGCCAGAGCAGACACAGGGATAAAAGCTTCTGCAAACTTCTAACCACAGGCACGGAATTTGCAGGATGCCTGTCAGGAGATGAACCATCTCCTTCAGCTTAGGTTTTGACTGGGATTTGTGCCTTGTCCATTTGTCCAGGCAGGAGATGCAATTTGCTGATTCCTACAGTCTCATGTCTCTAAAAACTGCACTTTTTACAAACTGCAAAGGGGAAATGTTCTCCTACACCTGCTGGCTACATGATGGATTGTCCTGGGTTGGCTATATGACCTGTTTGTATCCCCAATCGTCCTCTTGCTTATGCTGGACCTTAAGTTCTGCAGCTTTAAGTTGGTCCCAGAAAGACAGAAGGTGGAGGAAAAAAAACCACTCCTACGAAGCAAGGCTACATTCCAGCAGACAGCGTTATCTCTTTGTTTTTTCTTTTTTTTTTTTCTTTCTCTCTGGTGTGGGTGCTGAAAGAGCTCACAGCGGAGGGTTTTTCCTCGGATTTTTCCCGGCTTTTTTGCAGGGAGAGACTTTGTTTCTTTTGCTGGGTATTTTTTCCTTTTTTCCTCTTCCTGGGACTGGCTGGCATCGCGTGGGCCCAAGACACCAGGGAACCCCCGGGGGGCCCCCCCCCCGCCGACTCCTACAGCCGGGCCCGGCAATCGGCCCCCCCCACTGGAGAACTGAACCGGACTCAGACGGACTCTGAATCTACCATCTCTTCAGAGGAAGGAGAGGTTTCATTGTTTTCATATTATCCAAATTTTCCCTATACTTGTAAATATTCTATTTGTTAAATAAATAGTTTTTTCCACTTTTCTCTAAGGAAATTCTTCCCGGACCGGTAGGGGGAGGGGCGATTGGAATCGGCTCTTCCTAGAGGAGACCCCCCAGAGGTTTCCTCCTAAATATTTGCCCTAAACCAGGACATGGATGGAGAGACAGTTCAACCTCTCACAATAAATTCTCACTAACAGAATTGGAGTGTGGGTTTCCAAAATACTGCCTGAAAGGTGAAACCTACCCAAAGCTTTCAAATGTAGAAATTTCACCTTCACAAGCCTGTATTTCACTTGAGATGTTTGTGGTTTGTCTGTGCCTTTCATCCTCATACAGGCACCTAACACCTCTGCCACATAAAGCACTAAGAAAAGGACATAGAGAAATACTGTGATTATAAAACTGATTTGTTTACTCGCACAGGGCCTAGTTGTTACTTCCACTGAATTCAGTGGCAGTTTTGCCATCGACTTCAGTAGGGTGGAGCAGAGCCAGGGACTTTTGTCTGTTAATTCCTTGTGGATCATTTACAGCTTTCCAAGCACCACTGCAAAAATAAACATCGGATTTTTAAAAAACCACATGCACACACAACAAAAAACCAACTGGAGTTAAAATGCGCATAAAGACCCAAAGAGAACCACTGGCATAATATCCCTACAGTATTTCAGAATAACTCATTATTTACTCATTAAATCAGCAAACGACAGCTCCATTTCTCAGGATCAGCAGCGTGTGCATTTCTCACGCCAGCAATCAAATTATTCACAAGCCGTGTACATCATTTACTCTTGAATATATATATATATATATATATATATATATATATATAAAGTTTAGATATAACGAGTTGGGCTGAGAGCAGAGACATGGCCAAAAGGGAGCTGGGTAGGTGACAGTGCTCTGGAGGTGCCAGCAAAGGCATCCATGCAGGGGAGGGAGTATCTCTGCTGGGTTCCTTTCTGGTGTGGTTCAATTGATCAACTCTAAGATGCCCAAGGTCCTGGTAAGGGAGAGAGGGCAGGCTACAAAAAGGCACATTAAACAGATAAACAAGGAGCCAAAAAAAGGGAGGAAAGGTGAAAACTCGCACACCCCCTATTTCTTCCACCTTTAAGGTGCCTCTTCAATCTCAAGTAGCACAGTGACAAAACTCAACATTAGGATTGAGTTTGTGCGTTTTTGCACACTGTTGTCACATGTTTTCAGACAAAAATAATCTGAAACGAAATATTTTCCCTGCAGAAGCATGGGGAATGTCACGCTTTTCCAAATTTCCACCAAAGAGTCAAAAACTACAGCCCTGGACTAAAATGGGGCAATGTTCCTGGATGAACCTCCACCATCTTTCTGAACTAATTCTCATGTCAACTGCTTGGGAAAAGTAAGACTAAGACAAAGGGGAGCTGAAAGCCTGGGGCTTGAATGAAAACTACAAAAGGAACAAAAGTAGCAGCAACAAAACTCCAAGGACTCCTTTGGCACCCAAGGAGGAAGCTTAAAATACAGCCAGCGTCTCAGCCTTTTTTCTCTATCTTCCTCTAAAAAAAAAAAAAAGAAAAAAAGAGACAGCTCCTCGAAACAATCTCTGTGTAAGCTGTTGCCAGAGTCTGAGAGAATAAGCCAGGGTTTCTGTGCCAGCCCGTTCTCATGGCCAGGTGAAAAGAAACTCATTCCTTTATAGCCTGTGCTGCCCCACACAACATCTGCTGAGAAAGTAGGATGGGAAACACCAAAAAGGGGAGAAGAGAACAGCCAAGGCCTTCAGGTTAGAAGGGCAGCCTGTTCCCACCAAGGAGCCCCTCTTTCACTTGCAGACAACTGCTGCATTTGACATTTCAATGGGAACTGAGGCAGAGCGGGAGGGAGGGATGGAGGAGGGGGCACTGGGAGAGCACATAAAGGGACCCGAGTGAGAAAGGTGAGGAGACAAAAATTCTGCATCTCTTTCATTTCTGCTTTCAGGGTATTTTTTTCTCTCCATAATATGACAGTCAGGAGAAAGAGGAGAGTTTCTTTTAAAATCACACAGATAGGCAGAGAGGGTGGGTCCTGCTAAAAACTTCTTCAAGATGAATCAATTTTATGGGGCTTACAGAGCAAAAGTCTTTTTCTTTTTTGGTCATCCCTTTTTTTGTCTGTGTTTTCAATGAGAAGGAAAAAGGATTTACATAAAATAAACAAAAATAATGAATAGCAGCAAACCCTGCCATGGGCACCAACAGTGGATGCTTTTAGGAAAGTTACATGAATATTGTTTCAGTGTTCAGCATTGTCTGAGGGTTCAACACAGACACATTCATCCTGGGAAGTAATTTTGGGGTCCTGATCACTCCATACAAACCCCTCAATGAGAGCTGCATACTTTTTTTAATCTGCTTTATAGAAACTTTCATCCAAACACATCAGAGTAATTTTGTAAAGGCTTCAAAGCAGCCCTGTGCCATGAAAGGGTATTATCTCCATTTTACAGAACAGGAAACTGAGACCCAGAGGGAATCACGCAGGCAGCATCCAGAAATAAATCACTGGCAAAGCCTGGAATAAAACTGGTTCCCTGGAGCACCACGCTCATCTGCAGTGAATGCAGAAGTGGCCTTGGCTAAGTAAGAGTCTCTCTGCTGGGTTTTATGTTAAGCCCAAATATGCAAACCAAAAACAATACAAACAAGGCTCAAACCAACATAGTGTTTTCATATCTACAGTCAGTGGATATAGATTCATAGAGAGCACCAGTCCACGTGCTGGGAAGCATGGAGGAACCTTTCAGGATTTGGAGAGGGGATAAGTGAATGACCAAGGTGGGAAGATGACAGAGGAGAGCCCAGGAACAGCTTCTCTGAGGGGAAACTCAGGGAGATTAGGGTTATCCTCAGGGCAGTGGGGTGAAACTGGGGTTCCACTTCCTCAAATCAAAATGGGAAATGAGATATTACATCCAGAGTTCACAGAAAATGGTTTGGGCTGGAAGTGACCTTAGAGGTCATCTTGTTCCAACCTCTGTGCCATGGGCAGGGGCACTTTCCACCAGACCAGGTTGCTCCGAGCCTCATCCCACCTGATTGCTTTTCTCAGCAAGAATTCCCATGAATTCCACTTATGGTCAGTGAGGGAGGCAGAAAAGCACAGAGTTTTCAGGATTAACACCAGGCTCAACACTGGGCACATGCTGTGCAGCAGCCAGGGGTGTGTGTTATTTGCTTGGGATGAGGATCATATGCAGCAGAGAATCTCCAAAAAGCCACAAAGCCCTCAATGTCTGGGCTATAACTCAGAAGGGAGGATTAAGAGGTTAAAATGCTTTGTGTTCAGCTGGAATCAGTCTAGAGAGAGTTCAGCATCACTTACCCTTTTGTGTGTCAAAAATAGCCAATCTTTGATCCTTCTTGACTGCTGTGACTCAATATTGCTTCCTTTCTATCCCTCTGCACACAGACCAGTGGGTTCCTGTTAAAGGGCCAGTTTGCACTGGGACAGATTTAAGGCTGATGAAACAAAGCCACAGGTGCTCCTCAGTCAGTGTGGGATGTGTCACACCCCAATGAGCAGCTTGGGCCTTCTTCCTACCAACCCATGGCTCTCCAACCTCTGCAGAGACCATTTTCACTTTCGTACATCACAAGCATCTGAAAATCCTTAAGGTCCAACAGAAGGCATAAAGAGAACTTGCCAAATGATTTTAGAGCAGTTTGAGGGTTTCGTTTCAAGTCAGAAGACTGCCTACAGACAACTCTGAACTGCATGTCTCTATTTTCCATCTGCAAAACAGAAAAAAAAAATCCCACAGAAGGTACCCACACTGAAACCCTGTGGGTAAGACAAATCTGCAAAGCATCAGTAAGAGGTTAAATCTCTCCCTGGTGCCTCACAACCAGCTGTCAGGGAGAAGACAGCAAGAAATAGGAAAAAATGAAAGTCCTTCTCTAACTATAAATAAAATTGTCCATATTATTATTACAGTTATAAAGTTAGGAAAGTTTCCTGTATGACAATTTATCCCCTCCTCATCCTGCAAACCCCAGGAGAAGTAAATAATTGAGTGACAACAGAGCAGAGCCACAGATGCTCTCTCAGGTGATGAGGACAAGTCTGGAGGACAAATCCATCCACCCCTTACCCTGTGGGGCTGAAGCCACCTCCCTGTGCCCAGTGCTGAGAGGTTTCACTGTTCTGGCAGCCACGTTTTGTAACACATACTCAGACACCAGATATCCATGGGGTAATGCTGAGTAATGTGCTGGCTGCTATCTGCCTCGCTGAAAGGGTGATAAGAGCCAGCCAGAGATAGTCCTGCTTCCCAAATTAGATAGCTAAATGATCAGACCCTTAGAAAAATAACACCACCAGCCCTTCCCCAACATTACCTTTCTACTCACAGATAAGCATTGCTAAGGCAATGTTAACTGCAGCCTCAGCCCCCCCCCCCGTCTTTAAAAAGCCGTCTCAGACAAGATCACGAAATTGGTTTAGATTTAATGTGACTTTTTCCATTAAAAAGCTCATTTAAATGAGCTTTGAGTTTTCTCCTCGTCGCTGGGCTAGAAATGGGTTTTAAAACTTAAAACGCGATCAAGAGACAAGTGGCTGTTCCTGCAGGTGTTGGACTTCAGAGGAATATTTCCATTTGCAGGAAAGGTACAACTTATTCCCAGCCAAGAGATGTGGCGACAACACGTCTCTGCCAAAGGCATTCCTCAGGCTGAGGCATCTTCTCTGCCCTCGGCTCAAGCCAAGTCTTCAAGCTCTAGTTCATCTATATCCCCCCCAAAATAACTGTCTCAGAGTCACAGAAGTGTGTTAGCTCAAAGCACTGCTTGATGATAAATTTGCTGCAGCAGTTGATCCACATATTCACACCAACAGCTTGTGGGTTCCTTCCAACTCAGGATATTCTATGATTCTGTGAACTAGTTTTGGCCAATAATTTCTGGCAGAGGCAGGGCAGGTGCCTGTGAGGGCACTGAGGAGAAGCAATGACACCTGAACCCATCACTGCTGGTTGATTCAGGGCACCAGAACCAAGTTCCTGAGATATTTGGCTGCTAATCTGGAATTCCTCCCAGTGCCTGCAGTAGGGATTTGTCCTAGAAACATTCAGTGAGGGACATCAGATGGTTCAGACTGTTCGAAATCTTGTTTATATCCAAGGTCCTGTCCATCCCCAGTGCCCTCTTCCACAGCAGGGAACACAGACATGCCTCAAGGAAGCACTGAAATAGGGTGAAGGGTTTGTTTGGGGAGGAAAAAAAAAAAAAGAAAAAAAAAAAAGAGAAAAATATCACCCCCACATGTCTGGATGGAAAACCATGAAGAATTTGACAATAAAAGGACTCTGGATTTGGAGTTCTGGTGACACTCATCAGCTTTATCTGCCTTGGATATCAAACACAGTAGATCCAAAACTCCCAAAAACAATGAGATGAAAGATCTGGGGTTCATCACTCACTGAAGATCACACTGATCACAAAGCTGAGATCAGACTTCAGGCAAACCTTCCTGTGAGCACAGGAACATTTGTGGTATCAGGGAGCTCCTGGAGCAAGGACCATTTTTGTACAGCTCTTAACACCAGCTTAGCACCGTTTAATTTTCCATCCCAAAAGGAAAGCTCTGGTTTGCCAGGTTAATTCTGGGCAGTGCTGCACCATTGGGAAGCCTGTGAGCTGCAAGCACTGAATTTGGAGCCTTCTCTGCATGGGGCTTCTTAGTCACACCCTGAGAAATCAAAGGGGAAAAAAAAATCAGTGAAAAAAAAAAAAGCATAACAAAGTCACCTGTAGGATGTACATGAGTACCTTGCCTGCCTGCTTCTACAATTAGCAATATTTTCAATGGAATTTAAAGCAGATGAAAGCCGTGACGGGTAAAGCCTGCTAACTTTGCCTCCCACCTACCCACCAGTTCCCGAAATAAATCTTGTGTGTTTGGAAACAGCTCCTTCCCCACCTCTAACCACAGGCTTGACAGTCCCCACCAAGCCTCTCTATTTCATTAGTTTCTTGGTCTTTCACACACACTCACAGAGCTGCCCACTTACAAACCTGACAGGTGAAATTATTCCCTCCTAATTGCCTCCCTTGGGTTCTGGTGGAGTGCAAACGTCACTGGCTAAATATGAAGTTCATGCAGTGTCACCGTGACACCTTTCATTAGAGCAATCTCTGCCTCACAGCTCAGCCTCCACATTGCCTGCCAGGACCCACATGCAGCCTGCAGCTCTCCAGCCCAAATTCACATCATTTTTCCAATTGCCCTCAGCCCATTTAAAGATAATTTTCTCAGGGAACCGTTTGAAAGTGGATGGTGATTTTTTTTTTTTAACTGTATTTTTTCTAAAGCATGTTTTGTTTTTTCTAAAAGCACAGTTTTTAGATGTGCTTTCTCTTGACAGCATTCACAGAAATTATTGGTAATTCAAGGCCTAATTCATTCAATATCATTAAAATTAAGTCATTATATGAGGGTTATTAAAAGCTTTACAATATTTACCATCTTAAATCTTCACTGCTGGAGGCTTGTGATCACTCCACAGTCTCTGCATTTCTTTTCATTTTATTTTTTGGAACAAAAGTGAATTTCATGGTGAATTTTCAGAAGCGAATTTACCCTTCACAGAAGTGCTGTCTTCACAAGCTGTTGTTGTTTATGTCTCCTGAAATCCCAGTGAAGATCCATGCCACCTGCAAGGAACAGCAATGATTTTAATTGGATTGTAGGAACTATCAAGAGATAAACAAGCAACAAAGATAATTAGTACCAGCAGTTCCTTTTTCCAAACTGGGACCTGCAACACTTGCTCCTAAGTTCAGGATGCAAACCAGCTCTCCCCAAAGACCTTTTGAACCTCATCCCCAGAAGTGATGGGATCTTAAAAACTGAAGAATCAGCAGAGAGAAAGAAGAAACTGCATAAAAACTGGACTTAACCAGAGAAAATGTTAAAATGGAAAAGATAAATAAATCTGACTTCTGTTGGCTGTGGGTTACCCAGAGAACACCAGTAACGAATTAAGATTTATTATGTTGATGTACAGAAAATTTCTTTAGCCTGATATTTTGCAACAGAGTGAATTAACAAACAGAATTAATTGACTGATTCATAACAAAATAAACTATCTTCAAATTGCTTGGATTAATGATAGTGGTGAGCAGCAATGGTAATTATTTTCCTCTTTTTAAAGGTGCAGATAATAAAAACAAAGTATGCAAACCCAGATGCTTAAACCTGGGTTCCTGAGAATATATTTGGGCATCCAACATCCTTATTCTAGTTTTCAAAACGTTCTTAACACTTCAGCAGCTTTGAAAACCAGACAATACTGTCCATAGTCAACCAGGAATTTTTGAAGTTCATTATTTAAAAGGACATGACAAAAAACACTGAAAATTAACAGCTAAAATATCAAAGCACCCACTGACTTCCCAATTGATTTATTTCAACAGTTGAATCTGTTGGTTGCAGATTTAACAGGGAGTCAAGAAATCCCATTTCTATTTCCAACTCTGTCAGTAATGATGTTTGGGAGTGTTTCTTCTAGGAAAGAGCATCTTCAATTCCTTTCATACTGGACATCAATTTGTCAGTGTTGGTTTATGGCAGTGAAGCCTTTCCAGTAATAATCATGGAATCATTTAGGCTGGAAAATACCTCTAGGATCATCAAGTCCAACCATTAACCCAGCATTACCACATTCACCATTCACCCACATTCCCAAGCACCACTTCTATGTGGTTTTTGCACACTTCCAGGGGTGGCGATTCCCCCAATTCACCATAAAGTAAAGGCAGAGTCCCCTGTAGCTCAGAGTATGGACAGCAATTTTCCAGCTCCCACCACCCCAGAGCTTGGCCACAGGGGATTTTTACAGCCCACCTGAGCTCCTGCCACACCAAAATGCAGCATCCTCTTTCAGACTCTAAACCAGTACCTTGGTGACTACAACAAACCATTTAGGATACAAGAAAGTCTAATAAGACCAGCTGCAATAGGTAGCTATGAATTTATATTCCTCCTTTGCATAAAATGCACGACCCTTATCCAAGAATATGGAAGCACTTTTGCTCCCCCAGACGAATACCTAAAGCCAGTCAAAGGTGCAGGAACACATACATTTACCCCAGCTGTGGGCTGTATCTGCAGATTAAACACCATTTGTTCTGGGTCTGACAGAAAAGTGAGCTGCAGAAAAATGTGTCAAAGACAAGAAAAAGCCCAAACCAGTCAGGCAATGGCTAGGAACTAAAAGCTGATTCCCACCACAGGTGTCTTATTTCCCTTCAGGGGCACCTCCTGCAGTTTGTCCCCCTCTCTCCAGAGGCAGCAGGATGGGTTAATGAACACACTGGAGCAAGCCATGCTCCCCTTCCTTTCCCCCTCCTCCTCCTACTGCTAGCAGAGGCAGACCAGCCACAAAGCCACTTTCCTCCACCACCCCTTGCTTCTTTCCCCATCCCAGCTGTATAATAGTCCTTAAAATGCCCCCAAAAGATGCTTTTCACTGGACAATGATGGACACATGCAGGACGCTGCAATTAGCAGCTCACTGCCCACCGAGGATAACAAATGAAGGAGAAAAAAGGGGAGGCAGAAGAGAGAAGAGGATTTTCAGCCTCAGGTGTTCAGGCACTTCAGGGTAAAAAAATCCCATCCTTGCCCTATGTTTCTGAAGGGTTGGAGAAGGTACAATTTGTACAGACACAAAGGGAGAGACACAACTGGATCCAACATGTCAGTACTCATCCCTTTCTTGTAAGCACCAGGGGAGCAGAAACCTTTCTGCAAGCTGGTCCCCACCCCCCAGCACAGGTTTCTCCTTCCCTTCTTGCTGCAGTCACACCTTGGCCACCCTATTGTGTGACACCCAGCCCCACCAAACTGGGATGAGCTGCCGACATTCCTCCGCGGAGGCTCTGGAGCTCTCTAAAGGGAGAGACAGAGCTGTGTAGTGATTTGGAAAAGCAGAGGCACCCCAAAAAACATCTAAACTGTTCTTGGTTAGTAATGTGGAAACAGGAGCCTGGCCAGCTCTTACAAAATACTTTTGACACTGATATCCCAAACAGGAACAGACTTGTCCTGGCTGTCTGTACGTGTACACACACCCACACGCACAGATGGGAGAGGAGAGGAGCGCTCAGCTCCTCTGGGCTGCAGCCATCAGCACTAACCCAGCCTCCATCCTTGTCACCCACCACTGCAGCTGGCAGTGATCCCTCTGGAAAACTCCTGGGAGGCCAAACTGCTGCTCCTGCCACCAGCCTGGGAGGGGACCTGTCCCCATGGCTCACAAAGGCCTGGAAAAGGAGGGAGGAAGAGATGACATCTACATTCATCAAGAGAGGCAGGTGAATGAATTGCCCTTTTCGAGAGCTGCAAGTGCTCTGAGTGCAAATCTTTCAGAGTTTGTGACAATAATTCCCCCCCTCCTAGTTATAAAATAATAGCAACTCTGAGAACAATGGCCTATTATCTGAAGGCTTAAAATAACAGAGCCATCAAAAGAAAGGTGAAATATAGGGCTGGAGAATCAGCTTGGGTGAGGGGTTGCAAGTTCCCCACATGGCAGAGCACAACAGATTTAGTGGTTTCTCAGAAAACCAGCACAAAACATCAGGGTTTTATTATTTAAAATCTATCAAATGCCCATTTTTTAATTGTTCTCAGTGCACATATGTCAGTTGTTTGCTCAGCTCAGAGAAATGCCCATGACCTGCCATCTAAGCCAGTGGAATAAACAGGCTGGATGTACCCAGCTCCTGCCCCTCCTACACTACAGCTGTCAGGAGGTTTGCAGGATCTGCCACCTGGAAGGCATGGGACAGGTGGCAGCAAGGACAGCAAGGATCATGGAGCATGTTTTGGTCTCTGCCACAGCTAGAGCAGGTGGAAAATGCTATTTTTTAAGATTTTGTCTCATAGAAAACAAGTAGAAAATTAAATTTACCTTAAAAGGTTAACTTCACTTAAAGGCTTAAACTCAACCAAAACTTAAAAGCCTTAAAGTTTTGAGACCAAAAATTATGGGGTTTTTTGCCATTGAGGGGGTGGAGGTTTGGAATCAAACTATGGCTAGTCTACATTTTATTTTCCGTTTTTTGCTACTTTTGCAAGAATTTGCAATTTAAGAAATGTTGTCCAAAAAGTTAATCCTTTTGCCCTTTTCCTTTTTCTTCTAAGGATGCCATAATTCTTTCTTCTCCCCTTATCTTTTGTCTGTCCCTCCTTTTCTCTCATCCTTATCCAAAGGTTGAATTCCCCAGAAGAGTCTCACTCAGTTATACAAGCACTAACAAAAAAAAGAAAAGAAAAATGGATCCTCCTTGCATCCAGTCTCTAATGCAAAAACTGCTTATGGCTTAATGATGTTCCTCCATGCTTCATTAGCTTTCATCAGTGTGGAAATCAGGTTTCCTTCTGAGTTTTGCAGACCTGTCACTGGAGATGGGTATGGGAGAGCAGGATTTGTTCCCAGTTTTCTCAGTGTCATTGGGCTTGTTGCCATTGATTTTGGAGGTGTCAGAAATGTCACCCATGGAGATTTTCAGTGATAGGAGGCTGCTGACTTTCTGATCCAGCCCCAATTAGCAGCTGTCTGATAATTGTTGACATCGGAGGGCTATGAAGCAAATTGGGGGGCCTCGATCCAATGAACCATAAAAATAAATAATAACCATAAAACTACATCTGTGCCAAAAAACCTCCCACAGTGATTGCCAGTAATGACATCTGTGATATGAGACATTACCTGGAGGGGAGGGCTCTGCACCTTGATAGGGAACAAAACCTTTTGTAGCCATCTCTGTGGGAGAGTGAAGGCTTGAGCAGACTGAACCATCATGGTTATCCTGCCTTGCCCCAAGTGTAACCCAAATCAGGGCTGGGATGTTGTGGGCAGATCCCTCATTGTATCTCTGCCGTGGGGCCTTTCACAAAGGCAGGTTTTAAGCTCTTTTACAAAGTTCCAGGAATCCTCTCCTCAAGCCTGAAATGACCAATTAAATGTGGTGGCAAATCCAGGGAGTATCTTTAACAACAGCAAACCTGTGAGTAGCTCAGGTGAAATAGTTTCTTATGGGTTCTTGCAAAATAACCCCAATTCACTGCACACCAGCAGCTCACAGGGATCACTTTCCTCCTAGACACCACTGCCTTGTGCCCTGCCCATACACAAGTGTCAGCAGAGACAAATCTGAACTGAAATTTAATGAATCTGGCTAATTCATTACCTGAAAGACTTATGTGTTTCAGTTTTGTTTCATCCTGGGGTTTTTTTTTCCTTCCAAGCCGAGCACACCAGATGGCCAATACCACTCTCCTTGCTAGCTACTAATCAGCCACTTCCATATATTTGCCATGAAGAATTAATACAATTAGGTCAGGATGTAAAGACATCATATTATTCATGGCAACAAGCCCAGATTTACTTTTTATTCCTCCTGCAACTGCTTGCAGCCCGGGTGAGGTCAGAATCCAGGTCCATTTGCACTGCAGGGAGCTGAGCTGCTCCAGGTCTCATTGCACAGCACTTCTGCAGCTGCAGCTCTGGTTTTCCTTCCCTAAGAAATACACTCAAATTCAGATTCAAAAGGAAACCTTGCTAATATATCTCCAAGTACACACCTAACCAAGGGATGATGCCCTTGTAACATTCCTCACCTGTATTTTTCAAGATTTATTTTCCCTTCTTTTTCAGTCACTACAATGGATGCAAGAAATGGTGATGGAGAATTCATAACAAGTGACAGACAGACTTCTGCTGGCCAAAGCCTCAGAGCTGGAAGATCACAGAGCAAGGGAGGGAGAGTTATGCCATGCGCTTACAGCCCATCAGGGTGCTCTTCCCAGACTGCTCACCCAGAAGGGAATAAGTGGATCAGCTATTTGTCACAGTGTTAAAAACGAGGTTGCTTTCCTGTTAAAGTTTAAAGGTTTTTAATTTAAAAAAAACCCACCAAAACAAGAAAAGACAAAGTAAAGGAATTAGAGCATCCCGGGACACCGGGTGTACTGGCACAGAGCCAGCACACACCGCTCCTAGAGAGAGACTTTCTTTATATACTTTTTTTATTGTAAGAGTTTGTTATATAATTCTAATGAAGTTTTTTTTTTTTTTTTTAAGAATTCAGTAATCTATCGATTCCTGGCAGGCAATCTTCTCTTATGGGAAGTCTGTCTGTCCATTTGCATAGTTGTTTGCCAATTCCCAGCAGAGGGGTCTCTTATCCAGGAATATCTTGATAGGAGTAAATCACCTTGCTTGAGGGGTAGTTTGTGAGTGATATTTAACATAGCAATGTTAGTTATTTCTCAACTATAGAACAAAAAGAGAATGGTTACATTTCTACACGAACACTGCTTCTGTAAGGATCAATATTATACACATAGCATTCATTATTTGTGAAAAACCAACACTATAATATGCATTTATAACACACAGCATCGTTATTTTTCTTTTTAAATAATTGATGTTTTTTCCTTCCTTTTGTTTTCCATATCCAAGTAACCGAAATATAAATGATTGTTCCTCCAGCAGAGGTTAGCTCAGTGGCAGGACCCAGATTTGTCTGGAAAGGATAATTCCTCTCTGTTCCCCTCTCAGGGCTCATTCCCAGTTCTCACCCACAGTGCATTTGATTTTCAGGGCCCTCTTTCTCATGGTTTAAAGCTGTGAGCAAAAGCGGGATTGTCCAGCAACACATGGGAGATCAAACCTTGGCTCTTCACTCTGTTAAAAACGCCCAACAATGACTTTGCCCAAGCTGATGGCTTTTTTCCTCTTCCATAGATTCCCTGCCCTTAACAAAAACTCAAGCAGCTGAGAGGCCAGGGCATCGGTGAGACCCACCTGGGACTGTCATGCCTCTCTCTCTCTCCCTCCCTGAGCTTATTCCCCAGCAGGGATTTGCTGTCTCACCCTGCAGCAGCATCCACCAGCCTGCCCCAAGGCAAACTCTCTGCAGCAAACCACGGGATGGCTCTGCTCAGCTCCCTCCGGCTACTCCCAGTTCCAGACATCTGTGTTTACTCCACGACCCATAACAGAGCTGTTTTCCCTGGAAGGGCTCCATCACTGCCTTTCTCCTGCTGCCTACCATGTGTCCATTTCTTTATATATATATATATATATATGGTTGTTTTTTTCCAAAGAAGGTCTGGATGCTGCTATTTTCAACACCCTCCCCATGTGCTGGATGCAATTCATGCTTTGGGACACATGGCAAAGACTGCAGAAATATTTCCTGTTGCTCCTAGGAGAAGCTTCCCTAGCAAAAAAAAATAAATAAATAAATAAAAATACAGTGCTTCAAAGACCCCATTCCCCATGCATAGCCCAGCACACGAGGCAGATGCAGTACTATTGGCACAAAACAAACCAAAAGCCCTTTGGAGACCCAGAAAGCAAAACAAGATCATCATATCATCTAAGGCAAAAATACTCTCCTTGTTACCGCATTCATGCTGATACACAAGGGGAAGATGACCTTCCTGCCTGATCCCTTAGGGAGCAGACTTGCCAAAATTTACTGGACATGGACCTAAACAACAAACCCATGTCTGAACAGGCAGATCAGTCACAGCCTGCATAGCTGGCCCTGTCTCCTGCTGTCAAACAGTGTAGGGAGGGCATGGTCCCTCCCAGGACTGCCAGCCTTCACTCCTGCTCCAAACACACACTCATTTTTCTCCTCTATGGCAGCAGGATGACCGAGTTGTCATCTCATCACCTCCCTGTAGCAAGATACTGAGGGGCACTAATTCACTGACCAGGACCAATCTCCTGAACTAATGTCCTTCACATTCACATAAATCCTTTCTCATGCTCTCCCATTTCAATTTGTGACCCTGGGGGACAAAAAGGTTAGTTTAAAGTGGTTCTTATTAATATCATTATTATACAGCAGGGGAGAAGAGAAGACTGAGGCAGCAGCGGGGGCTGAGTGGAACATCCCAGCTGGGTGGATGGGAGGTGGCAGAGCAGATCACAGAGGGGACAGCGCTGGATCCCAATGACCCTTTACAACGTGGAAGCAGAAGCTTTTTCCCTTCCTAGGGGACAAGATTCTTTCTGGCCTGCAGAGATTTCCCCACTGCCCTGGGTGAACTGGGAGGTGCTTGGCTGGGACTGGAGCCCGCTCAGGCTCACGGGGCCAAGCCCCAGAGCAGCACATGTGAGCACCACCCACCCTCCCTCGTACAAGCAGCAGGGAGGGGGTCAGCCCGGGAGAAGGGGCTTTGAAGGCTGACAGCCTCAGGTGTGAGCCTGTGACTGAGACATTCCTGCAAAGCAGGAGCAAGAGATTTGTTACCTGGAGAGGGCTGATGCTTGACAAGTGATGTCTTCATCCAGCTGTCCAAAAGCTGCCTGCAGGCAGCTTCGGCTTCGTCAGGGCCAAGAACCTGAACGCGAGACTTAGTAAGGTCCTAAAGACATCTGTGAAAGAGTGAGAGGACTGAGAAATATATATATATATTAGCTGGGGAAAGGGTGCCTCTGGTGTTTCCGTGACAGCTGGCGAGGAGATGTGGAAGGCTTGCAGAGCTCCCACCTGCCTGCATGCTCCTCAGTGTGGGACCTGCAGAAATGTGTTCCCCCTCCTCAGGAACTCTGTCACTAATCTGGCAGCCAGCCCTCCAAATGGGGATGGCCAAGCAGCCACAGCTCTACAAAACTGAGACGCTGGGACCTGTGCAGTCATCAGCATTTTTCTGATTGACAGAATTATTTTTTTTCCTCCAGTGGTGAGGAATTCCTGGACAGAGAATGCCAGGTTAACAACAAGCCTGTTTTTTCTGAGAAACCCATCCAAGACTAGTCACGAGTACCCCATGTACTGCTAGATGAGACTCAGAGGGAGGATTTTGGAGGAGAATATTTGGGTGCATTGTGGCAAGGAGCAAGAGCCTGAAGGAAAGCCCCTTGTGCAGGACAGATGGACTCCTGGGTATCATCCCACCCACACTGCTGCAAGGCCCTGCCAGCGCAGGGAAACAAGCACATTACTCTTTGCCCTGCTCCCCTTATCTGTAAATCCAGGCTGGTTCATTACCACCACATTTTTAGAATCAACACATGAGGTTTAATTTATTAGTGCCCATAAAATCCCTTGCATTCCAGGGTGGGAGCTCTCTGCAGCACAAACCTCACCGCTGCCAGAGCACACCTGTCACTTCTCAGGGCTCACCAGACCACAGCAAGGCACTTCATGGGTAGCATCAAATCAGGATCTTTTACCAGAGTGCAGCTCTCTTTTCCTTCCTCTCACATGGCTTTTAGGCTTCATAAAACACAACTCAGAGAAGCCCATCTCCCCTCCATGCAACCACAGTGACAAGGCTTGGCACTGTGCAGATCCAGCTCTCGCTGGGGATGCAGCCCAAACTGTGGCACCTCTGCTGCAAGTGGGAACAAGACCAACCACCAGTGCTGAGGGGTAATTTCTCATCCCAGGGGCTGCTGAAGATTGCTGGGAACAGGATAGCAGCTACTGATAATTCCCAGTGCTTGGCCATCAGATGGGAACAGTTTTCTGTTTTGCTCCTTAGCCAGCCTAGGTCCCAGTCAGGGCATCACAGCCCAGTCAGGGCCACAGCAGGAGCCCCGGGACATCAAAAGGAACCAAGGAGAGAGGCCAGAGACAAGGTGAGAGACACGAGACAGGCACTCTGCCTGCTCTGCTCAGGTGGAGCTGTTCAGGAATACTTTCAGGTTTGGCTAATCCCCTTTCAGAAATGCCAGTTACAGGTCTTCTACTCCTGAACACTCCCACTTCTTCCCCAGCAAACACATTTCCACTTCATGCAGTGCCCTGAAAGCCACGTCTGGAGGCTCAAGCAACCCAGAGGACCCCAGGATTTGCACGCCTCATCCCCAGCCAGGCTCACCACAGGCCACAGCAGAGGGGTTAAAAGGCTCCACATATGGCTCTCATTGCTCTTGCTTTTATCCTGGTCATGCCCAGCAGGCAGAGAGCTGGAGGAGGTGGGGAGAAGGAAGAGTTTTGTGAGAGTCTTAAACCTGAGGGAGGCAGGGAACAGCCTGGCCATGGGTTTTTAGCACAGCCAGCAAAAAAAAGCTGCTCACCCACCCACCTCAGGGGACTATCAGGGGAGTGTGGTGACTTTTGTCTCCAGGCCAGTAGTTCAAATCTGGCCCAAGTCGGGGACAGCAAAGGTATTATGTGAAATTAACTGCTAGTCTCAAGTCCAATTCCTAATACATGCATGTCTGCTTCAGTAAAACTTGCACCAGCTGAGGCCACTTGAGCACAAGGGCAGAGAAAAGAGGAGTGGGGAAGCTCCTGCCTCATTCCCAGATGGAAACCCCCCTTTGGCAAAGGTTAGGGTGATCAAACAGGTCTTGTCCTGCTCTCTCCATTTCCAGAGCTGTTGTTCTCACCCCACACGTGCTTTTGCAGAGAAATAACTTTGATATTTCTCAGATTCATATACATTAAGTCAATAATTCAGAGTCATGAGCAACGCCAAACATGATGCTGGAATCTTTCTTTTCCAAGGAAAAATGTCTGAGATAACAGGATGGAGTTAGACATGGAGATTTATAGGTCAGGGACAGACTTTTTGCTCCAATTTTTCACAGTCATTAGCACAACATTCCCTCACCCCCAAGCACAGGAATAAGAACCCATCACTGCTCTGAAGCATGGCCAGGCAGCACTGCTGTGCTCCCAGTGAGAACCAGCGCTCTCCTTCAAAAAAAGCAGATGAAAACTTCTGAGGGACAGCCACATCATGAAGATATTCGAAACAGAAAGTGAAACATCAAAATACTTTTTTAAAAATCACATTCATGGAAAAATGACTCAGCTGTTTTAACGGAGCAGGAAACTATAGGACTTAAACAAAAACAAATTGTCCATGTTGGCAAACCAATAGTTCACAGCAATTGTGCTCCAGATGGTACCTCCATAGCACCACTTGGGACTAGGGGAAAACACACCAAAACCTGCCTTAGCTGCTCCTGGGGGGGGTCTTTAGGGCTGCCAGAAACAGCTGTAACATACAGGACATTTTTGTTTTCTTCCTGGACAGTGGCTCCAATGTCTGAGCAATGACTTCAAGCACTCCCAGCATTTATTATCCAGCTTTAAACTGGACAACTCACATCTCTGTCCATCTCCCACACTGGGGCAGGGCTGCCCTCCAGTCCCTAGGACAGACTCACCCCCAACTAATGCTCACCCATGACACACACCAGCTCCCTCATGCTATCCAGAAGAATTACCTTGTTTAATTCCCCTGCCAAAAATGACAGCAGACGGTCTCAGCTGGGAAATGTTGCTTGTCCCTGGAGTTACAGCCCTACCTCTCCTGACTGCTCGCCTCTCCCAATTAGGAGCAAATCTGCCTCCTGCCAGGCAGCAGTTCATTCTGCCCCTACAGCCCACCCCATACAGGCTCCCATTTAAAAATAAAAGATTGCCTTTTCTGAGCTGCTTATTGCTGCCTGCACTGACAATAATTCTGTGGAAATTGGTCGTTGTCACCACTGATGGCCATTAGCATGCTGACCTGCTTTGACTTCACCATCAGCTTTGAATATCAAATCAGTGATTAATGACTTCCAGCAATGACCCTGCCAGGAGCATCCCTGTGTTTCTCCAAGAAGGTACCCTATGAACTAGATCATTACAGGAGCTTGTCATTCGTCAGCAATTTAAAAGCTGATAAGTCAGCAGCATACACTTGGGGATGAGGCTGTGCTGCTTTCCTTGATGTCTGTTGAGCTCTTCCTTTACCACCAGCAGAGACAGATAACATTCACATGGTTATGGCCAGCATTGTTTGCGTAACAGCACCTGAAAGAATAAAATGAGGAGAATCACTCCTTACTTGCCCCCTTCCGAACCTCTTCCCGAAAGCCTCTAATATTGATCATCTAAGGCTGGGATTCAAAAAAGCCACATTACGTCCAAAATTTCTTGTGCAGTTATAGCTCAAAGACACAATTTTTTAAAAATAGTGTCGTGCACTGTTTCAACAAAAATGCATTTTTCCAGCTCCAAAAAACACTGGCAGATTAACTCTGATATTTGAGGTGTCTATGTTGTGTTAAATAGCAGCCAACTCCCTACATGCCTGCTTCCTCAGCCTGTGAGTGTAAAAGCAGTGCAAGCCCTGCACATAGCAGAGATGATGCAGCACAGGTGCATCGCTGACCAGGGCAATGCATAAAGCCAGTACTGAGGAGTACAAAAAGCCTCAGATACAGCATGCTGGGCAAACCTCACCTCTGCTCTGCCCAGGTACCTTAACTGATCACAGAAAAACAAAGCTTTCACAAAGCCTGGGTCAGAAAACCCAACCCAAGGGTTTTAAAAACATCCAGTCATCCCTTTGATACTTTTACAGGGCTTTCAAAAGAGCTCCCTAGAGCTGCATCAAGCCCCAGCACTGCAAGGAGCAGGTGAGCCATGCTTGGAAGCTGCCTTCACATCTGCAAGCACTTTATGGTCCTAGAGAGGAAGAAAGAGGAAGAGGAGATCCTCTAATGAGGTTATTACCAGTGTCTGGCACTGCAGCAAGGCTGTACAATGCCTGCTGCACTCCTTCCTCCTACAGGAAAGGAAAACCCTTAGTGGGAAGGATTTAAAGGGCTCTGAGACTCCAAAGGGAGCACCTCTCAGTAAACAGAGCCACGGAGCAGTTTGGCAGGCAAAGGGAAAGTTTCAAGTATTGTCAGCAAACCAGCAGCGAAATAAACAGCAAAGAGCCTTCAGCACCAGATGTGCTTGTGTGTTTACAGTCTTGATTTACCTGGCAGATGAGCTAATTTAGTCTTGTTGGGGAGCATTTCCTGCAGAGCCCCTCCATGTCTCAGTTTCCTTCTTATTTACAAAGGGTTAACTCTGTCTCCAAGACAACGAGAAGTTCCTATTTCCTCCCTACTTCCATCTATTCCAACGGTAATAACCAGGTCCCAGGAGGAAGGAAGCCATCAGGCAAAAGCCATCACTCACATCAGCGTTGCCAGCAGGCCCAGAGACACAGAACAAAAAGCTGCTCTCCCTAACCCCTTTTCCCACACAACACTGACAGGGGCTGATACAGCAGCGAGTACAGAGCTACCCCAAACTCAGAGACACACACATTTTAACACAAGGATGAGCCACATCCTCCTGCAAGCCCCCAGAGACCCCACCTTCCATCACAGCAGCCCCTCAATCCCTGCAGACAGCTCTGCATCTCACAGCTGTGAGCCAGCAAGGGAGAAACAGCCTCAGAACTATCTCCTCACAGCCTGAGCTCCCACACTCTCCCCTCACAGCCCCTCTCACTTGTTGGGAAAGCACCACAAGAAAGAAGCAGAAGAAGAAAGCTCTGCTTTTTCCTTGCAAGCAGTTGAACAAGCAGACACTCCTCAGGAAGCCCTGCCAAGGCTCCCTTCTCTTACCTGCTTTTGGGAAAACTTCTTCTGGATATTTTTATTTGTTTCATTTCAACCTCAACCCACAACACATCTCTCTTGGTTCTGTTTTTCAATTCTTCCACTTGCCTCATAGCACATTTCCAAATCACGACCAAAAAAAAAAAAAAAAACCAAACAAACAATCCCAAGCAAGCAACAACGAAAAGAAATCAATAACCAAAACCTTCCCCCTTTCCAATGAGGGCTATTTCCTTTTCCAGCCTCCCTTTAGTAAGTTCGGTGAGGAGCCAGCTTCCTCTAAGGCTCCCATCAGAGCTTCTTATCAATTAGGGTAATTGGCACACAACTGAGCCTATCTCCCTGTTGGGACCCATTACCACTCAATCAAGACAACCCCAGGCTTTGCCTTCCTCCCCCTTACAGCTCTCCTCTCTATCAGTGTACAGGTCTGTGCACAAAATCCTCCTGAGGCCGTGGGCTTGTCCATCCCGTCTGGAAAGGCAGGGATAATGATAATGAGTGTAATGAGCAGGCAGTGCTCTCGGGGAGCTTTGCTCAGAGCTGTTCTCTAGCGCTGGGGCCATGCAATTAGGCTTGCCCCCATGTCACAGCACCAGCTTTTTGAGGGAAAGGTGGAGATCTGGGAATTGCAGGGTACCCCAGGCAGAGCTGCCTTGCTCCAGGTGGCATTGGGTGGGGGATTAGTCCCTGGTGCCCTCTGCTAAGCACTAGGTCCAGCATCTCCTGCTTGTGAGAGCAGCACCTCTAATTTTCATGGCCTTGGGTACACTTAAGTCACCTTTTCAAGGGCTTTTTTCCCTTTTATCTAATCACGAGGGTCAGAAAGCAAATAACAGCAACCCGACATGCAGGAAACAAAAGAGCTCCCTAATCTTCTTTAATCTTGTGTTTTCTTTAAAGCCTGGATTTACTTTGCTTGGCTGTTTGGAGCTGATGCCCTGGGACACTTTCAAGTGGCTGTGTGAGGCAGAGGGCTGGCCCAGTTGTTTTCTGTGTCCTCTACCACTCCCATAGAGTTCCCCCAAGACTGCAGCCCCTCTTAAACCTTGTAGCCATGAAACCCAGAGAAAGCAGCTTTCTTCTCCTTTCTCCTTGCCATGAGCCCTCTCCCCACTTGAACCTGTCAGCATTGTGCTGAACCCCTCCAGCTACTCCCTAAACATACTTTAAATCCCCTGTCAAACCCACAGGCTCACATGGCTTGATCTGCATCAACCTGTCTCTTCCAGAGCCGTGTCTTGCTCAGTTGTGCAGCCCTGAGCAAACCCAAGCAGCACGTGTTCCTCCCTTGCTCTCCTCTGGGATTTATTCCTGTGCCACACATCTCCAGACAGCACACCAAGGTTTGGTCTACTTTTAATATGCACGTGAAAATATCCATGTCGGCATTTCCATGTCTGTATAAAAGCAGGGGGACAGGGAAAGGGAAATTTGTCACGTGACCTTGCAACTCAGAGCCAGCCAGAAAGCATTTCTTCTCCCATGTTTCTGAAAATAACCAGCGCACATTTGACTTCAAAGTAATAAACAGCACAGACATTTTCCAGCCATATTTTTATCACTGTAGGAGGATGCAGCAGGAGACTGGGTTAGTGAACTAGTTTTTCTCTCTGCTGCTCATGTTCTGGATGAATTGAAGCATCCAGAAAAATTATCTGTTCCCAGGTGAAAATCGCTCTTCTTTGCCCCTTCCCTTCTCTGCTTTCCAGGAGGGTCAGGGAATTCATATCAGCATCAAGCCCCATCTCCCTGCTGCTATCCAGCCCACAGGAGAGGGCGGAACTGGCATTGCCCTGGGAGAAGGGCTCTCTGCCTCTGCCTGATGTGTGGATACCATCTGTCTTGAGTGTTTCAAGTAATTTACTTCCCATTTTTGAGGTGTTTGAGCTAATGATATTAATTTATGTCCAGCATATTAGACTCCTAGGGATTCTTGTTGGGACTGACCTTCTGATGGCTCTCCTGTTTAAGCCTGACTGTATTCTGCTCATGTTTCCAGATCAGCCACGTTGTGCCTGCAGCCCTTAATGACTGTACTGCTGCTCTCATGAGCAATCTCCTAATTGGCTGCCCTACAGTCCCAGATGCCAGAGCCCACTGCCAGCATCACCCCACGACCTCAGTCAGGCACAACCCACCCGTGTCCACCATGCCTGGCATTCCTGGGGATGCTGTGAAGGTGATGAGGGTGTGCTCAGCGTGTCCCAGAGCTTCCCAGCATGAACAGCAGTGAATCCTTACATCAGTGAGCTCATTCACAAGGAACAGACTCTCCCCTGTGAGATCTCTCTCAGGAATTCTGCACCTAACTGTGGAAGGGGTAACTCAGTGTGCCTTGCACAACAGATCTGGAATCTCATCTGGGCTGTGTGGGCTTCGTTATTTCCATCCCGTACAGATAACAACAAGAAAAGATGACTAAAGATATGGCCACAGTAGTCTGGAAGTAAGAATCTCCTGAGATCTATGGCCATCCTCAACACTCACACTTTCAGCAATCTCAGGAAAGATATTTATCCATGCCCTCTCTGGTTTCCCTCCTGGCACATCTGTGACTTATGGCAAAGTAGCAGTATTTTCTAAGAGCTGTGTCCTAATATTGAGCCAAATAGTCATTCAACCCATCAATAAAGAAAACACAGGTTCTCCATAATGTTTCCTTTCATACGTGTATGGACCAGGGAGAAACAAGTCTACACTTTGGGGTGGAAGGTAAAAAATTATTTATATTCTTCTCATTAGAGAACTTTTTGCATTTTTTTCCAAAATTAATCGTTTCACCTATTACTGAACAGCAGCGACTTTTAGGAAGAACTTGGCCAAAGACAAAAATACCTCACCCAGTTCCTCCCAGGGAAAGGAACAGGTGAAGGGGCCATCCACCACCACATCAAAGCAGAGCTCCCCGCTTTGTAGTGCCATGAATGGGACCCGTTTTTGTCCTCCTAACAAGTGGGTCCCGTGTGGAAGAGCCTACTTTTAACGCTGCGGCAAAACCAATCAACTTGATGTCATCGACGGCTTTTGAGACGCTGACTAAGGATCTCTGGAGGCCGGAGGGAACAATACAACCTGGAAAGCCCTCCTTCCTTTCAGCCTGCCCTGCACTTCCCCTCTAGCCTTGTTCTCCCTCTCCTCTTTATTAAGCCGCTTTTGTGGGGCTTTCACCCATTCTCTCCAATAGTGAAAAAGTCCAAGCGAGCGAATCTCCTCCTCCTCTTTTTTTTTCCTCCCCTTTTCTCTCATCCTTTTTTTTTAAGTAGTGCTTGCAGGGGATGGCGGGGCTTTCAGTGCGGTGGGGTCCCTGCCACGCCGCTTTGTTGGCATTGTGCTTCCCGAGGCGGTGCAGGTGCAGCGGGGTTTTGTTTGCGTGTTAAACACGGGATAATTAGCCGGAGGGAGGGGAACGGGCATTGGTAGCATTCATTACACATTATTCAGGTTCCGCAGGAATAGCGATCTGCCCTCTTAGCGCAATCCCGGCTTCTTATTGCCCCGGCTGCGAGGCAGGAGAGATTTTGGGAGGCAGGATCACGCTCGGCGTGGGTTCACTCATTTCCTCTCCACTTGTGTTTGCCACAATCAGGGGAGACATCTCTGATGGGAAGAATAAATTGCCGTCAGCTCTCCACAGCACTTCCACACCCCGGGAATGGTGAAATGACATATTGGCTCAGGAAGCCAGGAAAAGACACAAAGACCTGTAAAAGAAACACAAATAGCCTGCACATAAAACACCACAGACAGCCCTGGCATCGAAGGTTAATGAGTGAGGGTCTGCCCTGACTTCAGCAGTTTTTTCTTTGCAAGCTCTCATGAAAATAAATCTATAATGCACACCATATGCAGTTTAAGTGGCATTCGGTCTAGATATTTATTTTGAAAGACAAGTCTTCACGTGGATTCATTTGTCACTAAAAAGGAGAAAGAAGAGGCATAAAATAAGCAAAAACGGGAAAACTGACCCAAACCCAGAATATCCACAGCAGCAATTCCACAAAGCAACAGATATAAGTTTCATCCCAGGTATTGCTGTGTGCTCGCTCCGAGGTGTTTGGCAGCAGCTCGCTCCAGAGCAGCACTTGAACACTCATGCATTAAACCCCACCGATGGCCAGAGCCCATGGGATAGGCACAAACCCCCGGGAGCTGGTGGAAACAAAAAGAGAAATTGATGGGAGTTGAGGACTCTATATTCCCTCGGGTTCTCAGACCTCGCATTTCCAGAGTGATCTGCTCCTTATTCACACCTCCCATTTGTTAGCCCAGCCAGGTCAGAGCAAATCCCGTGTTGATTTAGCAGCATTTTGCATTTACTTTAGACTCGCTTTGTGCTGGTGTGAATAACTGCGTAAGTATCAGGCAATCAGGGGAGCAAAGATGTGCAAGTAAAGCAAAATAAACCATACGAAAATCTGGAAAGGAACAGTTCCAAAAAGTCACTCAAATATTTTTGATCCGCAGAAATTAGGCATCTACATTAAGTCTAGGTGACAGTTACAGATATTTCTGCTACAGGCCAGGTCAAAAATTAAAAGTCTCATCTTTTATTTCCCCCGTCAAGCAAAGGATAGCTCGGCAGATTCCGTGTTTGTGGGAGTTTTCCACAAAGGGTTTCAGGCAACATAAAATGTTCCTGGCACCGCTTTCAGCTGTGTGTCCCAGAGACACTTAACTCTGTACTTAATTCAGGTTTAATAGGCTGCGATTATATTAAATAAATACCAGCTGAACTGATTATTTAATACACAGTTATAGCTGTTTTAACAGCCATGCAATTGACTGTTACATCTCAATAAACGTATGTTTCTCATCCATCACCTAGTATTTTATTTCACATCCCATAATTTTCCTATATAACTCTTGGACTTTGAAAGCATCACTGGGGGTTGCCCCAGCCCTCCAAGCTGGTCCCGTTTGCAGCAGGAACGTGCCCAGGATCTGCTGCCTTTCCAGGGACTCATTGCAGGTTAGGTCAGTCCCTCCTGCCTCCTCCCTGCATTTTCAGGTGATTCAAAAATCAGGTTTCAAAATTTCCAGATTTCGAAATTGCTCCTTGCATCCCTCCAGGCCCTGTCCAGCTGCTCCATGCCGGTGACACAGCTGCATCTCTCCATCCTGGCGCTGGCCTCCCCGCAGGAAGCCAGAGATCACTCTGCTCTCAACAGGCTGTGAAGAGTTTAAACCTTCAAGTGCCTCTAGAAATGGTATAATCTGGATTTTTATCCTTTAAAATTCAGAGTTCCTCACCCATTGATGCTCCCCCCCCACACTGATATTTGTGCTCTCCCCTCTGCTATGGCTTTGCCTGCAGCTCTTCCGAAGGCGTTTACTCAGCTAAGTGGCATCTCCATCCCGGCACTGTCAGGCGTTTGGAATGATCATAAGATACATAAATAAGAAACTGTTTCTAAAAGCTGCATCTCTTTGCAGCCCGGCGAGGGGAGTAACAAGCTGTTATAAAAGCACATTTGTTGAGGTCTGACAACTGCAGCACAGAATGCACACGGGTTATGTGCAGGGCTGGTTATCCCAGCTAATCCCTGCACTGCTGCAAAGACAGTGTCAAAATAAAAATGATGCATGTGCGTATTTAATTACCTGCTGGTGTTGCTATAAACAAAATGGGATTTTTAAGGGATGCATTTTATGAAGGCTTTTTGCCAAGCATCGGCAGAAACTGCAGGCAAAGCCATTTCCATGTATTACAGCAGTGGAATTTCCATGTTCCAACAGAAATTTCAGGAGGACACAGCAAATAGCAGGTTATTTGTCTGATTTGTGTATATCAGTGTAAGGTCAGCGAGCCTGAAAATACAAATGTAATTCAAAAAGTGTCAGGGAAAAGAATAAAAAGGTGTTTTGCACTATTTAGCGCTGCCTACTCTTTCAGAATAAAAAAGACAAACCCCTCCACATTCCTGGCTGTCACAAGTTGCACTTTTCTATTCAGACCCCAGCCCACCAAAGCCAGTAGTAATAAATGCTCAAGAGCCAATAAACACTTCTGGATTTAGCCCTGGAGAAGCACATGATAAGGAATAGACAATTCTTTGTTATTACCATACGTAGCCCCCTCCTTAAAATGCCCTGACACGATTTCTCAGGCAATAAATCAGCTTTCTTTTGCTGATGTGCTAAAGCCCATCTACATACTATAAAAGCTTCTTTTTCCTCTCCACATTCAATATCCCTACAATGGCTTTAATCAAAAGCAAGAGCACGTGCACAAGAAAAGAAAATGCAGATCTTGCATTTCTGAGAAATAATTCTTTTTGCAACTTAATACTCCTCTGAGCAAGTGGAAAAGTCCCATCCTCACCCAGCCAGCATAATCTTTATTTGCTTTACATTTTCCTGACACAGTCACAGCTCTGCACCATTCCATCATATGATAGAGGTATTAATTCACTATTTCCTGCATTATACAATCCCCACTTCCTTTCCAGTTTTCTCACTCTAATGATGCTATAATAAAAAACAGAGGTAATAATGAAGCTGGAAAATAGTGTGATTTCTAGCTGGCTGGAGTACACCACAGCTCTGGAAGCTGCCTTGCTACTAACTTATTACATGAGGGTTTTTGAACAGTGTCTGAATGACTACCCGCAAGCCACCTCGAAAATCTGCCAACACAGCATTACTGGATCTCCAGAGCAGCACACCAAGGACTGACTCACCCATGGACAGAGCCAGGTAAACCAAAGATTCAACAGCTGGGGGCTGTGTTCAATATTGACAGCAAAACTCCCCTCAAATGGGGCGGATTTTGAGGTCGAGTTAGAGCTGCTGTGTGTGCTCCAACACAGTAAGGAGTCCAAAATGCAGGGGTTGCTTCTGCTCCCAAATTCCTCCTGCTGCACCACCTGGGTACTGCCACATTCCTGGCACAGGCTTTGCTCCTCCTGATCGCACTGGAATAAACAGGATCTGAATCAGGACATTAAAATGAAGATTTTTAATGAGCAATTTGGAGATAACATTTCCTTTCAGCACACCCAGAGACACACCTTTCCCCGTAAGCTCTGCCCCTCATCTGATTTTCAACACCTCATTCATGCAGCCATGACAATTCCTTATTCAGTTGCCTTTTCCCAAAAGAAGTCCTCATGATACAGTTAAAGATACCGATCTTCTGGCTGCCTGCAGCTTCCAGAACTCCTAATACCAGGGGAAATGGCATTTCAAAAGCTGGATGCTCCCGAGAAATGCAGTCATACCAAGGAGACAGCTGCTTGGATGCTTTTCTCAACCAAGCAGAAGAAACACCCTCTTGCTCCCACTGCACAGCCACAGGAGCAACTGTGAGGAAGGGACTGCCACCTCCAGGAATTGTGACAATGACAGCTTCTTGTGTAATCAGCTAAATCAGGAATGGAGAAGTTTGGCAGGTACCAGTGGAGTGCAGATCATGGAGAAGGCTGTCCTCAGTGCCAAGGACACAGGTTTCAAGGTCTCTGCTCCATGGGCCCCTCAAGCTGAACCTCTGGGCTCACTCTCATCTTCCATTAGCCTCCCTCAAATGCCTCATTTTATGCCTCACCTTCCACCATGGGAGAGCAGAGTCAATCAGGACAGGCCTGGCCTTACCCTTCTCCAGCACAACAGAGGGTTTGCAGAGGAAAATGTACCTCTTGAGCTCTGCAGAGAACAGGACAGAAACACAAAATGTGGGCTCTCTCTTATGGACACCAGCTGGAGCATCCCTCCAATGTGGGGGTTACCCCTCCACTACCCACGAGGAAAAGCTGGGCAGAGAAGAAGGAGGGACAGGGGCTCACACTGAGCAGCCAGACCTGTATCTCATGCAGAGACACAAAATCCACGTGTGGAAGAAAGTGAGAGCTGCTGTGCTCATCTGCCTCCCGTGGAACAGGAGCCTGCAGCCCAGTCCTGCCCAGCTCCTGCAATTACAGAGAGCTTTGGGGGCAATAAACAGCACCCAGCTGGTTGCAGCACAGCCCAGAGCACTTGGGTTTCCGTGTCTGGAGTCTCTGCAAGCTTTGCAAACGGACTTAACAGGGAAACAACACATTCCCACAGGTGATATTGAAGTGCAGCTGTGAGGAAGTGCTGGATGCCTGGATGCCTGGATGGATGGATGGATGGATGGATGGATGGATGGATGGATGGATGGATGGATGGATGGAATGCACAGTGTGGGATGGATCCAGAGTCACCAGATCTCTCACTGGTCAAAATGCTGCCAACCCTGATTTCCAGGACAGGTGGAACTGAGCTCCTGGAGAGCAGGAGTGCCACAGTGCAAAGGAAAGTGGCATCCTGCACCTCCTTCCCACAATAAAGGAGCACTGGGTGTCCTGCACCCCTCACCTGGCTGTCAGCACTCTCCACAGGTCTGTGCACCTGCAGAGAAAATCCCCCAGAGCAGAAGCAGATCCCAGACTGCATCAGCTACTCCATACATTGAATAGAAACGCACACCATCCATCTTCCCTCTGAAGGGAATTTCATGCCACCACTTCAGCTTTTTGATCCAGTAGCTGTCACCTGAAGCAGGCAGTGCTTCCAAGCACGACCACAAAGGCAGAGACAGCTGCTTGATGCAGCACTATTCAAAATATGCCCAAACACATGATGGATACAGTGTCTGAGTGCTTTGACCTTCAAACCTCTCCTTCAGCTCTTCCATAGTTTGCAGTCAGATACAATGGTTGTTTCATTTATTTGGGGTATGTGGGCAGAGATAGGTGTCTGTTGACTGATGGTATCAGGTTGCATAATTTGTTTTTAATTTATATCTGTCCTCCCAAAGTGTCTAGTGCAGGGAATAAAATAGATCTGAGGATATAACAATGGCTTTGGGGTGGGAGGAATGTACAGAACACACAGTCCTCAGCTCCCCACACACGTCAGCCTCTGCTGAACACCTGAACAGACATTAACAGCTCCTGTGGCATTCAAACTATCATGTAAGCTAGACAATTATGCCCAAGTGGTTAGAGCCCAGCTAGAACTGGTTTTGGAGCAGATATCAGAAAATAAAAATCTGTGATTGTACTAAACTGCAAGCCTGTGCTAAAGGGATGCTCAGTCAAGCCAAGAGTCAAGGAAGTACAGAGAGAGCAGGTGTAGCAAGAGAGAGGTCAGAGACAGCCAAACCACACCATCCTGTGAGCTCCTTGGCTTTTGGGAGGGAATGACAGGCCCTGAACAATGAAGAACTGTCCTGGCATGGGCTGGCAGGTTGGCTGGGAGCAGGGACAAGGAATGAAGGAATCAGAAATTGGTCATTAGAGCAAAATGAGCAGGAACAAGACCCAAAACAGTTACAGCACAGGGCACATTGGAAAGGTGAGAGCAGCTGCTGGGACTGCCCAGCACTTCTGCCAGCCACAGAGACTGGCCAGTCCCAGGCCTGGCAAGATTGGTCTGGAACTTGTTCACCAGGCAATTTTTTGAGACTTTGATTAGGACAACAATCTCTTCACTTGTCAGTGCACAAGTTTGTTGTTTCATTTACAGCTCCTTCTACTCTGCAAACACAAGAGCAGCTTGTGTTTGCAGAGACTGGCAGGATGTGTTAATTAATCCTGAGATGCTGAGAATTGTCTCAGCCTTTGTAGTCACACCTGACCTCTGCATCTGCAGAAAAACATTTTAATGCACTTCTCACCGGATTCCATTGCAGTCATAGTCAGCCATCCTGCCTGTGGCTTGTCCCTCTGGAAGAAGGCACATGCCATCCCTGCCCTTCTAACCTAGCCACACACATCAGCAGCTCACCTCTCTCCACGTGAGGGGAAGGACACAGGCACTGCTTGGCACCTTCACAGTGTGGCCACCTGTTTGAATGGACATATGAATAATATAAAAATCCAAGCACAAGGGTAAAGGATCTCTGTTGGTCCCTGCCAGCATCCCTGCCTGCTCACAGAAAAAGTGTCTGCTGCAGCCCAAGACCCTCTTATATCACAGTGGTGATCAGCTGACTCATTACTTTCTCTCTAGTTGCTTTTTAACACGTAAAACATGCTACCCAGATTTAAACTGTCCCTGTGCACAAAGCAGCACTGGTGCATTTAACCCACCTGGATTCCCCTCTTTGGGTACTCAGGATTCTGTTTATGACAGGCAAGAGCCCTAAACTGCTTTGCACTGCAGCATTGTACCAGATAATCATTAACACACTGAATTAACTTTTCTGAATCCCAGTAAAGATGAGGGACCATTGTGTAAAAAGCCCCATGTAAAACAAATGTTCATCCAGTTTGATTTGTTTTTAATGCCTCAGCTCATGTCAAGTCTCAGCTGGGATCTGACAGCTTATTTCCACTAACTGGGGTAAACCCAAAGAGTCTGGGAGAAACATTCAAAATAATTTCAATATGAGCACTGGTCACTCCCAGCTCCATTGCTCACATTGGAAGGAAGGAGCTCTTTTCCTTGCTTATCTCCCACTGTTTGCAGCCTGGTCCTGCAAGTAAAGCATGGCCAGTAAGGAAAAAATATCCATCCCAATATCTGAACCTCCCCATGCTTTTGATAACTGCCTTGCCTCACTACCTCATTACAAAATACAGCAAGACTCCAGGCAAAACTGAAGGGGAGCCTGAGACCAGCAGAGAATTTGAGCTTCTGAAAGTAACAGCTGCTTAGAAATAAAGCAGTTTAGAAGTAAAACAAAGTAAAGTAATTTAGACGTCAGAGAACACAAAGAAAGAAACAGTAAGATCCAGAGTAGGATCAGAATCTTTTGAACATCCAGTAGGTGAATGAGCCATCCAAGGGACGTGGCTCTGTGAGAGGGTGAGCAGTCTCAGGAGCCAGGACAATTCTCAGGCAGAGAACAAAACCATAATTTCAGCAGAGCTAGCCAGGAAGTCAGACTGGGTCATATAAAAATGATTTCTCTTACTCTTGCACTTGGTGAATGTTGGATCCCAGTAGTGGCTGAAGGACCTCCAGGCTTTCAGGTTTGCTCCATACACAAGTGAGTCTCAAGAGATGGGGTGAGCCATGCTCTGTGCCAGATTAACTTGATAGCCAGCATTTGGTCATTCAAAGCTGGAACTGTGGGAAACCCTTAGAGACTTCTCCCTGGGGTATCTCCACCAGTTACCTAGAAACCTAGGCTGAGTTTCATGGGCAGAAAATATGTTGGGAGGCATGTTTGCCTCATCTGCTTTAAAAAAGAGCTATTTTCCCCTTTTCCCCACCGAGCAATTTCATTAGTTGAGAACTATTTATGGGCTTTAACTACCCCTCTCTTCTTTGCAGCCTGGATTTCCCAGCCTTAAGAACATCCCAGCCCCTTCCACTTGCAGGATTGTGGCCTCACCCAGAAGCAATCAGCCAGAAGCAAGAGGGTATTTTTACAGGGACAGTAGACTTCTCAGCACTTCTAAATTTCCTGCTTCCTGACCTAAAGAAAAGTGGGATTGCTGAGGTTTGCTGATTCATGGTGAGGCAAGCATCCAGATGCTTTTGAGACCAGGTTGGATGGGGCATTAAGCAACCTGGTCCAGTGGGAGGTATCCCTGCCCATGGCCAGACAGTGGAAACAGGTGAATTTTAAGGTCCCTTCCGACTGAAACCATGCTGTGATTCTCTGTGCAAGTGATGGATGGGGCAGGAGGACAGCTGGAAGTGGGCTGCAAATTGAGTTACCAGACAGGTTCACCCATTCTCAAGGCCAGGCTCTTTGACCACGTACAAAATCAGTTCCCACACTTGTGTTCCAGGAGAAACCAGTCAATCTCAGGTACATCAAGCATGCCAGAGGATCATCCCTCCAGCAGCACAAACCTCCAGGGGCTTAGTGACCGCTGCCCTTCATGTCCTGTGCAAGCTCAGACCTTACACAGCCCACTGGGGTGCTCCCAGCAGACCTGGATGTGGGATACAGACAGCCTAGAGCCAACCAGTGTGAGCACAAGGTCTGAATTTGGGGCTCTGGGCTTCTTAACCCACCCATCTGTCCCCGCAGGCACCCCACAGCGGCTCAGCTTGGACGAGTGAGTTTTCCCTGCTCACATCACTGCTTTGCAGGAAGCAGGGACCACCATGGCTGTCCAGCAGCCTCAACCCACTGATGCCATTTTAACTTTAGGTATTTCTTTTCCCTTCGTGGAGGGAAAAAACAAATACAAGACCTTTTGCTCCTGGCGAGGACCGGCTGTTTGTTTAGACAGCCAAATGAAGTAATCGCTGAGACACGATGCCCTCACACCCCCTTTAATGCTCACTTGCCAGAAACCCTAATGGAGTGAAATGACCCATCACCATCCGCAGCTGTCTGATACAACCAGGAATGTTCCTGCCTCCTCCTCAGTCTCCTCTAACCCTACAAAAGCCAAACTTATCATTGCCACTTAAGACAAACAAAAAAAGTCACCTCCCTAGGATGAAAAGGAGGTGGAAATTACCGCACAACCAATTTTTCCTGCAAATTGCCCTGTGAACCTTCTAATGAAGGCCACAGCACCCGATCCTGCCCTGCTCTGGGTCTGGCCAAAACATTACTCCAACCCCCAGCCCAAGCAAAATTGCCCTAAAGAAGCTCCACGCTCTAACACCACTCCTCAAGACGAATGGAAAACTAAGCATTTTTAATTTGCATTTTAAAACAAAGGCTTCTAATATCCAGACCGTTAACTTGGCTATGAGGCTTTCACAGCAAAACTTGTTACCCGCTGCATGCTTTGTTGTCACTAAGATATATTAAACACTATTAATTGCGATGCCTTGCTATTATACTATTTGGAGACTTGCCACAAGCCCACTTCTGCACAACCTGTATTATGCTGTGAACCTTGGAGGCATTTTAAACATCTCCTGCAAAATTCACGAATGTGAAAAGGAGCCTGTCTATGTTTCCAACATCTTGAGGTGCTGGGGAGCCTTCCTGAAACCCAGTTCAGGGCTCATCCTTAGCAGCTACTACATCTCAGTCCAAGCAGCCAAGCCCCCTCTCAAGCCCTGATGATCGCCAAGGTCCATATGCACCTTCCTCCTAATGAATATAGGCTTATGGACATCTCATGCATTATTTACCAAGGTGTGCTTATTATGATTGCAATGATTTAAGGCAGTTTGTTACAGGCACAGCTCTGAGTGATTTCGATCAATAGAAGAAACAAGAACAAGCCAATCTGTATAGAACAACAGCCCAGGTCCTCAGGGGCTGTGCTTCCCTGCTTAACCCTTCCCTGCCTGGCACAAAAGAGGCTTGTGATGTGTTTGATAGTCACAAAGAGTTGGTTTCCCTCCCTCATGCACTCCCCACTCTGGTCAGGCTTTCCAAGGGATTCTGCAGCTCCTCCAGCTGTTTGTTGGGCAGGATCCCATGTGCAGGCACAACATTCCTCATGGTGTTTAACATGCACCTTGGATATGCCTATACTCTACTCATTAGCACATGCCATGTCCCATATACAAAACCTCCATCTCTTTTCCCAGGCACAGAATAAGAAACAGTGGCTTTTGCTGCCAGCTGGGGACATCCTAGGTTCAAGTCCTGAAGATGAGGCAGCAGGTATGAAGCAATTCCTGAAGACAAGTAGCTGGACACTGATCCTGCCTCCCTGAAAGGTGGTGGGAGCTTCCCTAGCGAGAACTGGACGGAGACAGGGAGAGGGATGTAGAGCAGTTTTGTGGCTTTCCAAGTTTACTCACTGAGAGGTCAAAACTCTTTGCACCTGATAGCTCCAAATGTACAGAATTATGGCTCAGCATTTGCTCTGTGCCTCCTGGGAGCTGGAGCAGATCTCTGGGCCAGTCAGGATGACCCAGTGATGTTGCTGCAAAGTCCCACCACAACAACATGAGATCCCAAACGCCAGAAACTCCTCCCCTGTAGCACAGGGAGCAGGTAACTGTGACCTCTGGACAGGGCAGGAGTGGGGTTTAAGGACAAGCAATAAACTGCTATTTTCCAAAACTGCTCTCATGAGGTGAGTCTGGAGATGTCCTTCCCCACTGAGCACACGACTGGTCTCACCTCCCTTCTCTTTTACATCGGAGCTTTGGATCGGACCTGGCACACGGGAAATATATTCATTACTTCAAAGGGGAAGCAAACAGGATGTCTGGACAAAGCACCAAATAAAAGGCTAAAGACACAAATGGATATTTAATACAATGACTTCCTCTGATTATCCTATAAGGAAACACTTCAAATGCTGTCCATTTTCTACATCCTGCATCACTGCAACGTGCTTCAGAGGCTGGGAGGGAATTTTCCACACCACACACTGGTCAGGTGGGGCTGTGCCCTTACCTGCCTGCTGTGGATGATATGGTTCACCCTGTACAGCCTGCACCAGTGGCTCAGGGCCCTGGGATGCTCTGCAAAGCATTCTTTGGGTTCAGCCCCCAGACTGGTTCTCCACAGGTCTGTCCCACAGCCTGAGCCATCCCCAGGGCACTTCTGTGATGGGAGGTCATTGAACAAACAGTTTATCCCAAATCCCTGCTTGGATTAAACCAAGACAGGATTTCATTAGCACAGCTCTTGTTCTGCTGCTGCTGATCTCTGTGGAGAAAAGACAACTGAAGCCTTTTGCTTCATAGCAACTGGTGGGAAGAGACAAGAACAAAGTGGTTCAGTTTAAAAAAAAAAAAAAATTGTTTCCAGAGTCACCATGACCTGATGATTGCTTTGGGTTAAACTAAATCCAACCAGATTGGCCAAGAGGCCAGAGACATCAATATGTAGGATTAAGCTTAGATTTCTTTTTGCTGGCGAGAGAAGCCTGAAAAACTTCTCTGTAGAAATTATCTTTCATTTCTCTGTAATTTCTGATGTGAAAAATTCAAGTGAGAGTTGAGCTTTATATGGTTACTAAATAGCAAAATAATGACACCATTATGAACACAAAGCTGAATACAGAAAGTTCCTTTTTAGTTTAAACTCATAGGTTTTGTTAACAGTTATTTCATTCCAGTGCCTAGCCAGCACTTTGTTTAAAAGAGGTCTTTGTTAATATTTTGATTAAGTTAATAAACATTATTAGGCAAACTTGCCTCTACACAGTTAAGGAAGACTTCCTAGGAAAACCTGAAAAGAAAATTTGACAGTCCTAAAAATTCTGAGATAAGGAAATACATAGGAAAAACAAAAAGGAAATTCCATCAACATCAGTAGTCTTTAACCATTCCAGCAAAATTAAATACATAAATTAAATAAAGTCTAATTAAACAGCAAATTTTATTACAGGCTATTTTCAAGGCACTGTTCTTCCAGTAAAGGAAATCTATAGTCTGGGGAGGAAGAGGAATATTTTCTAATGTCTTTTGTAGTCTGACTTTCTTTCAGCAATTTATATACTGTTTGCTGGGATGATTCCACTAGGAAAAAAAAAAAAAAGAAAAGAAAAAAACAAACAAAACTAAAACCCCTTTTTCATTTCTCAGCAACATCCTTGGCATATAACTTGCTTTCCTAATGCAATAAAGAGAGCTGTGACCAGTCTGAGGTAATCAGACTCTGGTATCTTTGTACATGGTGTGAATTATAGTTCTTTCTGTACCAGTGATGCAATAGCAGCTTTCTACCCATCTTGAGTTGTTCCTATGCTCAAGGGAAAGAGGTTCATTCAATCCCATCTTTGCTGTGCAGCTGCTTTAGGAAAGAAGCCAGTTAATGTTCCATCCCAGGCCAAGAAAAATAATTTTTAAGGATGAGATAAGGCAGAATTTGATCCCTGTTTACAGCCCCCATTGCAACAAAGGCCAAGCCAACAGACCTGTAGGAAAGGCTCTCTGTCTTTCAGAACATCAGTGGCAGCGAGCAGCGTTTGCCCCAAAGAGCGAACGCTCCTCCCAAAAACCTTTCTGGAGCAACACCAGGGATTAGTTGGTCTCATTATTTGATAGCTCAAAGCTCCCTACTGATTCCCAACTACTGCTGACACTATGGAATTACAATTAGTTGCAGTCAGTTTTCCCGCTGGGACAAAGCTGCTGGCAGCAACCCTCAGCAGGCAGAGCCTTAATGGTGGTCCCAGTACCTGCCCAACGGAGAAATGAAGATGCAAAATCAGGAAAACACCTTCATTCAGATTCAAGGCCACCTCCTTCTTCCCCCACAGGAGCCCTAGGCTCCATCACCTCCTCCAGCCTGGGAAAGAAACTCCTCTTGCCTCACAAACGAGCTATTTCAACAGGCAGCAGCTGATGCTCGGCCGCTTACTCGCACCCACCTCCAGCTGCTGGCGGATCGCGCGCAGAGGAGGTTAAGTGTCACTGGGGCTTAGCAGCAAGATTGGACCTGCCCTTCTCCAGCTGCATCCGTTGTGCTCTTGGGGCTGGGCCAGGCTCGAGACAGAGGATCTGATGGGGGTGGAAAAGGAAATTCTGTGCATTCCTCATCCATAGCCTGCATGCCAAGCGAAATGCAGCAAGGAGCAGCCAGAGCGGAGCACTCATCTGAGGCGTCCTGCAAGCTGCAGAAATTGCAGTGTTTTAAAGCACCGTTGCTGAGCTGGGTCCAGAGAAACCAGGCTTCTGGGGCTATGAAATCATTAGCCCTCCAGAAGTACTACTGCAACAGGTGAAATGTTAGGAGGAATGTAAATCCTGGGATACACCTTCCAAAGACTGAATTCTGGCTTAGGAAGAACACCTGCCCCAAAATGTTCTGAGCATGTGACTTTAATTTTCTATGACCTTTTTATGTGTTGCCTTAGCCAGGCACAAAAATATCCTCCTCAGAAGAATTTCTGCCTGGAAATGATGGTCCTTTTTCCCCAAATCCTTTTAAAGGGAAGAAAATTACTTGTCTTCCAGAAATATGCTGCTATGAACAAGCAGTGCATGAACTCTCTGTTTGGGGGAAAGAAAAAAACAAATATGTACTGCAGAGGGAATTGTCTCAATGCTCATCCATGCTCATCCCAGCTACATCCTGAGCAACCTGATCTAGTGCAAGGTGGTGGGATTGGAACTGGATGGTCTTTGAGTTCCCTTCCGACCCAAATAGTTCTGTGATTCTATCCTAACAAACACAACTGTAATGAAATTAAAGCACAACAGCAGGGAAATCCAACATAAATGCAGTGTGACCTTGATAAGTAACGGCCTTTGGTCCCCTTCTCCCTCCTACCAGCGCATTATTAACTTTGTAAATGGAAGGAGCAGAGTCATGGCTGCTAATCACAGCATCCTGATAAATGCCCTTTAGTGCCCCACCTCCCTTCTCAAGGTTTTGGGGGAACTGTACTCCACCCTCACAAGAACACCAATGCCTTTTCACCCCCTAAAGCACTGTGTGGTTTGCTGGGGTGTTCCAGATCCAATCACATCCCCTCAAGAACTGTTCACACCAGGTAATTTTGGTCCCATGGTGTAGCTGGGGTGTTCTGGGCATGAAGAACATAAAAGACACTGTTCAATATCCATGCCCAGGGCTGCCTGTCAAGTATCCTGTGTTCCAGGAGTTGGACTCAATGATCCTTGTGAGTCCTTTCCAACTCAGGATATTCTAATATTCCATGTGCAGCCAAACCTTTTTTCAGCATGAGGGAGCTGGAGCCAGCACCACTCATGCCTTGGGGACAGAAGACTCATCCTTCCTAAAACACAGCCTGTGCCTTCCCATCCCAGCCTGGCAGACAAAATATCAGTCAAGACCACCACACCCCCTCACCCCCTCCATCCTTGGTTGCCGACTTTGATGGGCCAAGAACTCTGGTCCAGGATGGCTTGGACAGAGCTTACAGTCAGGTTTGAGTCCAGGCATTTCTGGCAAATGTACCTCTGATTCAACAACTACACTTGTTTTGGTGTCCTGGCTTTTGAAAACACACCAGCTCAGCTAAAATCCCTAGGGAACAGAATGGAGAAGGGTGCCAACAGCCAAAGGGAAACAAATTGCTCCAAGACTCTTCCAGGGAGCTGGTCACTCTGTGTTGGCATTGGCCACACAATGTTTTCTTCACCACAAAAACAATGTTTCTTCCACTGCTACCACTAATTTAACTCCAGCGCTGGGAAAACACTCCTGTCTTTGTAAATCTATTTCTTGAAAGGGTTCATAACTCTCCCACTTGTAGCATTCAGTGTGGGAGGGTTATGAACCATTCCAAGCCATAGGGCAGGTGTGTGGCCCAGGTGCACTCAGTGATCACCTCTGGTTGTTGCTGTATCACATCTGCTTGAAGGAAGGTGCAACCCTCTTTGGACACCTATCCATTACTGCAATCCAGGAAGGAGGATGAACTTCAGGAGAGAAAAGACAAGAAAAGCAATATGTGAGGCATCATTACAAGGGAATTCTCCAGAGCTCTTGGCACTATACTCACCAAACTAGGATTGCCTAGAAATATAGGTGTATGCTTCCATACTTCTAGTGTACTAGAGGTATAAATAGTCCCCAGGCAGCTGACCTAAAACCACTTCTGCTTCCACATGAGGAACATTTTCAGGCTGAGATGACTCTGACTTGAGCAGGACAAGCTCAAGACCCTACAAGAGAAATGGGTGACAGATCAAGCATGCAGGAGGTATGAGGCAGGGATGTCACTGACACTTTGTCCATCAAAGGGCTCAGTTAATAGTTGTACCTGATGCCAGCAGCAACATATCAGTGCTGCCTAAATGGCTTTTGGTGTTTAAACTTGCTCACACCAATGCTCCTTTCAGCTGGATTTGTTACTCTCAACATCCTTCCTAAACCATGCCATCAGTGTTCCCTACAAACTGAAGTAAGTATCCTTTCAGGGCTGATTTCTGCCAAAACTGCTCAAACTCAAATTCACGTTTCTCCAGCCAAAATGGCCAATGTAAAGCTTTGGGATATATATCAGCAACGACTTTTATTTCTTGGGTAGAGCAGAAACCTCCCAAGGCAGGGTAATGCCTGTGGGTGCAGCAGATGGAGCTTGTGCTGAGTTGGCACAGGGTTTGCTCTCTTGTTGAAGGACAAGTGACACAAGATCCGCAGCTTTTCTTCCACATTTCTGCACAGCAAACAGTTGGGATGCAGGAACAGCCTTGCAGCACATGTGCTGGGGGTAAACAACTGCACTGCTTCTAAAACAGTGCAAACAGGGCTACAATAACATGGACCAAAATCCTTGCCCTGAAAGGGTTTTTCCAGCCCTGTGTCCTGTGGTCCTGTTCCTTTGACCCTGCCTTTCTAACATTAACACATACCACACATTTTTCAAAAAGCAACCAGCAAAATGAGATATTTCACTGCATCTGATCCTCCCAGGGAGAGATGAGAACAAAATCTCCTAATGCACGTTAATCCCATCACCAGAGCACTGCTGAAAGATGGCTGATAGTTGGGATAGGAGCACTGGCAAGTTATAGGAAAGCCTGTATCAAGGCTCCCACATCCCATCCAGCAGTGGCTGCCTATCAATGGCTGGGGAAAACATTCTCAAATAGAATTTTTTCCAGCATAAATCAGTCAGCAGCAAGGCTCTCCTGTGATCACAAAGCAGGAAGCATCATGGTTTGGGCTCTGCAATCTGCCTGTGTAAGGTGTTGCATCGAGGGGGGGGGGGGGTGGCATGGCAGTTTTTGGGTGATGGGAAGCAAACACACACTGCTCTGCACGTTTTGGGTCAAATCCCCTCCTCAGCAGGAACCCTCATGCCTCCATCTCAGAAAAACCCAGAATGAGGCAACTTGCATCCATGGGACCCTCAGCCACTGGTCTGGGGGAGAAGAAAGCCTCTGGCAAATCCATTGAAATACAAACAGAGCCTGGCTGAAGGGTGACACCTTCAAGAGGAGGAAGGGAGAGTCAAGCAGCAATTTCCATCCTGGGGCTGGGGCAGGTGGCAGCAGCAGCAGCAGCCACCGGGCTGTGCACAGACTTGTTCTCATTTTTGTCCTTTGACCTTCTCCCCCTCAGCAGTTGAGCCTTGTTAACTGGCATTTCGGCAGCCCATCTCCTGCTTCCATTAACCTTCGGAGAGGTGGGAGGCAGAGAAAGGAATGCACTTTGGGTGGTTGGTGCTCTGTGAGAAGGGCAGGGAGCTGCTCTCAGGATGCACCACGGGCACAGATTTATCCATGGGGGAAGCATGGGGACAGCAGCCTGGCATGGGCTGGCTGCTTTGCCTGGTCCATGGCACACTGGGACAGGCACAACAGTTATGAGGACTCTGGAGCCACCAGCTTTGACTTTGATGCTGCACACCTGGGGGGCTTCACTGTTCTGACAATTAGACAGACACTGTCAAAACTAGCCCTGCTTTGCCCTCAGGCTGTGTTTATTCAGCACAGAGATGAGACATTTTCAGCATTCCTCCACCAAGCCTGACCTTGTAAAAGAATAAAATCTAAAGGATCTGTCCCCTGCAGATGACACCGTGGAGACTTCAATGCTCCTGAACAGCCATGTCCCATGGGTTAAATCCAAGAGTTTAACATAAAAACAAAGGGAAAATATTGCCCTGCTGACATTGAGAGCCACTGAATACAACTGATCTGAGCCACTTCTGGCCAAACAGATCAGAGATTAAAGATACCTGCTACAGGCAAGAAGGCACATCACTCATTCTCCCTCTTGATAACACTGCAGTTATTACAGCAGGGCTGGTACTCAGGTTATAGATCAGGATTGTTTGTGGGGACAGTCCTGGGACAGTCCTGAGCCATCCTGGCTATGAGCCAGGCCAGTGCTGCCCTGTGAATGCCCAATTAATTAATGCTCCAGGAAGCAGGCGTCCAGGAAAAGCCCTCCCAAGTCTTCACATTTTCAATACATAGTGAGAAATAAGCTCTGCTTCCCTGAAATCATCAGGGTTTAGTTTTGGGGTATTTGTATCTATGGATTTTTGCTCATCTCTTCTGTTTTTCCTTTCTCTTTATGTAATCTATTGGTGGCAACAAAGATTAAATTTCACCTGCGCACCACTACCAACTGCAAGGCACCAACCCTCGGTTTGGAGAAACCCCCCAACCATTCTCCAAGATAAATTATTTTAATGTCAAGCTGCTGTGTAGTTGTACAGAATGGACAGACAGACAGAGTGAATCTCCTACTACTCCCAAATTGTTTAAATCTAGCCACAGTCAGTCAGCCTGGTTTAGCTGTAGGTTTATTTGCCATACAGGGATGTTATAAATACATATTATAATGTTGGTTTTTCGCAAATAATGAATGCTATGTGTATAATATTGATCCTTGTAGAAGCAATGTTTGTGTAGAAATGTAGCCATTCTCTTTTTATTCAATAGTTGAGAAATAACTAACATTGCTATGTTAAATATCACTCGCAAACTACCCCTCAAGCAAGGCGATTTACTCCTATCAAGATATTCCTAGACAAGAGACCCCTCTGCTGGGAATTGACAAACGACTATGCAAATGGACGGACAGACTTCCCGTAAGAGAAAATTACCTACCAGGAATCGATAGATTAACTGAATTCTTAAAAAAAACTTCATTAGAATTATACAACAAACTGTTACAGTAAAAAAAGTATATAAGGAAAGTCTCTCTCTGAGAGAGGGGTACTCTAGCTCTGTCTCAGTACACCTGGCGTCCCGGGACACTGTAATTCCTTTGCCTTGTCTTTGTCTTTTCTTGTTGTTGTTTTTTTTTATTATTAAAAACCTTTAAACTTTAACAAGAAAGCAACCTCGTTTTTAACAGGGACCTGACAGACAGTGAAGGGCACAGATTTATCATTATTCCTGCAAGTACAGGCTCCCCACCCTGTGCCTGGGAATTAACAAATGGCACAAAGAACAAATTGAGGATTACAAGGACCCCTCAGTTCCTGCAATGTCCTGCTTTACTGTTGGCCCCAGGGACTGAATGCTCCCCTTCCCTTTGTCTGATCCACACTTAGGCAGGTGGCAGCTCCTCGCTGGACCAGACACCCCGCAAGCACCAGGGCACTGATGAATATCCATCTAATTAGAATTACGGATTCTCCAGACCAGCCCTTCGACTGCAGAAATTAGCTAGTTTATTCCAATAAAGATGCTAATATGGGGGGCTTTGTGAAGGGCGAGAAATTCCCATTGTCATTCAGAAGCAATTTGTAGCGGATTTGAAGCCTTTGAAAAGGTGACATGCTGGTGGCTGGGTTTGTATAACCCCCACTCCCGAAATTCACAGCTGAGCATTCTTCCCCTCCAAATGCTTCAGTCCTGCCCAATTTGTATTCCCCCATGTCCTCTTTTGAGAGACAGGTGTCTACTAGGGAAGGCAGGAACCTCCCTTGAAACGTAAAATGTAAAACCCTTTCCCTCCAAATTGTTATGAATTTGAAAGCAAGGGGCTCTCAGGCAGAGATATGAGGATAGTGTTAAAAACGAGGTCGCTTTCCTGTTAAAGTTTAAAGGTTTTTAATTAAAAAAATCAACAAGAAAAAACAAAGACAAAGCAAAGGAATTACAGTGTCCCTGGATGCTGGGTGCACTTGGCACAGAGCCAGAACACACCTTTCTTAGAGAGAGACTTTCTTTATATACTTTTTTTACTGTAACAGCTTGTTGTATATTTTAATGAAGTTCTTTTGAAGAATTCAGTTAATCCGTCCATCTGTATAGTCGTTTGCCAATTCCCAGCAGAGGGGGGTCTCTTATCCAGGAATATCTTGACAGAAGTAGAAGTTTGCATAGTTGTTTGTAAATTTGGTAGAGGAGTCTCTTATCCAGGAATATCTTGATAGGAGTAAATCGCCTTGCTTGAGGGGTGGTTTGTGAGTGATATTTAACATAGCAATGTTAGCTATTTATCAACTATTAAGTAAAACCTGAATGGCTACATTTCTACACAAACACTGCTTCTACAAGGATCAATATTATACACATAGCATTCATTATTTGCCAAAAACCAACACTATAATATGTATTTATAAAAAACTCCCCTTTTCCTTTTTATAATTTATTTGGTTTGAGTAATAATTCTTTTTTTCTTTGCTCATTTCTTTCATAGATCAGTTTTGCTTCTTCAAAGGGGTCTTCTATATCATTTTGTTTCTTTAACACCATTATTTTTTGTGCTGTCCCAGATGTAGCCAATTTTGGGTCCATAGGCATTGTTACTAATTGCATATTTTGGACTACACTGGTGATTAGTCAAATAAAACAAGGGATCAAGTAAGGAAGAAATATCAACCCAGCTGTAGTGCATAAAAGGAAGAAGCCTAATTTCTTCCACCATTCTATTCCTAATAAATTATCCCACCAGACAGCTTTTAGTATCGATTCCCATTTTTGGACTGGTACATGGACTATTTTCCTAATATCTTTGGCTATATCTAGGACGGCATTTCCATTGTCATCTATGTTCAAACAACAATCTGATGTATTGAATTTTCCACAAACACCTCCTTCCTCAGCTAACAAATAGTCTAAAGCCAACCTGTTTTGATACACTGCACTTCTGGTTTGGCTTTGTTGTTTTGCTATTAATTTTATTCCCTGGGAAGTTGTGTTTGATATGATTTCTACCACTGCTTGGAGTCTTATAAGATGGTTTAGCATATAAATGGGGGTTCGGTATCCCCAACTCCCATCTTGTGCCCAAGTGGCTGGCCCATATGTTTCCAATATGCGCTCAGCGGGCCACTCCTCGTCTCCCCATTTTTGAGATCTTCCAACCCACTCCCTCTTTTCCCTTTTGAGGTCATCATGCCCTGATACTCCTAATTTATCTCCTTCTTGCTTTGGTAGAAGAAAAAATCCTGGCTGTATGATCCCTAGAGTACAACTCCCTTTCCACCGGGAGGGGAGTTTTGGGTATGCCCTTTTTCCACAAATCCAAAATAAACCAACTGGTGCCTTCCAGTAATCATCTTCCTGTCGATCTATATTTTCCCAAAATTGGGATATCGCTGGAATCCCAAAATAGGGATTCTTGCTTGTATCATTACATTGAAAAAGTTTGACTTCACTTTTATACTTACAATTTTTTTCTGTTACTTTGTTATGTGTCCAGTACAGAGTTGGTGCTTCTGGGATCCAATGTGTAAAAGTTCCATTACTAATTTTATATCTCTTACAGGGAGTATGTCCTACTTCATTAACAAAATTCTTCCCAGTGTGCCAGAGACATTCTTCTCCAATTACTGTCGAGCTCAAAATCCATACCCCTGGTCGCGTTCCCCCTTTATGTTTGTCCGGTTCCATTTAAGGAGTTCAACAGGACCCAAGCTACTGCCTTTCCATGGCCATTCCTCTGTCATCAAAGCCCCCCC
>JAHLSL010013704.1:8524-39530 GCA_025920805.1 Petroica traversi | reverse complement strand
TTTTTTTAAATCATCACAGGTTCTTCCCTTATCATCATAAATACTTAATATTATGATGTGAATTCAGGAAGCTTATCTCAAAAATCTTGTGATATGTAAAGTGTTTCTATTTCTGGTGAAGGGAAAATGACTTACAATTATATTCAAATAAAAATTTGTATGAGGGAGTTTAAAAATTTGGGTAATTTAAAATACATATATAGAGTAATAAATATTATCATAATATTTAAAATATTTTCTCTTTTAAACCAAATCAGGAATATTTTCCCAAATTTTTGATCTGAAGACACACATCTTCAATTCTGGTGTATTTGTATAATACTGAGGAACTGATTGAAACTAAGATAATTTATTTTAAAAGCTGTTGTTCCACCTGTTTATCCTATTTCTTTGAACAAGGAAATAAGTCAGTTATCAAGGTTAATAAAATTTCTCACTTAGAGATGTGCTAGACAGATTACTGATACCAGATTTCCACAAAGTGACTTAGGAAAAATCCAGCAAACAGATACAGTTCAGTACAAAGGCAACTGGATGACACTCTATGGCATATTTAACATGAGAAGATACTGTAATAATCCCTTCTTGTCTTCCATCTATGGATAAGGAGAGTGTTTTCTAAAGCAACAAAGAGAAAAATTACAGAATACCACACTTAATAAATGTTCTCTACAGAATACGTTTGGGTCAACCTTCTATCTTCTGCTCTCTTGCTACTTCTTCTGTAGCTGCAGTCTGCAATGATTAAGCCAGACTCCCTAGTCTCTGATTTACTTGCTGTTCCAAATATATCATGGTATAGTAACACACTCCTCTTGTAAGACCCTAGCGGTGTGCTCAGCAGGCCTGAAAGAGCCTCTGCTATCATGTTTTAATTACTGTTGAAAATTAAGAACACTGAGACCTGCTGCAGATAACTTAATGGCTCAAACTAGCAAACATGTTCTTATCAACAGATAAATATGGATACAGTGGGAAGAATATCTAGCTGTTTAATGACAAATAATCTTGTGTGAGATAAAAAGATGTCACAAATTTAGGGCAATGCTTCACTTCCAACTCACACAACTGATTTAGGAGCCTACTGGATGAACCTTGACCTTTCAGGTCTTAAATATTTAATATTTAATGAATATTTAATAAAATTTAATGGAGAGCTTGCCATTTTCTCTTGGAGAACATTTCAGTTTTTAGGAGGTATCCAATAACAAAACATATTCAAAGATGTAGCTGTATGTTAAACAGACCATACCCATAAGCCAATGAAATGAGATGCATTCTAAAAAACTATTTGAAATTGGAATATTCTTGTATTATTACTGCCATTATCACAGAATCAGCTAGGTTGGAAAAGACCTTCGAGATCATCAAGTCCAACCTATTATCTAACACCAGTTTGTCAACTAGACAAAGGCACTAAGTGCCACATCCAGTCCTTTCTTAAACACCTCCAGGGAGAGTGCCTCCCTGGCAGCCAATTCTGGGAAGATCTTACAAATGTCCAAAATTATATACACTGATAAAATAAGAGGCATCACAAAATTTATTAGCCTCACTATTAACTTACATTTTTTGCCTTGTGTTTAATATGAATATTTTCACTTCCAGGTTTGGAAATGCGACCTGCATGGAAAGACTTGTAGAAACTGAAGAATAATAGGCTTAACTTAATAAAGCAGTCTGAAAACCAATTATATGCAAATTAAACTGTACCTGCTGGGGATCATCAGAGAATTGACCGACTTAAAGCACTAAACTGAATCCTCTGCAAAAAAAAGTGAGACAATACTAACAGTAGTCATTTTTTTTGACTCACATTTTAAAGAATGATTCATGCATTTTCTTTAGACATAAAGATGTTTTTGCTGTCTCCCTGAAAGATCTATTAATCAGATTAATATTCTAGTGCTTTAGTATTTTAGTACAGTACAAACATTTTATTTTCTATACATTTACAGAATAAACTGTACTATTAGTCACAAATTCTTTGCATATGCCTTGCTCTCTGCCTCCTTTTGCAAAATGTATTTAATTATTGTCATGCACAATCATGGTAGGTTTTTTTCCAGGCATTCAAAGAATATTTTTCAAGTGATTAGTTTTCTTCAGATGAAAGGTCATGGCCAAGGAGTTCTCATTATATAAAAGAAACTAACAGAATGTGAAATGAACAGACAGATGAAATATTCCATGTCATGTACCAAAATTCAACTATCTGAAAAGAAGTAAGTAGGATGGTTGGGTAAACACACAATTAAAAAATGTTTTCCAAGCTAGCAGTAAAACGGTTAAGAATGCAGACTGTCAACGCTTTCTTCACCATAGGTTTTTTTTTTTTTTATTTCCTTCCACTGAGACTTAAATGTAGCTACTTTAGCAATCAAAAGACATCTAGCTGACATTAGTCATCTTGGTTCAATCGGGGGCCACATCACCAAAAAACTATTCATTCTGTCATAAGATATATGCACAAAGAAACAGGATGAATCTGAGCTGGTTCTGCTACTTCTTTCTGATTGTCTCTGGACAAAGTCTAGGGAAATGGCTGAAATTAGACACTTAAATGTTTTGACGTCTCCAAATTGCCCAGATACAAAAGTATTTACAGTTTTGTTCTTCGGTTATTTTCAGAATAGAAAACTGTGAGGCGTTCCAGAACAGAAACCAAAAGAGCAAATAAAGCCACACAGATAAACACTACAGACTAACAGTATAAACACTGGATGCTAACAGTAACTATAAACACTGTACACCAACGGAAAGACCGAGGGGTGAATGACTGCATATATAATCAGATAAAAGCAACCAACTTCAGATCCAGTTCCTGTTTCAAGGCATAGGAAGGAACTGAATGCATGTGCCTCCATGTACCTTTAAGGGGTGGGATACCACTACAGCTTTCTCCCAACAGCCGGTAATTTTAAGTGCAGCGTAATTCTGTGGCTCACTCACAAAAGATCTGTTACCTTTTAAAAGAGAAACAAGCGCAAAAAGATCCTATGTGTTTCAATTACACTTGGTTTGACATGTACAAACCCACTGCTTCCAAATTAGAAGTTACCATGCAGAAAGTGTGGACCCTGGTCCCCTGAAAACAAAAAAAAAAAAAAAAAAGGAAGGTGATCTTTGTCCTCAAGTCACCAAAAAACCTGTAAAAGCCCAACAGATTAAACAAACTAAAGTACAGCTACCACATATTGTTAGGTAGCATGCTGACATTTGTTTCCATCTCTAAGAACAAACTAATGAAAAAGTCATCTTCAGACAAAACAGGACTAAGGCATGATCACGGTCCAGACCTTATCAGAAAGATTAAAACTGAATCTCAAACTGAGCATAAAAAAATAGTATTAACTACTTCTACAATATATCATTGTATTTCTTTATGTTCTGACCACACCAAGTGAGTTCTCTAAAATTCGAAAACTGTATTTGAGGTGATTGTAACCAGAAGACCACTGTAAACTGAGTAATTAGTGATCCACACAACAGTCACCTGAGCAGGTGGAGCCTGTGCTGCTCTATGGTACACGTATGTTACTGTGCCATCACACCTGTGCTGCGCTGTGCTGTATGGGGATTGTATTTAGGTAAAAAAGTTCTCATGTGAAACATCACTTTTTTTTTTTTTTAACAGTAGAATATATTAATAGAACTGATTTCTTTCAAGGAAATCCTGTAAAATCTCAAAAGACCTTCTCCTTTACAGTCTTAGCTCAAAAAAATGGCATTTTAAGTGGTGTCTGCAGAGCGTGAGTGCCCTCCTTATTGTGATGATAATGAACCAGCACTTGCAGCTGCAACACAGTAACCAAGATACTTTATGCTCCAGCTGAAATGACAGTCTTTAGAAATAAAAATGTTTCTCCTAATATTTCTGCTGTTAATAATACTTTATCCAGAACACAGCATTGTAAACTTCCGATTTTATTTTTTTAAAAACATTTAATACAGGTCTTAAAATGGGGGGTGAAAGCCAAATTTTTTTACTTCGTTTCAGGTGCAGTCCATACTTCTAACATTCACGATGCTAAAAAAAAATGCTTAAGAGTGAACTAACTGCCCAGCTTCTAAAAAATACACCATCCCTAATATTTCCTTGTTTCTGATACGGTTTTTAAGAGCTTCATACCTAACATATGATGATTAATAAGTTCACCATTTCGTACTCACATGGCCACAAACTGCAACCTTCACCTGCTTTTTACCTACATTTAAAAAAGCATCTACGTAAAAGAATGACTGACTCTCATCCAAGTCACTACAAGCATTTTATGGAAGCTCATTTAAAGTGAAGTCCAGATCAGATTGAAAAGATCTCCGATCTACTCTCTCTTAAGTAATTCCAAACATAGCTATTCAATTAGATAATAAAATCTATACATATATTACATTCTCACACACTTAGTGTCTTTTCTGAAGTAGTTCACAAATCCTGGCAGCTGAAAAGACTTGCATATTTGGAGGAGCAACAGTGTAAGGGAATTAAGAAGGTTTAAATGTAAAAGTTCTAAAGTCATATTTAGTTCTTTCATCTCTATAAATTCTGACTAAGCCACAGACTACAGGGAAATACTCCAGATGTTTAGTAAACAAAGATCAGGCACTAAGACATAAAATGCTCATAATAATTCCAGCAATTTCTATCTCCTCTGAAATATGCAATTACATAGGTGTTGCAAGAAGTCTTGGGTACTTTTTTTGTTCCCAAAGCTGACACTTGCACTGATTGTTTTAAATTGTTTTATTTTAACCTGCTGTATAAACAGATATAGCTAGTAGTTATTTTTCTTTATCTTAGATGCTTGAAGATATATGCTGCTATCTTAAGGGAAGCATAATGTCTATGAAAGGTCTCTCTTCTCATCTGCATGGTAATTAAGCAGTACTCAAGGTGCTATCAGAGAGCATACAAGAACAGGGCTAAAAGGCAACATGTCACAATTGCAACTAGGCTGCAAGACCCTGGAGTGCTGGACTAGAAGTTTAATGCAATGTTTTTTCATGAAAACTTTTCCATCCAGTTCAAACTGCTTTTACAGGCAGTGGTTCTGAATTCCTAGTTTCTTATCAGGAAAAAGATGTTTTATAAAAAATGGACAGTCAAAATACCGAAGTATCAACCAATGAAAGAAGAAAACCTTGCAGAATATAAAAAACACTACAACACTTTGAGTGCTCACTGTCAGACAAACCACAGTTCCCGCGAACACATCTCTGTTAATTTTCTAAATGACACATTCAAGAAACAAAAGCCAAATAAAAGGAATCATCAGTTCAGCATTTAAGAAGAACACATTTGATAGTATATTTTTTAATGAAATCTCCTCCTCCAATAAAAGTGCCATGTTGCAATCTTGTTAAGTCTATTCACAGCACTCCACATTGATCATCTCATTCTTCTCCTCCAAAAAAAAACTCCAGAGGACATATAATGACAGTGTAATCAACTCTGAAATGAATTCATAAGACATTGTCAATCTTGTAAAGACCAGGAAAGATGTAACAATAAGCAGCACAGAAACTGTCTTCACTATCCTGTATGGATGAGTTTCCTAAAAGTGACTACCTCAAAGCTGTAAATGAAATTAATAGAGAGATAATGGAGATAAACAGCATTTACAGGCTTATCCAAATGTGCTGAGTCTCCTCATCTTCCATATCATTCATTATAAGGCGAAGGCACTTAGTAAGATTGGTATGCAAGATGATTATTCACTTATACATTTCACTCACATCCAGTGTTTATTCTATCTCATCACATAAGAGAATCTAGAACACATCCCCTTTTCATTTTGAAAATGAACAGACTTCTATTTTGAAAATCCATTTGTTCAAAACAATAAAGTTACAGATTTTGTAGCCATATTTTAAGATGAAAACTGGATACACATCAAAACTGCTGATATAATTCATCCATCAAGACCCCTGTAACTAAATTCTCACCACAGAAATAAAAATCCTAAAAAAAAAAGGAGTACATTTTGCATCCAAACCTTCAAAGCCCCGAGGATCTATCTGATCACACCAGAGAAACTGATGCTAATCTAGCATTCAGGATCTTCTGTCTTTATCATCCCTCGGTGAAATACACAGAGCTACTAGTTCCATTTAGAGAGCTGCTAACTGTATTGCCTCAGAGGAGCAGTTTCTGCAAAGTCAAGTTTCCAGCTCTGTAAGACTCATAAATCAGTATCAACTCCTTATACTATACCCTGACATAAATGGGAAAAGCCCCTACACTGTCATTCCCCTTTCTTACACTAGAAATCTGTATAAAGAAAATACTCCACTTTAGCAATATGCATGCTATGCTGTGACTGCCATTCTTCATACTAACATTATTCCCCTCTGGTCCTCTCAGAATTTATTTTCTTATCTGTAGTCTTACAGCTGGATAGTAAATTTTCTGAAAGGAAGTATCTGTATTTACCAGTTGTTCAGTACCTAAAATGAAATCAACTTTGTATTCCAAGCCCACAACATATTTGCACAAGGCAGTCTTTTAACTCTTTACATTAAGTGACGTATTTGTCACTTCAGCATACAAAATAGATGAACTAAAGTTTAAGCTTATGTGATGACAACACAAAGGCAACAGACAGTTCTAGTGTTTAGAACAGAAAACATTTCTCTCATGTATTCATTAGGGACATGAGAGTAGGTTATCACATCCCATACAAAATATCCATAGACTATCCAGAGAGAAATCTTGTCCTCGGCAATAGCAATTTGCAGTTTAAGCTTTGGAAGTCTAATCTTCTTGAGCCTTCAACAATTTTACATGAATGCATAAAATTTAGAAATAGCAAGTGCTGGATTTTCCACCTGAGATTGGAAAATCCTGGTTATACATAGAAACTGGGGAATGAGAGGCCAGAGAGCAGCCTCAATGAAAGGGACATGGAGGTCCTGGTGATGCCACGTTGAACACGAGTCAGCAGTGCCCTGGCAGCCAGGAGGGCCAACCTTGTCCTGGGGGCATCAGGCACAGCATCAGCAGCAGGGCAAGGAAGGGGATTGTCCTGCTCTACTCTGCACTGGGGCAGCCTCACCTCAAGTGCTGGGGGCAGTTTTAGATGCCTGAAAGGATACAAAGCTCTTAGAGAGCATCCAAAGGAGGACTAGAAGATGGTGAAGGGTCTGAAGGGGAAGCTGTATGAGGACTGGCTGAGGTCACTTGGTTTGTTGGGCCAGGAGGAGTCTGAGGGGAGACCTCATTGCAGTTACTACAACTTCCCCAGAAGGGTAAGTGGAGGGGCAGGTGCTGACCTCTGCTCTCTGTTGATCAGTGATAGGACAGGGAGGAAATTGAATAAAGCTGCATGAGGAAATTCAGGTTGGACATTAGGAAAAGGTTCTTCACTGACAGAGTGGTCAGTCACTGGAACAGTCTCTCCTGGGAAGTAGCTGCAGCACCAAGCTTGTTAGAGTTCAAGAAATGTCTGGAAAATATTCATGATCATATGGTTTAATTTTAGTCCTGCAAGGATCAGAGAGCTGGACTCAGTGGTCCTTATGGGTCCCTTCCAACTTGATATATTCTATGATTCTATGATTCTGGGATTCTATTTTGACAGATTTTATTTTTCCTTTACACTGCGCTACGATTTTTCTCTAGAAGATGAAAAGCCAGTAACTGTTACGAGTTATGCTATGAAACTAGGAGAGCTATTTGGAGAATAAATACATGTAGTACATGCTTAAAAACCATACAGAAAACATCATAAATAACAAGATGTATATTATCTTTGTGTAATCTATTGGTTTTGTTAAATTCTGCTTAACACTGAAAAAGAAAAGTCTAAACTAGCCAGAGAGGATTAACACCACAAGAAAGAACAAGAAGGATTAATTTAAAAATGCTCAGAAAAAAAAAAATATTTTGTTTCAGAAGATGATATTACTCTATAGTTTGGCAAGCTGGTAGCCTGAATCACTGAAAAATAAGTAATTGCCTCCTTGGCTTCAAGTGCTACATCTGCTTAATTGACTATCCTCTGTCCTTTGTAATTTCAAAAATCCTAAACACACAATTAAACCGTTTCTAGCAGACAGCCAAGCTTATCTATTCCTCAGAAGATATCAAGCAACTTTATGTGTTTTTACATCTATTGCAGGCAAAAAAATGGCAATGTGTTTTATAAGACAGCTGTGCAGCAAATAATAGGAACTTTCCATCAGTGAATAAGCATAGTTAAGGAAAATTCTGTTGTACACCAATCAACTCAGGTGGGATCAGCTACCCCTTTTCATTACTTCATTACTGCCTCCCATGCACTGAGGTTCTTCTACCTAAAATCTTCTTAGAAAGAATCATTGAACCATATAGCCTGCATGAAGTGCGCTCTCTACAGCAGTGAGCTGTCTGTTTGGTGAAGTCATAAATATGGGCTATGCAAGAGCATCAGTGCTGGCTTCTACATGCTAGGTTCTTAAAACATTTATGCCTAATACTGATTTAATGTACCATATTTGTGATTCTCATATAGTATAGTGATGGATGCATAAATAAGCTCAGATCAGCAGCTAAGAGTATTTTTGACACTAACTGTCCCTTTGAGATTGGCCTCATTAACATTGATACTACTTTTTTATCAAGAATAGTTTATATATATCAGTTCATCAGGGTATTTATCTTCTCTATTTCACTGGCTTTCCTAGTTGATCTGTTTCTGCTAACTAGATATGATAAAAAAAGCCCTTGGACCTATGCAGAGCTTTTCTCAATACTCACAAAATGTTTTACAAAGAAGGTTTAGCACTGTGATCTCCACTGCTACCAACAGAGAAACCTACACACAGATAAGTCAAGTGCCTTTTAAAGTGTGCTCTACACACAACTCAGAGAGCTAAGCTAACAGGACTTGAGTCTCACTTCTGTGCAGTATTAAGACAGCTACGTCCTCTCCCCTAGAGACAGAAAAAGCCAAAATCAGGTGGCTAATTACAAGTAACTGCAGACAACCAATAATCCTTGAATAATCCAGTTTCAAGTCCCCTGAATTATTAGATTCATAGATTCCTTGTTAGCCTCTGAAGTAATTAAAGCCTGACTGAGAAGCTAAGTGATCTTCAGCTGAAATCTATGCATAGATTAGTTTGAGAAAATAATGTATGATGATTATTAATGTCCTGTTTTGCTGTTTGAGCAGCAAATGTCATTCAGCAAAACCTTATTCAAACTGTACATGTAAGAGATTCACATCATCTTGACAAAGCTAAAGCTGATGTTAGAGGAAAGCACCAAAATGCGTGATTTAATCTCCTACTATACCAATGACAACAGGAGTCTTGATAACTGACACAACACATCTATACACTTCAAGGCTCCAAGGGATGAAGATCTTTCCATAAATTAGGAAATTGAGCACTGTCTGATGAGGGCAGTCTAGTAACAGGAATATGAACTTGTTACTTTTCCGCCATTTTTAAAGAAAGATTCTCCATAACTTGGAAAGAAATTTTAAGGTTCAAGGTCTTCTAGAATTATTAAACTACTCCTAATTTTTTACTTTTTAAAACAATACACTCTTAAAAATGTACTCTAGTGTCTAGAGGAAGTTAAATATCCTTGAAATTATACAGAATCGCTCAACTGACCATGCAGGGAGCAGAAACCATTTATTAGACTCATATTTAAACTGTGTGTATTGAGCAACAAAATACTTATATCATAACCATTGGACTATTGCAAAGGAATGTTCACTGTGTCTGAGCTCATTAAAACCCTCATCACTTAGTTAGAAAACAAGAGATTGTTTATTCTAATTCAAATTGGACTCAATCTAAGAATTTATTTTTAATCGTCACAGTCACTGGGTTTCTGTAGGTCACTAAGACTAGAGCTTCCTTCTGAGCCATTAAGTACAATTAAGCTCAAGAGTGAACTTGATGTAATTTGACAAGAATAATACCCATCTTTGCACAAAGTCTTGGCCTTTTCTTTTTTCTACTTTCTGCAACCATTTTATGTAAATTTTTAGAGCTCATTTCTAAAGAAAGTACAATTCCTGGCAAAAAACCGCCATCATTTTCAGCAAGACTGAGGTTAGAGCCACTTTGGACCACAGCATTTACAAACCAGTGCTTGGGATGGTCACAGTCCTTCCTCTTGAGGAGTCTATTTCGCTGACCATCTGTTACAGAACTTTCCCCATAAAGTGCCCAGGACCTGAGACATGAATGAGTAGCAGCATCTGCTTACATTACTAACAGCAGCGTACACATCAAATGCCTCAGGGAATGTGCACTGCTCTCCTAATCTTATCTTCCTGCCTGCCCAGAACTGCAGCTTTGCACTCCTTGGAGCCACATCTTCCATATTCCTTCTTCCTATCTCAAGAGAATCTGATGCTAAATGGGGCCAACATGGTCCAACTGTCCAAGAACGAGCAAAGAAAAATTAAAAGCTAAGCTTCAAAAAATGCAGCAGAAAAACATCACAGCTAAGGATTCTGTTTTGAGCACTTGTTCCACATCTGTGTTATGATGCCTCTTCAGTGAAAGCAACCAGTTATACACTTTATCATATTGGCCTCATGTCTGACTCACTTTTCTGGTCTAGTCACAAATTCTATGTCCTCTCATGACTTCCCTTTGCTATTCCAAAAATCTCCAAACCTCTTGTTTCTTCCCCATTTGAGGTTCTGATGGCATTTCCTAACTCTAGGTATCATTAAGACTAGTCAGGTTTACTTTCGTGTTAAGAAACTTTCTTTAAGGAACTTGTGCCCTTTTCTAGAGAGAAAAAGATGAGGGAGAATCTGATTTCTAAACATATAATGCAAACATTAAGTAGCTCAAATTTAAAAATTAAAAAATCCACTTAAACGAGCATAATATTCAGAGAATTCTTCATGCCTATGCAAGAAGCTATCACTTCTGGTCTAATAGCTATGGTTCTGAAAATATGCAGGTGATGAAATATTTCTAAATTTTCATTAGAAGCTTAGATCACAATGGCAGTTTAATGAAAGACTAGAATTAACCTCACTGAAATGCAAAATTATACTAGAAGACTCTTTATATTACATTAACAATGAGGTGAGATTATATAAGCTTTTGAGACAGCATACTGTTGGGTCCAATTTTTCAGCCGTGCCTTGCAAAGATGAGAAAAAAACCTATTATATCTGTGGTGCACTGCTAAGAAGCACAGCATACATATAGTTAAAGTGAATGGGAACAATAGGTCAGCATGATGGAACCTGTCAGGAAAGAAAAGGTAGGAAATGTGGAGGTCTACAAGACTAAAATATATATATCATCTCTGAAATGATCTTTGGACTCATGCATTATATTCAAAAAAGAAAAACATATAAAAGAGAGGCAAAATAACAGAGAGCAACATAAAAGTGACAGAATTTGCAACCACAGTAATTTGAATCAAACCCCGGAAAACTTCAAAAGGTTCCAAGAACTAAACTTTATAAAACTTTGGCAGAAATTCAAAAATAATCTGACATCTGTTCTTTCTTCTGACACTGTTACACTTTCAGATGTGCACCCCATATATTCAGTTAACACCAAGAGTGAGAGAAAATTTAAGCCAACTGACCTCTATCACCTCAAAAGATTTCTCACTATATCATCCTATTATCTCCCAATAATCCTATAAAGCATCTCTCTTATTTGCAACATAAGAAGAAAGTTACTAGGCTGGCGATTCATCTGTAGTAGCACCATGCTGCTGACAATGGCCAGGTTCACCTGTAAGAGGAAATTCTGTTTCTAACAGATACAGAACACACTGTCTGTGTGGAGGCCCCCTCAACAGCTGTCATAAGCTATGGATAGACTTGTAAATTGTCAGGACTTAGAAGAGCAGTTTTATTTTTATTAGAATTAATAATATTTACATATTTCATATAAAGAACAAACATGGTTTCAGTTTAATCCAGTTTTCTATATCCTTGATTCCTTGTTGAACTAAGTTGAACGAAGTCATCATGTGCTATCTAAAAAGAGGACCATTTTATCAATTTTGGTGAGTTTTTTCATTCCTGTTAAAATTCATTCATTTTTTAATTATTAGCAAGGAAAGAGGAAGCTATAATTGAACCTCTAAAAAAAAATCATTATTATCTTTATACTAGTTCTGTGCTTTCCAGCACCTAAACTCTCCATGGCATGGTTGGTCCATCTTTGGTCAATATGCTGCCCCTCTCCTCTCTGTAATAATTACGAGCCCAGATATGCAAAAGTATGCATGCAACTATTGTTCTGTTTGGATGCTAAATTCTCATTTATCTAACATTAAATAAGAACCAAAACATTCAAAAACTTAATTCTTTGTATTTTAGAAGTTTAAGAAAAAAAATAATTATATTTGTAATTCATCCCATTGAAAGTCATTCGAGGCAGATATCTAACTTACTAACTGTAAAACCAAAGAAATAAAAATATCTCAACTACTGATAACAATGAACAGCCTAGAGCAATTAATGATTTTTTAAATGACAAATAGAGAAAGTTTGAATATAATTTTAATTCCTCTGCCATATTTTTCTTTCATATTTAATAGATTAGGAACATTTGCTGTTTTTTAGTTACAGCTCTGAAGATGTATTAGGATATGACAAGATCCAAGAAGCCATACTTTTAAATAAAACTTATTCATCTTGTAAATATTCCTTTAGAATTTCTGGCTTTTATCATCATTTTAATGAAGTCTAATGGATCTGTTATTATCCTTTCCCTTCAATGGGGTGATAAGAATAAAATATAATTAAGTGTGTTTGAAACTAAGGAACACAAGCTGACGACATGGGAGAAAAAGAGATAGATACAGCAATACTACATGAATGAGAGGGAGGCAAGCTGCAAATAGCTTTCCTACAGGCTCTAAACATAGTCATTCTGTCATTCCAAAGCTTACTCATCAGCTTTCTGCAGCCTTCTGAACTGGTTACGTGACCAATTGAGTTATGAACGAAACAAAACAAGTCTGGGTGAACCTGGCAAATTCATTTTTAAGACATAGGCAAGTCATATTTTACTGAAAGTAAGCTGGTTGTATGAAGCAAGAATTGTGAAGATGATGTTAATTTTTTGCACATTGTGACTGTGTTTTATTTAAAATAAGGCGACCGGGCATGCAAAATGATGACTGATTACTGTCCCATAAGAAAAATTTATGTTAAATATCTTCTTTCAAGAGTCTTCTTGTCAGGATTTTGTATTTCTTAATTTGAAGAAAAATTATGAATAAGAAAAGGATACATATGAAAAAAAAGCATTTAAAAAAAAAACAAAACTATTTGTAGTGTCAGGATTTTTCTTGGAAGTCTTCCTACACTGAGAAGTTTCTACATTGTACATTTCAAGGCATTATATGAAAATGCTTTCTTTTTTTCCTAAAACACCTGAAAAATTCAGTATGGGCTTGTACAACAAATGGGGGAAAAAAATCTTGGAAGTCTACCAAAATAGCCAAACAAAATCTTTATTTTTCACATTTTTGAATAAGGAAAAAGCATTTAAGTTGCTTAATATGTAGTATGATCTTTCCCTTTCTTATCTAACATTAGGAAACATACCATATATCTTGTGTTATACATTTCTCATTAACAAAGGAAATAATCAGTTTTATCACAAACCTATAACTTCCCATCAAAGTAGCACAGCTTACAGAAAAACTCATGAAATTCATACTATGCTCTCTTTTTTCTCAATTTAAATACGATATTTATCAATTTTATAATTTAACATCCCACAGTAAAATTAGTTAGTATTGTTTCAGCCAGTCAAAAATGAGTATGGGTTTATAAAAAAGAGGCAGGAAAAAAATCATACTGTTTCTATATGAAGTATCAAGGAGGACAAAATTAGGTTAATTTTATTTTGAAAGATGATAATGAACCTGATCAGGAGCTGCATAGGAAAGTTATTGTTTTTCTCCTTGGACACTTTTAGCTGCACTACTTGTAAAAGAGAAGGCAGTACCTAGAGGTAGATCAGAAGGTAGATTAATCTTTGCTGTTATGTTATTGTAGCTCAATGAGATCAATGAAATGCGCAAGAGAGAAATTTATTTAGTCTTTTGCATTCCAAAAAAGCAAAAGCTACCCAATTCCCTACACTGTTTTCTCCCTACACCACCCCTTGAAATTCTTTCTAGATTTTTGAAATGCATGTTGCTCCTTTAGTGATTAACTCATTTGGTTTATCATTTCCACTACAGAGGATCTACACTTTCCCTTGAAGCCTAAGGGAATTCTACCAGTAGAGCACAACTGAAAGTGCTGAGCAAAATGAGCAGTGAACTGAATCTCTGCATACAACAAAGTTGCCTCATTTTTTTCTACAAAGTATGAATTTGAAATAAGATAATGCCATTTAGATTTCTACTTCATGCTTCTTAAGTTTGGGGTGGTTTTTTTGTCAGAAACAGAATAGCAGTTTGTAATTAATGTAATTTTTCAGGAGAACATTGCAAAAATTTATTTACTGAGTTTCCCTTCTAATACATGGGTAACTAAATGCAATCGAATTTTTTTCACTGTCATATATACCTAAGCCCAATGTAGTATTAAAATAATTTTTCAGCACCTTTTGTCTATTTCCTGCTTTGTTGGAATAGTGGCAAAAAGGAGACCACCGAGGTGGACAATGATTCCTCCATGACTTCTTGGTTTGTATGAGTTGAATGCGTTGCACCACAGCAGGACTCTTGGGCTGTCCTATAGAAGGATAGTCAAACATTTGATAAAGAATAAAAAGTTACGCAACTCCTCCTTCCCTCCCTTTCACACAAAGGTAGAGACACATGGTTGTTCAAGCTTGTTATGCACAATCCTGTTGTTACAGGAAGAACTATTCCATAAGAAGATTAGATATTAGCTTAAGCTGCCTTGATACAACTGAATAAGCATGAGCCTGCAGATATACAAATGCTAAATCTACTGACATTATAATTTCTTAAGCATTCAGAAACCTCCGAGCTTTTCTAGATGGTAAAGCATCCTACTACTAAGTCTATTTCACAGACATACCAAATCTGTTTATTTTGAACAGAAGCAGCATTGTTCAAGTTAAGTTATAAACAGATTATGGCATTAGGCAACACAATTATTAAAAGAGGAAGATCCTCAAAATGAAGAAAAAAAACGCATGTGAAAACCCCTGTCAAGCAAAAAAAATGCAAGGAAATTCAAGTTAAAATGCAAGGAAACTCAAATTAAATCTAGTTCAAAATAATTTACCTTTTGGCATCATACATCAATAATTTAGGTACCAGTTCAAAAAGTAAATAACACTTCAGGTTGAATGAAATTACCATCTCTTTTGAACCAGTGTGGATTTTTAAATTAAAGTAATCTGTAGTCATGTATTTAGGGCACATTGTTAAAGTGTTGTTCGTTACAGCAAAGTAGAGACTGGAACTTTTAAGATTGCAACTTGCTTCTGGAAATCTGAATGCACTTCATTTTTTTTTTAATTGTCCTCAATAGCTTATGGGAAAATTGGCTCATTGGAAATAATGCATATGGGCTCTATGTAACATTTTCATTCACCAGCAAAGGCAAACTTCACAAGGAAAAGGTTCCTCCACTACCCCTCTTTATCAGAGTTTAACTAATAGAAGGTTTGGTCCTATGCTGGACTTTGACACAAAATTATCTTACATAATTTTTGTCATTTGAATAAATTCCATCTCTTTTGAGATCAATTTCATCAATTGCCATTATAAAGGATAATAGTACATCAAGAGTCAAAAAAAGTCAGTGATCCTTCCTGAGGGGAAGTCTTCTTTACTATAATATAAAGGTGAGTATAGCTGTGTTTCCAGCAGTGTGTATCAGTATTTTCATACTGAAGTATAAAGCCTGAAGACCAAGAAAAGATTTTGCAAATACAAGGTGGGGCGTGGGATTGTGGACTGCTTTCAACAACTTAGGAAAATCTAGCTATTTACAGTCTCTTCCAATCAATAGGACTTTAGAGCTGCCCTGATTAACTTTAGAAAATTGGGTCAAAAAAACCCCAAAACAATAAATTTTCTTACATTTAAGCACTACTGACTTAAGTTTCTATCACTTTCTAAACTTCACTAATACTAAAAATCAAGTTAAATGTTGGGAAAACATAAAATATTCAGTTTACAAGAGAACATAAGGGTAAGAAGCTCAGGCATCCTGTTTAAGCACTTACAAAAGAGTCTAACTTGCTGGCAGGTATATCTCTCACGAACACATGTACATCCACCTCTAGTCAAGAAAGAACTCAAGAAAAAGCTACCTTTGCTCAATGGTAGAAATATCAGGCCTGAAGAAACTGAACAAAACAAACTGCTGAATATTCATGGGAAACAAGAATAGATTATTTTCTCCTAGTTACACAGCAAATGTTTGGAAATATGTGTTCAAATCATGTCTTAACTCAAAACAACCTCTTTGTAATATTTAGCATGTGTTGTCACATAAATGGGGGGATATCATAGTGTGCTGTTCAGATAACATGCAAGTCAGCTCTAAAGGTAGTAACTTTTCATATGTATTTGGATTTTTGGGACTTCCCTGCTATCTGTGGACACAGATGCTCAGGGTAAATAAATCACACCAATGGCCTCCAGACTGCAGTATATGGTCAGGCTTGAATGCTCTCCAGCCACTGTCAGAGACAGAACACAAGACTATTTGGAACCTTGGTCCCTCTCAGGGGAATTTCTTATACTGTTACCTCTGAGTTCAATTTTGAAATGTTATCTTCAAATGAGAACATTATCTTCTAAGTTTGAACACTCTATAGCATTCTATGCAACTGAAGTATTTCCAACATATTCAAAGGATTAGAAAGAATTGATTGATGATGCTTCAGATATTTGAGACAAACCTGGGGAATTCAGAGATAATTATAGTAGGATTTTTCTGATCTTTCTTTTTTAATTTTTTTTTTTATTTTAATGAGTTATTTTCTGGAAAACTTTTATGCGGAACTTTCACTGAACTACTACTGTCTCAGTAAGTCAGGGAGCATGCTTGTTATTCAAGATTTGATGTCCCCAGTCCTTCTAATCCAGAGCACCAAACACATACAGGATTCAATTTGCCACCTCTACCTTATCTTATACACAAGATTGAATACCTGGAATGAAAGAATGAAATATCTCTATAGTAAGTTATACTAATACTTCCTCATCTTCTCATGCTAGCCTTGTGGTTTCACCACATTTATTCTTCTCTTTATCTCCTTGTTCTGTGATGTGGAAAACTTCTGTATACTGTTGACAGTACTAGCTGCTGGGAAACATTGCAACGATTATCCGCTCACTAGTTCAGTTTTCAAAAATGGGAGTTTGAGACAAAATTCTTGAGATTCAATCTGATACTGTGCACTACTCTTTTCCCTCTTGCTTACACGTGTCATATTTTATGTGTCTTTGTGAATCAGGTGGGATCTACGTGAAATCAGTGTTACTCATTTGTAAAGAACAAGCTTGCACTGGCTTTATTCATTTACCTTTCAACTGCCTTGAGACACTCTAAAGGGCAGAATTATGCAGCACTTAATGCTGTAGAATATGTGTTGTATCTTTCATATGAGTATTTTATGTCAAATCCTTTACAGAGAAAACTAGCATAAGGCTAACATAAGTAAGTGAACAGAACTGATAAAAGAAACTGAGAAATTAAGGCAAGGGAGAAAAACTAACTTGAAAGAAGCTATTTCAGTGTGTAAGTGTGAAATAGTTTTGGAATATGCCCTGTTCCTTTCAGACTGCTGAATTCTTTCCTTGATCATGGCAACAATAAAAATTAATTTGCTAATAAATAAAGACAACATGGGGCAAGATTTCTTGCTTAAGAGTACCACAAGTTCAAACTTTTCTGAAAAGGTCTTGCTGAATTTAATACAGATTCATATTAATGCAGAATTCTAGGAGGGTTACATGGAATTATGAAATAATTTCAATACTTTTACAGCATAATTTCTGAAGGCTTTAGTTAGTTCTGTCTCTATGAAAATTTCTAGGGCACCTTGGCAAAATGTGATTGATATCATGCACATACTAGAAATGCAAGTTTTATACTTCCATGTACCTCCGTGGTTTGGTTTGGTGTTTTGGGGAGTTTTGGTTGGTTTTTTATTTGTTTGATTTTGGGGGTTGTTTTTCTTGCATTGTTTTGTTTGGTTTTTTTTTGGGGGGGGGGTTGTTGGTTTGGTTTTTGTTTTGTGGAATTGTTGCTCTCTGTAGCTCTTTTACAATTTTTTCATTTCTTTACCCACTGGCTTGAAAATGCACTAGTGGTAAATGATCTTGTGACATGACCAGAGATAACTCTAATTGAAAAGACAAGGCTTGTGCTTCTGGACATCAGCTGCAAAGGAAAGCAGGAGACTAGGAGACTCTCTGAGAATTCCTTCGTTTCATAGATTTCCACAACACATGTTATTTCCAGCTTTTTAAAGCACTTATCATTGCCAAATTGAACAAGGATTTGGCAAAGATTTTCCACATTGTCCATTACTGGTTTTGTGGATCTCTGTGTAGGCTAAACCCATAAATTTCTTCAAATTACATTAAAAGAACATTTCTTCTTGATGTTATTTTTAGGGATTTCTAGCAGGCAAATTTTGGCATTGTCTTCCTTTTATAATTTACTCTGCATCCTTCTCTAGCGAAGTTTCAGCTTCAAGTTTTACTAAACTGTTCTAAACCACAAAAATCCATTCTCAATGAAAGAAGCAGGTATCTTTTCTAACCAAAAATAACTTACTGATTTGGTATACAATAGGAGAGCAATGGATATTGTGTACTCTAACTTCAGTGAAGATTTTAACGGTTTCTCCATCAAGACCATCACAGAAACGCTGTTGAAGAATGGGCTGGATGAGCAGACAGCAAGGTAAAATAAACAAAAGCTGAATGTGCAGGCTCAGAGGGCTGCGATTGGTGGCACAAATCCTAATTGGAAGGCAATAGCCAGTGGTGTACTCCAGGGGTCCAGTTCCTTATAGCATCTTCACTAATGATCTGGATGATAGGGCAAAGTGTTCCTTTTGCAAATTTTCAGGTGACACAAAACTGGAAGAAGAGGCTTATGTGCCAAAGGGTCATGCTGCCCTCCAGAGGGGCCTGACAGGAACCTCATGAAGTTCAACAGGAAGTGTACCAATATATGTTGCACACCAATCATCTGGTAACCAGTTATTTGGAAAAAATGGCTTGGCAGAAAAGGTAGGCAATGATGTGACCAAAAGCCAATAATGCACCCTTGCAGCAGAGGAGGCTAATGGTATTCCTGGGCCAAAGCAGATGATTGTGGACAGCAGGTTGATGGAGATGATCCTTCCCTTCTACTCAGCCCTAGTGAGGACACAGCTGGAGTGCTGTGTCCAGTTCTGGGCTCCTCAGTGTAAAGAATGGACATTCTGTAGACAGGTCAGTGAAGGCATGAAGATGGTAAAGGAACTGAAGCTTCTCTCCTTGTAAGGAAAGGCTGAGAGCTTGGCCTGTTCAGGAAGAGAAGTCCCATGGGAATTTGAACAATACCTCAATATTAAACACAATTTGATCAAAGGAGCATGTAAAGACAGAGTCAAGGTCCTTTCCGCTGCTCCCAGTGACAGGATCAGAGGCAATGGATTACAAACACTGAAGGTTTCCTCTGAACATCAGGAAAATTTTCTTACTGTAAGGGTGCCTGGATACTGGCACAGGTGCAGTGCTCATCCTTAGAAACACCAAAAAATAATCTGGACTTAATAATGCACAATCAGCTTTGGATAGACCTGTTTAAGTAGAGCTGTTGGGCCAGATGAACTCAAAGATCCCTTCCAACATCCTCTGTTCTGAAAATCTATGACTCTGTAATGCCGACTTGTGATTGAAGTCCAGTGAAGATGCAGAATTCAAGAAAAGTGTTCAAAGCATTATTAAAAAAACGCAGCAACATCCTACATCAAATTGTACTGTTAATTGCATCAGGCTTAGCTTTGCCTATTTTTATTAATGTTCCATTTAAATGAATATTAAATCCAGTAAAAAAAGTTCTTTTCCATGTACCAATAGCAACACTTACTTGTTTGGTACTACACTATCTGTGTGCAAACTCTGATAATACAAATGCCTTCATATAAACACTCACATGAATGTCCTGCTTGGATATTCATAGGAAATCACTGTATATGTAAAGTATAGTGATTGATTTATCTTTCATCACATTGCTTCTCCATTTAGACACAAACCAACGATCAAGAGTCTTTTTGCTTAAATTAATCTTTGTATTTTATAACATTAACATTATTAGACTGGTTGACAAGTCATACTGATGCTATGGACTTCATTATAACTAGAAGACATTTAGAGCTGAGGAATATAATAGGCAATTATAGATAATATATTAAGACAATTTTTCTCTCCCACTTCAACCAACTGAAGCTCTCCCAGAAAAAAGTATGGCTCATCCAGTCAGAAGAAGAGATGCTCACTGTTAACGCTGTTCTACGAGTTGTTTGAACAGGTAGCTGTGACTAAGAAGAAATTTACACTAGGAAGACAGAAGCATATAAAATGATCAAGCTAATGAAAGCCCATTATTCAGAATCCTTCACAATATCAAAATACAGTGAACTTAATTTTATGAATATTTTCAGTGCTTTTAACAGCACCTGGATAAGGAGCAGCTGTGAAGATAAAACATTCCATAATGCTTTATGATCATAAATCTCATTGCTATGTTTCCACTCTCATTTAATTTTATATCAGTTCAGGCAATGGGACTGCATATTTCCATGAACTGCATTCCATTCATCAGACAGTCTTTAGGAGGGAAATACCATCAGTGTATGAAAAGAGTTACTGCTATGAAAAAGTAAGTATAATAGTATTTTATGCTTTGGGAAATAATGGGAAATAAAAATAACATAGTAATTATTTGCAGAATAAAAATAACAACTCGGCTTACGGGCAGCAGAGAGACTTTAGTCATAATGTATGTGGTGTGGTGTGTTATTCTGTATTATTAGCCCTGCATGGCATTGCAAAACAGAAATGGTGGCAAGTCAGGACTAATATAACAGTAACTGGAGTATTTGTAATTCCCTCCTCAACATCTGTTGCATAAAATGTAATTTGCTCATTTGTACAAGCTGTGCTTTAGAGGCAATCTCCATATCCTTTTTTTGGATGTACCTGCCCTAATTTTTACAATTTGAATGTGGCCCAAAATAGCTTGTATTTCGGTTTCATGTAATTTGAGTATTCTGCAGTGGGCACACTGTTTATTTAAATTACATAAAACACAAATCAACACAGGGGTATGAGTGACTGATGAGTGAAAAAAAATAATTCACACCGGATTTGGGGGGGGGGGGGGCCCGTTTTTGTTTTGGTTTTTTTTTTTCCCCAGAGGCAGAGCTCTCAAATCACCAGGAAGAATATTAAGGAAAGCAGTTAATATGTAGTTAAAGGAATCGCAATGCATATGAACATATGTTGTTTTACCTAATTTTGATCAACTTAAAAGTAAAAATATCTTTATTCTTTCAGTTGGGTTTAACACACCATCTGGTTTAATTATTCCTTAGGTAGCACACCATAAAGTTAATAGTAACAGTATTGTTAAGCCAATCAGAAAGAACATTTCTGATGTGATTTTTCACCAAGGATATTTCTCTTAAACCCACTGACTATAAGGTCAATGTAATAAGCTTTTGCATAAGGATTATGTTACTGCCAGTGCTTGACAGATGTTAGTTGAGAATAATCACCTCTCAATTGACTCACAACTGCTTACTAAGTGGAAGAATTTAATCATAATCTAAAGTGCTCCTTTATTCTAGAATTTTGGGCGAATTTATTATTTAAAAATTGTTGAGGAGCTATAACAACAATAAAAACACAACATCCTACAGGATTGTCGACTAAAAGGAAATTAAGTGGAGTTTATAAAGTCATGTTGATTAAGGAGACAGAATTCTAAAGTTAATCTCAGTCCCCATTTCAGCAAAGAAAGATGTAGACTTCAGAAGCCCAGTGAGACTTCTGAAATCCACCTCTTTGATCAACTAGGCAAGTGAAATACGGAGTTTTCATTACTCATTATAATACCAGAGGGACAGTAGAGATATAGGGATTCACTTCAACATTTTAGAACTGAAATCAGTGACTTCAATCAGTTTTGCATAATCCCAGCTTTATGGAGTTCTAGTGAAGTTCACCATTCCACTCTTGCTGACTTTCAATAGATTTAAATATTGTTCAGAATTTCAGCTAAAAATTACTTCATTTTGTTTATCTTCAGGATTATTACTTTAAAAAAGAAAAAAAAATGCTGTAAAAAATGCTTACCAAACTGAATGTTTCCTTATGGCCCAAAAAACCCTCTTTCTGAATTGACCAGAAAAATGTAAGAAAGGGCTATAGAACAGAATTTCATCTCATCGGGTTTATAAGAATTACTTTATCAAACACACAGTATGCTAGTCTCAATTTAGCAAAATAAAGGGAGCAGATCTAGAATACATGATATGAATGCTTGATATTCTCACCACCATCATCATCATCCATTCAAAAATGTAACATTATGTGTTCTCATTCCCTATTGAAGACCCCAGCTATGTGTGTGATAAAGAATGCTACATGGTGATCATGAATTAACAAACCAGTTATCAGTCATACTGAAAAAAAAGACCACATTAAATCACTTTAACACCAGAATTAATCATTGTTTCCCCAATTCCTATGCTTTGTTGCACATTGCCACTGTATACAATTTATGGCATAGTTCTGCCATTCTAAATCACACCAATTACAGTGGTGTCCAGTGACGCCAGGAAATACAAGAGGCAAAAAAATAACTTAATTTCTCAACAGCCATGCTAAATGGAGTTACTGCAAATCGTTGTACATTTACTAAATGCCCCTAAATCTCATTAAATCCCAGACTCCCTGAGCAGAAAACAGCTTGGGAATGGAGAGCTTTAGAGAACAGTGTCCTGTAGCCCTGTTCTGTCCTTAGATTTCCCCAGGTACACATTTGCAGCTACCTCTGCTGGGCTGAAAAAATTGTTGATATAACCAAGTACATGTGTTCCTGGGTTTTCAGTATAACTAAAGAACGGAACTAAATAGAACTGTAACCCACAAAATGATAAATAAATTACATCAAGACAACTTTAGATCCCTAAATGTGTTCTCAACAGAAGAAATGTTACACACAAGACATGGATGTCTCCCAGGACTCATTTGGGAAGTTCTACAGGTAAGAACACATGATATTGATGAACAGAAGTCATTCCATCTGTAATTCAAAACTTGAACTTAAGAATTCTTATCAAACAGTCCAAAGGAGCTGATCAACTTGTCAGAGATATCAGGAGATGAAGACAGTAATCCACAGGTAATTCCATGATTTAGTGAAGATTTACTGAAAAGAGTAATCTCAGCCACATGATCCTACACATTCTTATCCCAGCCACAGCACTTAAGGAAGCTATCCGTCTGAAATCAATTTGACCAAAAGAGTCAGCAAGCAAACAAAAATCTACATGGGCTCTCTTCAAGTCATCAAATCTGGTGCCTTGGTATCACAGGTCCCTATGTATTAAAATCCTATTTCTAAGTCAATTGAATTCAACTTCCACTTAATCCTGAACTAACACTGTCTTTTTTTTCTTTACTTTTTTGTTCTTTATTTTTCTGATGTACTTTATATGTTGTTGTTTGACTAAACAAGTCAAGCAATTTTCAACTTCATTTCTAGGAGGGACATCCCATTTTTCTGAATATCCTATCATTTTTCTCCCTAGTTCAGTATGAGTTTCTGAATAAGGGAAATTACACATGGCTTTGCTAATGAAGTCTCAACAATGCTGTCTACAGTGACACTAAAACTTCTCTATTTTCTAATTTGTCTTCTTCACAATTCCAGTAATGATTCACAGCTCTCCTGCAACTAACCACCATGCCAAGGATTTCTGTTGCTGGAAGATGACAGATGATCTTTCATTTTACTGCAGAAATTCATGCTGATAATTAAGAAACAGAATCACAGAATAGTTAGGGTTAGAAGGACCCTTGGGCAAAATTCTGTTCCAATGCCCTCCCAAGACATGGTCACCTAGAGCAGGTTACACAGGAATGTGTCCAGGTGGGTTTGGAATGTCTCCAGAGAGGGAGATTTCACAACCTCCCTGGACAGCTTGTGCCAGTGTTCTGCCACCCTCGATGTAAAGTTCTCCCTCATGTTGAGGTGGAACTTCTTGTTTTTTCATTTATTGCCATTGCTTCTCATCCTGTCCCAGGGCACCATGAAAGAGTCTGGCACATCTTCTTGGCACCAGCCTTTGAGGTATTTGATGGGATCCCATCTCAGTCTCTCCTTCTCCAGACTAAACAGGCCCAGCTGCCACAGTCTCTCCTCATAACAGAGTTGCTACAGACCCCTCATCATCTTTGTGGCCTCCACTAGACCCTCTCCTGAAGGTCCTTGACTTTCTTGAAATGTAGAGACCAGAACTGAACACAGTACTACAGATGTGGCCTCACTAGGGCCAAGAGGAGAAGAAGCATCACCTCCCATCATTTTCTCAATGAACCTCATATGATGCTGTACTTCATCTTGCTGAAGTTGCTCCTGTTCTATTCTGTTTTCACTAATCATCCCTTGGTGTAACACTTTTTTTTACAGATAACATATCAGTAAGATTTTAATATGCAAGCTAAAGGAGATATGCTCAGCCTAAATACATTTACTTCTTCAAGATTTAGATACAACACATTCTTTGATATTATTTAGAACCTTTGCTTCAATAAAAAACATACCAGGCTCATGCTGTAGCAAATGCCATGGTCAAATCTGCTGCAAACTAGGGAAACCAGTCAAACAACAAATTCTACATACAGAGACTACTAAAACAGCTATCTGATTTTATATGTAAAAGAAAATTCTTAATACTTTTCATTTAGTAGGAAGCAGATGTACTCTTAACTTTACTATGTGGAAAACAGGAGGGGAAACAGCTGTTTTAAAAATCGTAACATTTGCAGTGAAAAATGGCTTCAACTTTGGGGATAATTGATGTTGCCAGTAGATTGTTTGAAAATTACCAGCAAAGCATTGAAATAAAATGTATTAAAACTCAGTAGCTTTTTAAATAATTATAAATGTGAAAATTAATTACAATTATTAACTATCGATCTGTTCATATATATTAGCAGTCAAGAATATACAATTGCAGCTTAAAATAAATTCCTAAGTCACATACTGGTAGCTGTGACTAGAAGCTACCTAAATCTATCAGGAAACTTGCAAAAGGGAGCCTTGAAGTATAAACAGAAAATTACCACTTTATCCCTTTCTGACATTATTTCCTATCACTGCCAGTTCTAATGACTTGATCAACGAAACAAGATACTCAAAATTATTATGGGTTTTTTACCTTCAGTTTTCTAAATGACAAATTACATACTAGAGGAACAAAAGATGCACTGGGATTCAGTGAAGATTAAGCTTTACCCTATTCCTTTTGTTCCCATGTCAATCCAGTAAAAGAATATATCTTTTCTTCTATTTCAGTGAGTGTATTGTTCTTTAAAAATTAGGTCAAACCAATTATTTTCCTGTAGAGAATCTGACACAATATTTTCTAATTAGTGAAGTACCTGTTTTTCTGTAAACACAGTTACAAGATCTAGATGTCAAGTTTTAATGTGCATGTGCAGAAACATATGTAACTCAAAAAGACTGGTCATTTGATTATGACTGCTGGCCAGGCATTAAATGTATTAAACCACACAACACTTTGAAATCTCAGTGCTGGACACGTTCTCAGCTGCTGGCCAAAACCTGATCATCTTTTTCTAAGCAAAATATTCAGTAAAGTAGTAAAAAACCTTCTGTCTAACACCACCTGTCAGCTGGGCTTCAGACCAGGCCACTAGCCTGAGACAGCACTTGTGGCTCTGCTGGATGACCTCTGTATTTTAGGGAAAAGGAAGACAGTCCTATCAATTCTAGCAGACTTGGCACCTTTGATATAGCTGAACTCCAATACTTTCATCCCAAAGACAGTTGCAGACAGCAAATACCAAAAACCTGAAATGACTGGGGCTATTTTTCTCAAACCATAAACACAGGAAAGTACAGGAATTCCTTTTCTCTGCAATCTTCAGATTCTCACAGTGGTTGCACTCCTCCTATTTACTTTTCATCAGGACCTAGATCTGCTAAGTACAAGCAGCAGAAGCCAAACATAGCATTCAACTCTACCCTGCACCAAGTATGAATGTAAACAAATCCTGTAAAAAGAAGAGGTGATGAGAACTGAATCCAGGAAGGCCGAAACAATGCTTGAAGCATGACAGAAGTGCTCAAAAAAACCCTTCTCTGGAATAATTTCCATTTACAAATACATTTGTGGCATTAAAACAGGTCACAGCTTCAAAGATGTATTTTCTTCCTCATCTTTGCCTCAGATACTGTGGAAGCAAAAGATGTTCCCTGGATTTCATCAGAGACTTACTAGAACTTTCCAGGCATGGTTTGGTCCTGGGGAAGTGATCAGTACCTTCTCCAGACCTGCACTGCATGTATGAAAGGAGGAGGGAACTGTGACTTTATGTGGAAATGAAGTTTCAAATGAGACAAAATTCAAAAGAATCAACTAAGCAGTAAAAATGTGTACAAAGTTTAGTTCAAACCGTCAAAGGCCTACATCAGTCCATGAAAGTAATTTCTGTACTCATTCCCATTCCAAGAAAACAGTTATGTTTGTCATTCTTCCCAATGAAGTTTAAGCAACAAAAATTTCATGATAGTATTACCATCACTGTGATACTAATTCCCACAAGATTAATAGAATACAAATCCAATTTATTCAGATTAATTTACCTTCATTTTCTTCTTTTACACACAAAATGGAAAGACTCCTATAAATTAACTGAGCTATTTATTCTCCAAAGGAGAGAGAGGGACATGCTTGTTGGCAGTGTTTTATGAACCTGAAAGGTAATGGGGCCCATAAAACTCTTTGACACATGTTTTTGAGCTTCACATAATTAGTCTGTACCTCATACTTGAAGTGTAAAAAAAGACTACCAGCCAAATTTGCAGCTCACAAGAATTTATGTCATAGATTTTTACTCCCTTCTCTTTAAAAAATAATATTTAAGTTCATTGAGGTAGTACATCTTTTATAAAAGGTAAAAATAGCAGATGCATAATGCCTATCCCGCAAAAACACACACCACAACCACTCTTTTTCAATGTTATTGAAAACATATGAAGGAAATGAAATTATGTTTAGAAACATGCTGTTAAGCTACAACCAATATTCTTTGTGGAAAATTGAGATATACCTTCTTGAATGAATTGGGATTCATCTGTTCTTCACAGAAAGAGTGACTAGGCTCTGAAATGGACTGCCTGGAGAGCTGGTGGAGTCACCATCCCTGGAGATGTTTAAGAAAAGCCTGGATGTGGCCCTTAGTGCCATGCTCTAGTTGGCAAGGTGATCATAAGTTGGTAAAGTCGTAAGTTGGACTCGATGATCTCAAAGGTCTTTTCCAACCTTAATAATTCTGTGATTCTGTGTGATCTTACACAGACCTTTTTCTATACGTATAGAACCTGGTCAGGCAATGGGGAAGAAAATCTACTACAAAACAAGGCTTATGGTGTGTGTATGTGGACTCTGCTTGGTACAGACAGAATCACCAGAACAGACTGTAGGAACAAAAGACACTAATTTCTGGTATTTGTAAAAGTTTCGCATTTACGCTGAAAAATTTTTCAAATGTGGTATCGAAACTAAAAGAAACAGAAAACTAAAGGACATTTAAAGTAATACCTCAAAGCTACCTTAAAGCTACCAGAATAAAAAAATATTGAGAGCTTGCTATAAATCTTGATACTATCTGCATGTGTTTCATATGTGGAAGCTCTTCTTCCTTTGTTAGTTCCACTGGCTCAGACACTACCACAACTTTCTAATGTGTTGTTTCAATATTTGTCATCTTAAATCCAAATGAAGAATAAAAAAATATCTCTTCCCTATTAATACTCTTTCATTATCTGCAATTGATTTAAAAGGAGGCTTTTCAACTGTTTACAGAAAATAAATCATTCCTCATCTTGCGTACTTAAACTTGCTCAAATTCCTTATTTTTAGGAAATAAACATTATGGTAATTTTTCTGGAATAATATCAACTGCTAATATATGTAGGTTTAAATGTACCAAAAAACATGCATTCTGTCTGAGAACAGTCCCAACAGGACTTACTTTCAATGCAGGAGAAAACACATTTTTATGGTTATCACTATTGTGTTTTTTAGATGTAAGCACTGCAACATTTCATGAACCTTGTGGCCAAGATTTCTGATAAGTGTACACAGCAAGTAAATGAATTTGCCAATACACATTCTGTAAGATCTTGATTTTCCTGTCTCTTGGCTAAAATACTACAAAGCTAGGAATGAACATTTTGACAGATTAGAACCACTTTAATTCTTCCCCTACAACAGTTCTCACATTAAGCAAGGAAACAGAAGTGAACGCTCTCAGCAGGTACAGCTTCCTGACTGGCAGCAATGTTTCAGACTCAGGTGCCTGTGGGAAAGACAAAGAGAGACACATTTGTTTCCAGTGAAGCAAAACTAAAGTGGATGAGCCAGAGCATCATATGGTCTTCTCATATGTGTATCCCTATGCCTGTTTTGTTTCTATTTGACAGCAAAACTATGTGGAACTGAATAGAAGACCAAAACAGGAGGGGAAAACAAGAAATGTCCATAAGATCAGGGAGATATTACCTATCTCCCTGATAAGAGGAAAAGCAACCAATACGCAGACAAGCCTCAGTGTGGATTCAGAAGCTTTCATTATTTAATGACAGAAATTTTCTCTAACACTTTTTCATCACATGTACCTGATTTAATTCAGCATTTTACTCCTCCATTAATTCCTGAAATGTGCATTTTTTTCCTTATAACTGAACCTAAATTAAAATTGAAACAGCAGCAACAATGTCCAACTCATGGCACAATCTCTGATCTTCCACGAAAGAAAAAAAAAGCAAATTTACAGATGTGGGGAAAAAATGCTACAATCTGATCACTTAAGTTCAGCCACAGTGTTACACTGAGATAATAAACATGTGAATTTATATAAATATACACTGAGTAAATCAGAAGCGAAGTAAGAACACAAAATTGAACAAAAGCATACTTCAGAAATGGTGTTCTCTGACTTTAGAGAAGAGCCCTGTAACCCATCCATGTGCTTTATGTCACCACCACTTTCAAACAAAGACCAAAACCAACTAGCTATGATTTAAGTTCTGACACCCACTTTTAAGACAGTTGTTCCTGTTCCTAGAAAAATGGATATTATTCAGCCAAACCACAGGTGTCGTTTGTCTCATGAAACATTTAGGACCTCAGTAATATTGACATGCATCTGAAATTTAGGGGCCCTTGTCATGACTAATGATACATAACCATCACATCCACCAGGGCTCTCCAGAATTTTGGCAACTTAAAAAGCCTTGTTCAAATTTCATGCACTCAAATTGAAAGCATATTTTTTCCTCAGCACTTCAGTTCTAACCTTCTGTGCATGATCAGATCTGTTGCTTAATACTTATACTTACTTATGCTTATACTTTCAAAATAATTGAAAATGGCAGAAGAAAAATGAAATTCTAACAAGGTACTTAGATTCAAGACTACCGTGTGCTGTATCACAGAGCTTATAACTGGGCTCAGAGAACCTGATGTAGGGAAAAAAAACAACAACATAAAAAAGACCAATTCTCAAATCTCTGCAGATCTAGCAGTTAGAAGAAAAATTCTCTACACATATATCAAGTTAATTTGTCTGAGAAGTCACTGACAAACTGTGATTCACATAGCAGTATCTGTCATGCCAACTAACAGAAAAGCAGTTCAGAAAGTGGCAAGACAAACAGTAGGGGCAATTCACGTGACCTTAGATAAGAAAAATAAGGAAGCAAAACTGAAAAATACGAAGGACAGAAAACTAATATTGGAAGTCAATGCCAACACTGAACACTAAATTCAAAAAGAAGCTCTCAGGAAGGAAATGGTTATCAGTTATTATAAACAGTGAAAGGAAAGCTAGTGAAATATATTGGGAATGTGCTCTATTAAGATAATGTAGGAGATGTTTTCTTGTGTTCTACGTATTTGGTCTTTGATGGAGACAAAAAAAATACCCCATAATTTCCAGGAAATTAACTAAGAAAATGAGACAGGTAGGTGCATCATTTGATATTTGTGTCTGTGCTTAAATTAAAATGCAAAGGAAAAGATTAGTTTCACTCTGTGAAGTTGAGGATTCTAAAGGACATCCTTTTCCTCTACAAAGAGATTAATTATCTGAGAAAACATTAGACAATGATTCTTAATACTACCTATTCTCAATATAATGTCAATCTTATTAAGCCAGTGTAATATTTATGCCCAAGAATATACTGGTATACCTACATTGCCATCAGATGTCAGAATGGAAAAAAGATTAAACTCTTTCACAGGAATTGCTTTCAAAAAGTCACCAACTAAAATATTATAAATTGTTTTTAATCTAATTCATTGCAATTATACCTGCTTATTGAAATATCCACTTGTAATTACAACTGGAAGTTTACACAACCTAAGAGTTCACACTTCAGAGAACTCTGCAAAAACATGTGAAAGGAAGCCTTTTTATCACCACAAAATTTAAAAAATCTCGTCAATAATGTTCAGCCAGGACAGGGTTAATTTTTAGCAGTAGCAGGGAGGGGGTGTGCCTAGGACAAGGAGACTATTCCCTATCACCTCAGGTCATTGCCAGGTGATGGGGAAAGGCACTCTCACTTCTGGGGAGAAGTGGTTCCCTCCAATCAAGAACACACGGCAAGGAAACTGTCCAGTCCTGTTTATTCTCATAGGGTATGCAGTGATGATTTTTGCATGTGAATCACTCTCTTTTGCACACTTTTATTATTGTTACTGTTCCTTTCTTATCCAATTTGTTTCCAGTAAATTGTTCTTC
>JAHLSL010013703.1:0-51531 GCA_025920805.1 Petroica traversi | reverse complement strand
CCTGCGGCATCCCAAAGACGGACTAACCAACTAATTATAGATTCATCAGGGCGTTGAGTGTAATCCTTACTTAGGCCACGAAGGTCCTTCAGGGAAAAGGAATCGATAGTGTCTCCTGCCCTTGAGTCAGTTCTTGTCCCTGAGGGTCCTTCCCCCCACCGCCTGCCTGTGAGGGTCCTTCTCCTTCATCATCATCCTCATCATCATCCACTGGTTGATCTGTTTTGGTTTTGGCCTTCTTTCCTGCAGCAACGACTGCCAATGGCTTAGGCTTACTATCTGGTCCAGGTGCCGGCTTAGGTTCACTGTCTGGTTTAGTTGCAGCCTGAGGGACTTGGGCTGCTTCACCTTCCTGGCCCTGTGCCTCTATCTGCTGCCCAACTTCACCTTCCTGGCCCCGTGCCTCTATCTTCTGCCCTACAGCATCCAGCAGCGTGCGATAAGCATATGCCAAGGCCCAGCTTATTGTAATGATCCTTTCCTCCTTAGAACCATCATTACACTTCTCTTTCAGATATTTGGCCACCCTAGTTGGGTTTTGTATTTGGTCGCATGGGAAGTCCCAAGCTATGGGTCCTGAGAACTCTTTCAAGATCTGGCCCATATCCTCCCATTCTCCACACCACTCGGGATTTTCCACCGTTGGGTCGGGCTTCTCCTCAGTCCCTCTGGACCTATCATCCTCAGTCCCTCTGCACCTAGCAGCTCTCATTCTAGAAAAGTTGTTAAACGTATAGCGGAAACTCACCACCTGAAATATCAGCAAAGTGGTTTCTTTGGCATCTAGGGGGTACTGAACATTTTCAAAAAAGGATGTAACAGATGATGTGACAGATGATGTGACAGATTGGAAGGAGAAGAGGAAAGGGAAAGGCTGGGAAGCCTCATCCCCACTTTTAATTACAAACAAACCCCCAGAACATGCTACTGAAACTAGGATACAAGGTAGGAAAGAAAAACAACAGACCGTAAATAGCTTGAACAATTCCTAGTAGGTTAGCTACACTCTCTCTATAAATCAATATTACCAGGAACAGCAACACAGCAACTTTAAGCCGTACCCCTCTACGGTAAAAACTCCGTGCCAAGAACAACAGCGAGTAACAAAGCCAGCCTAGGAACCAGGAAGCTAACATAGCTGTCCACACACAGAGGTACATTATGAACTCAAACAGCATGGCTACTGAATGCTCTATCTCAATACAGAGCAAGCACAACCAACATCCAAATCAGTACAAGTTTTTTCCACTTTCTCAAGCCCCACGGTTGGGCGCCAATAATATTTGTCCTGGTTTAGGGCAAATATTTAGGAGGAAACCTCTGGGGGAGGGTCTCCTCTAGGAACAGCTGATTCCAATCACCCCTCCCCCAACAGGTTCGGGAAAACTTTCCTTAGAGAAAAGTGGAAAAAACTATTTATTTAACAAATAGAATATTCACAAGCATAGAAAAATTTGTATAATAGGAAAACAATGAAACCTCTCCTTCGGTTCAGTTCTCCAGTGGGGGGGGGGGGGCCGATTGCCAGGCCCGGCGTTAGAAGTAGGGGGGGGGGGGGGCCCCCGGGGATTCCCTGGTGTCTTGGGCCCACGCGATGCCAACCAGTCCCAGGAGGAGGAAAAAGGAAAAAAAAATAAACAGCAAAAGAAATAAAGTCTCTCCCTGCAAAAAAAGCCGAGATAGATCCGAGGAAGCCCTACACTGTGTGCTTTTTTCGAGCACACCCAGAGAGTGAGAGCGAGATATCTCTGTACTGCTGGAAATCAGCCTCTCCATGGATATTGAGGCGGAGTAAAAGGTATAACTCCTGCAGACAAACGGCGCGTGTTTTTTTTTCTCTGCTTTCACTCTCTCTCTGTCTCTCTGGGCCTAACTTAAAGCTGTAGAGCTTAATATCCAGCATAAGCAAGAGGACGATTGGGGATACAAACAGGTCATATGGCCAACCCAGGACACACATGCATAAGCAAATGTAAAAAAATTAATTGCTACTTCCCATCAGTATGCAATGTTCAGGCACTTCCCAGAAAGCAAGACTTCAGCTCACATAGCAGTTGCTCTGGAATGCAAACACTGGGAAATAACAAATGCCTCCCATTCCTCCTCTCTCCCTTAGCTTTTATATCTGAGTTGACATCATATAGTATGGAATATCCCTTTGGCTAATTTAGGTCATCTGGCCTGGTTGTGTCCCCTCCCAGAATCGTGCCCACTCTCAGCTCCTTGATGGGTGTGAGGGAGGAAAAAATTAGAGGCCCAGCACTGCTCAGCAGTAGCCAAAACACTGGTGTGTTCTCAACACCCTTCCAGCTACCAATGCAAAGCACAGCATTGTGAGGGTTGCTAAGGAAAAATGAATTCTATCTGTCAGACCCAATACAGCTGGGTGTGGCAGGACTTTGCCCTTACCACAGAAGAGCTTATCTGATCCATCAGCTTGTATGATAATTCTGGGCATTCTACCCCTCACATGAATGCATGAGATTGATGCCTTGAGAAGGCTGACCTGGAACAGAAGCTAGACAGAGTTAAAAGAATAAAGGAAGTATTTATTAAAAAGACCTTTACAGGGTATGCTTTGGGCAATGCAAGAGTCTCAGAGACTACACCCAAAAGGGATGAATAGCATGTGTTTTTTGGACAGATATAAGCTTGGTCTATCTGCATATCAGAAGTCTGTTGTCCAATTACAGCTTTGGGTAGTAGAGCCCCATCCCCAGTTTGTCTCCCTTCTTCTCTCACTGCTGTCCACGGTTGTTTACATCTTTGGGGCTTTGGACAAACAGGGTGTCCTTGAAACACAGGCTTAGAAAAATTGTTTTGTCTCAATAAAACGGTAGAACAGTAGGTGACAGGCTATGGAGTTTTAGAGTTATACATTAAAGCAGTACTGATATGGAAAATATAAAAGCTAAAACTTAAGGCATTGAGATAACCCAGACTGGATAGGCACCTGGTAAAGGAATTATCTCTGACACCAGAGAGATGGGATACAATAAACATCCCTGCTAACAAGGAACAGCTTGCCTTGGGAACAAGATGTGGAAAGATAAGCTGGAATTTCTGACTGAGAGACACTTCACAAACTATAAAAGCTACATAAACTTTCACAGAGGCAGAAGTCTCCTACACGCACCCTGGAAATGTGTAGGACTTCTCCCCAGAGTTTGGACACAAATTCTGTGGTTGCTTTTCTGGAAATTGAGGGAAAATACTTTATGTGTATTCCATCATCAATTAGGTGGTAAGTCACATTAACTCCTAATCTATATTATTTCTTCACTAGCTGTAATATAGGTCCCTTTTATTGTGCACTGTATTTTTTATCTACTAGTAGTTGTCTTTGTTTTATCCTGTGTAGTAAGTAGTCTGTTTAAAGTCTTCTGTCTGTTAATCTTGTGTCTATTCAATAAATAGTTCATTTTGTAATAGACCTAATTGGCCATTCTTAAGAACCTTGAGGTGAGAGCCATTTGGGGCGCAGGTTGCCTCAAACAGAGCTACTGCCAGAAATCTGAGTCAAAGTACGACTGTCTAAACTCGTCCCCATCCATAACACTGGGAAAGCAATATAGCTGTCCATAAGCAATCCAGGAGACTTCTGGGGTTTACACAGGACAACTTCCTGGTCCAGTTATTAGACAAACCAACCAAAGGTGAGGCATTACTGGACCTTGTGATCACCACTACAGATGAGCTCATGTAGTTGGTTGACCCTGGCTGGACGCCCTGCACTCACCTAAGCCACTACAGATTGATAGGAAAGGTGCGTAGTAATGCCTTTACAAATAATTTGGTGGGTGAAGGTATGGGTGTTAACGTCTTTGAAATGGGTCTTAATGTCTGTACTGACTTTGGGCAGCAGGTTCATTGCAGAGCCCAGACAGCTTGGCTCCTGAAACCGTCAAGGGCCTGCACAAGCCTGAGCTATTGAACTTTGGGGCAAAAAAGTAGGTACAAGGGGGGGAATATTTGAAAGACGGTTCGGGAAGGCTGTACCTTCCTAGTACCTCAGCCAATGGGGAAAGGAAGAGGATAACATGCAGCTGGGAGTTAGGGAAAAAAGGAGGCTGTGCCCTCCGAAAACTTGAGAGAGAAAACCCCACCGGCATGTGCCCCAGTGGACTCTCTCCCTTTGTTCGAATAAAGTTGAAGGACTCCTCTGTCTCCTTTTTGGACATGATTTACCAAAATATGAGTATTGATCTAATATCGATACCCAACTAGAGACAGACAAAGACTCTCTAATAGAGCTGTTAGAAAGTGTATGTTTATTTCAGCGCCGGGCTGCTGTGTGGGGTCTATTTATTTGCAAGGGGTTTTGAATATTCAAAATACAAACACACATTAATCACATTAATACCTCCCATTCCCTGCTCCGTATGGTAATTAGTTGAATAGTTATTAAGCATGTGTTGTTTGTCCACTCTGTCATAACATATTGAATAATTTTTACTTTATTTTTCTTTTTTGTACTAGGGTCAATATCCCAGTTATCTAACTTAATTCCCAGGGGACTGTCTTGGGGTATTTCTGGGGGCACATTTTGTATTCTTTTTCTTAAACCTGACTTACTACCTTTTTGTCCCATTTTCCCAGGATTTTATCTGTTTGTCCCTGTTCCCCTGTTTTCCCTGTTCTAACCCACTCTTCTGATAACTTAAAGATCACCTACCCTTCACACCACAGAAAATCCTCTTTTAATAATACAATTTACCCCCCCCAGTTCCAGACAATAAACACTTTAAGTCAACCATCTATATTATGTATATTTTTCATTCACACTCACTCACTTTTATTTCTTTAATGTCTCACTCATTCTCATTCTCAACAGAACAACACAAAAATAAGGTACCTTTCAAATTATTAGATAATATCCCCCCACAGGTATAGCTTTTTAGATTGGCCAATCCTAGATGCTCTTGGGTATAGTATCCTCAGAATATTCTCCTCAACCTTTTAACCCCACACGTCCCATCTTGTAGGATATTTCCCTATCCTCTGTCAATCTCACACATCCCGTCTTGAGGAATTTTCCTTATCTTGTTTGGATCTCAACCCTCAACCTGGCACTTTTGGGGACTTTCACTCCCATCCCCTGTTCCCTAGTAAACAGTGCTAGGAAACTAGTGACTCTCTTTTTCCTAGGGGTCTTCCCCCTCCTTGGAACCCAGTTCCAGTTACCCCCGGGGGATCTTTCACTCCATTATTCTTTCGCTTTGTTTCCTCACTGGCCATTTTCTTTGCGGAAGAACGGAACCGCAGCACTCAGAAACCCTGCTCTCACTTCGCAAGTCTGGGATATCCAGCTCGTGTCTCACACACACATCATTGAACCCCCGTATTTGTCCCTCCGGCCATACTTACCAATCCTGGTTCTTTTCTTCTGGCCCAGGCCACCGCAGTTTTCTTTTTCTTTCAGGGAACCCTTTTACCTTTTTCTTTTGCTTTATTTGTCTCTTCTTGTCTGATGCTGGAATGATTTTTGTCTTTTCTTTTATATACCTTTTACACAGTTCTCTGTTCTGCAGGCCCTGAAACTAAACACTCCAGAACTGCAGAGCCAGGGAGACCAAATATTCCTACTATCTCAGGAACCCAAGGTCTCCTGACAGGAGGATTCTGAAAACTAGGGGTTAGCCCACCTCAACCTCATTATTGGGCCCCCTTGTTAGATATGCTAATGTGTAAAGTCTATAACTGGTGTGTGTGATTGGCGGGTGGGTGTGCATTTGCCACGCGTCACCTGGGTGAAGTGGATGCATCAAACAGGATCCTGATTAAAATACTGAGGTAAAGACCCCAACCCCTTTAACCGTGTCTAGCTTCATTTTCCTAACACCAGGAAAAAGGCATCATGTCCACGGGTGTTGACCAGCAACCTCCGGTCCTCCTCAGAAGAAACGGAGCGGGGCCACCTGAATTTGGGCAGGGCACACCTTCCCCCGCTCAGGATCTCCCGGGGTCTCGGAGGCAAGGTGTCGATCCCAGACGAGTCCCCAGTTGTGAAAAACGAGGTCCAGTCTCCTGTTGAAATTTAAAGGTTTTTAATAAAAGACAATAAGGGACAAAATAGAGCAAAAGGTCACAATGCCCAGGATGCTGGGTACCCTTGGCACTGAGCCAATAGCATATTTGGTGTGGTCAGAGAATTTCTTTATATACACTTCTTATTGCATCAGCCTGTTGCATATTCATAGAAGATTATGCATATTCAAACTTTTTCCCAAACTATTTTACATGTTCCAGGAACTCGTTAGCATGGCTCCTCCTTGGGTCCGCCTTTTTAGAGCATGCGTGGTTCTTTTGGAGAGTTCTGTATCTTCCTTTGTCCATCAGCTTCCAATAGATGTTGTTGATAGGGATGTCCTGTGGTCATTGCTTGTCACATTCGTGGTTATCTAACTAAGCAGGTGGCTTATTGTATGTTATGTACATTTTAACACAGTTATTTTTCAACTACATCTAAGTTAGAACAAAGAAAAAAGCATTTGGTAATCATTATGTTTTTATAACAAAAGCTGCTTCTATAAGGATTAACATTATATACATGATAATCATTCTGACACTTGCGAAAAGCTAATATTATACTATGTATTTATTACACTTCTAACTCAATTCCTTGGTTAAACATTAATTCTTTAATTAGCTTTAGCTGGGTTTGCTTACTGAATCTACTTTAGTTGGTTTCGGCTATACTAACTTTGCTTAAAATCCTAATTTTTAAAGTTTTGTATTTCAGACATAAACCTCTGTCATTTGTGGATTTTCCTGACAGAGGGCAAAACAGGCTCAGCTTATACGTACAAAGTAAATTTATTATTAACAGAGTCACAGGAGGATAATGAGAAGTAAAATAAGCCTGTAAAAACACCTTTTTTTTCCCCCCAACCCCTTCCTCCTTCCCACCAACAGTACAGGGAGATGGGGGTGGGAGTTCTGGTCAGTTCATCACCCAAGATTTTTTTCCACTGCTTAGGGAGAGGAGTCCTTCCCCTGTGAGACCATGGGGGTCTCTCCCATGGCAGACAATTCTCCACAAACTTCTCCAGCATGGCTCCAAATCTCATGAGCAGCAGTCCTGCGAAAACTGATGCAAGGTGCATCCCTCCCACGGGCAGACAGTCCTCCCAAAACTGCTGCATCCTGGGTCACACTTCCATGGGGTGCAACCCTATGAGGACAGGCTGCTCCAGCCTGGAAGCAGGGTCCCCCTATCTCAACCAGGTCTTGCAGTGGACCACAGCCTCCTCTAGGCATCCACCTGCTCTGGTGGGAGCACCTCCCCCACGGGCTGTGAGTGGATCTCTGCATCCCCCGTGTACTTCCATGGGCTGCAGGGGGACAACCTGCTTCACCATGGTCCTCACCACCGCCTGCCGAGGAATCTCAGCTCCGGTGCCTGGAGCACCTCCTCCCCCTCCTTCTCCACTGACCTTGGTGTCTCCATATTGTTTTCCCTCACATGTTCTTACCTCCTCCTCTTCTCTGGCTAGAAAAAACTGCATGTGTCCCATTTTGTTTTGATTTTCCTCTTAAATATGTTATCACAGAGCTGTTACCAACCTTTTTAATTGGTCCAGCTTTGGCCAGCAGCCTGTCCATCTTCAGAGCCATCAGGGATTGGCTCTGCTGGACATGGTAGAAGCTTCTAGCAGCTTTTCACAGAAGCCACCTCTGTTGTCCCCCAGCTACGAAAAACCAGGCCATGCCAAACCAACATGGGCTGAGGGGCTAGGCTCAGCACCCCTCACTCTCTTGCTCTCAGGATCAGAGGGGAGACAGACTGCGGTCATTGTGGGAAGAATTCACCACCACTGCAGAGTTCCATCTCCTACTATTTTCTCCTACCATGAGTGAAGCTCTGTTCGTAAGAGCGACTGTTGGACTGGAACCTTATGGACACCCTACCTCACTGGAAAAGACCCTTACCATCTCCTCGGGTGCCTCAAGAGAAGATACAGGACCCTGACCCCCCTCCCCCCTCTAAGGGACCCTCTCCTGGCTGTGGTCAGGAGCCCAGCTGCCGCTGCCCAGTCCTGCCTTGTTTCTTCCACTGCTTTGCGTTTTTTGCTACTCTGTAACCCAGTACACTGTGCCAGCTGAGACACCCTGCGGCTCCAGCTACAGCTTCAGAGTTTCTGCTATATTTCATTTGCAACCCCAGTGTACCCACCTCTGCCGTTCCAGCCACTGCTCCGAGGTTCCTGCTACAGCCCATTTTGCTATCCAAAGGGGCACGGAGACTGACTGCTACTGCAGATTTGTAAAGGAAACCCTTTTTCTCTCTCTTCCACCAGCCCACTCACCATTAACCACATGGAGAAGGCAACTGCGCTTGCACCACAGTGCCCCCCTGCAGCCGCAGGAGAATCATCGCACCTGCCCTGCCTTGCCAGGAGCCAACAGTGCCCCTGTCGGCTGTGACCATAACTACACCGAAGGGGAAAGTGCTTTACAGCCAAGAGGTTATTGCTGGGTTTCTGTTTTTGTTTGTTGTTGCTGCCGTTGCTGTTTGTTTGCCTTGTTATACATATATATACTAGTAAAGAACTGTTATTCCCTTTCCCATATATTTGCCTGAAAGCCCCTGTAATTTCAAAGTTATAATAATTTGGAAGGAAAGGGGTCACATTTTCCATTCCAAGGGAGGTTCCTGCCTTCCTTTGCAGACACCTGTCTTTCAAACCAAGACAGGCCCCTTTCTCCATGGGCCTCCCATGGGGTCACAGCCTCCTCTCAGGCATCCACCTGCTCCATTGTGCATCTCCTCCACAGGCTGCAGGTCTATCTCTGTATCCCTGTGAATCTCCATGGGCTGCAGGGGAACACTGAACTACTCCTCACCCCACCCCAAGAGCCAGCATCCCAACCCTGCAGTGTGGCCAGGCATGGGTGATACAAGGGAATTAAGGGGTTAAGAAATAGTTTAAGGAGCTGCTTGTTAAAATATTATGTGCCACCTACTTAACATTTATCATGTCTACCACAGTAAGGAGGATGCAAGGCTGTTGTAAAAAGGAAGAAACAGTAACCTGGTTTCTGCTCTCTGGACCCCTAACCAGGCAGAAACCAGCCTCGGAATTTGTACCGCAATCAGGACACCAGAAGGCATGCACAACAAGGAGAGGTTGAAAGTTTAGACTGAGGAAGACTATTTGCTTCCTCTTCAATCACCACCAAGAGCCCATCGACGATGCCACTAGGTGGCACTGAGCATGCACAAATTCATGGGAATGAGCTTTCAACTAATTACCATATGAAGCGGGGACAGGTAATGAATATGAATAGGCATATTGTGTAATCAAATCTGTTTCACAGACAGAGACCCCAAAACTTATATAAGTTTTAGAGGTAGATACGTTTAATCCAGCAGTGGGATGTGCTCCCTAGGATGCATGTATCATCAGCAGCTCTTACCTCTACATTTATTTTCTAACATGTTACATATGTATTTGATACATGGTTAACAAATTTAAGATTTTTCATATCAGAGTACTTTCCCATGGATCCAGTAAACTGCATAAAATCTTGGGACCAAGGCCATTCAGTATTGTTCTGACTAACGGTAATGGTCTTGGAGGCTTCTGCTGAGACTTGACGTCAGACTCTAGTGACCCAACTCGTGTTTTGGAAATCAAAGTTCAGTTTTTGATTATTAGGAAAATTCAATTGACAGTGCACAATTACCGATCGGGTTGCTGTAAAATTGTGCCAACATACTGAGCCTATTACATATGGACTGCCTCTAGTACAATTTTGAACTTCCAGCCTCTGTTCATCTGGGTCAGTTAACACTTGTATCACTGTTGGTTTTCCATACCCTGTGCTTTTCCAATCATTTTGTGTCCTAAAATTGTAACTCCTATTTGGGTGGGCCCTTTTGTAATGTTAAAGTACTGGTTTATTTTGTTCTTATCATCCTTTTCAATTGCCCATTTATCTTTCTCAACTGGTTGCTGATTCTGTAAAACCACAATTTTGAAGGTTAGGTTCCATCCTGGTGGCGAGTTCTGTGTTGACATCAATGCATGTATTCCTCCTCGAAACCAGACATTGTCTTCTTGTCCATATATGATTTCCCACCCTAAGATTACAAATACGACTACAGAAAAAATAGATTTTCTTCATAATGTTTTAATTTTGTCCAGGTAAATTTCAATTTCAGTTCGTTACCACCATGGGTCACCAGACAAGGAGCTTCCAGAGCCTTCTTTACTCTGAAATGATGGATCCAGGAGTTTTGCTCCTTAATTCTGATTGTGGTGAAAGTGGTAAGGAGTACCTGGAATGGTCCTTCCCACTGTGGTTCCAAATTGTTTTCTGCAAAAGACTTAACATATACATAATTTCCAGGCTATATGTCATGTACAGGACTGTCTAAAACTCAACTTTGACTTCCAGCTACATGCCTTTCAATTTTTCTGAGTTGCTTTCCCAGCGCTATCATATAAGTGGTTATAATTTCTTCCCCAATTTGGGTAGATATTCCTTTCTGCACTCCATATGGTCTCCCATAGAGTATTTCAAAGGGACTTAATTTTTATTTCATTCTAGGTTTAGTTCAGATCCGCAGCAATGCTAACGGAAGGGATTGGGGCCAGGGCAAATTGGCCTCTTTCCCTAATCTTACAATTTCTTGTTTGATCAGGTGATTCATTTTCTTTACTTGCCTGCTTGATTGAGGGTTGTACAGCATATGAAGTTCCTAATCTATGGCCAGATGGCAGCTAACTTGTTGCACCACCTTTGAGATAAAGTGTGGTCCTCTGTCTGAGGATATTGCATCTGGAACTTCAAAGCGTGGTATTATCTCTTACAGTAACACTTTAGTCACTTCTGGAGCTTTAGCAGTTCTGGTAGGGAAAGCTTCTGCCCATCCTGAAAAGGTATCTGTTAATACCAGCAAATATCGATACCCCCCTTTTCTTGGCAATTCTGAAAAGTCAATTTGCCACTGTTGTCCAGGCCCATGGCCCTTTCCAATTTGACCAAGTTTTGGTTTTGGAGTGTTTTCGGGATTGGTCTGGAGGCAAAGGTCACACTGTCAGGTTACCTGTGTGATGGTAGCATAAATTTCTGGCAATAATCCTTTCAATTAAATATTTATGTAGAGCATCTATACCCCAGTGTGTTTTCTGGTGTTCTTCCCTTACCAAGGACCATGTCAGATGGGAAGGGACAATCAGTTTTCCCTCTGGGGTAGTAGCCCATCCTTCTTGGTTATATGTTCCTTTCTGATCCTTACTCAGCTTTTTGTCTTTCTTATTATATGTTGGCTTACCCTCAAGAGAGACTTGTCCATCTGGGATCAAGGCTCCCTCAGTTGCTATCTCACCTTTTGCCACTTCTTTTGCCTCTGTCTGCCAGCTCGTTTCCTTCCTCTAATTCTGAGCTCACCCTCTGGTGTGCCTTGATGTGCATGATTGCTACCTTCTTGAGCAGCGGGACTGCTTCTAGCAGTCGCATTATTTCCTGTGCATATTTGATATTTTTTTCTTGAGAGCTAAGCAGTCTCCTCTCTTTCCAGATAGCTCCATATGCATGTACAACTCCAAATGCATACCTTGAGTCTGTATAAATGTTTACTTTCTTCCCCCTTGCTATTTCTAAGGCACGAGTCAAAGCAATTATTTCGGCTTTCTGTGCTGAGGTGTTTGTTGGTAAAGGTCCAGATTCTATTTCCTCACTGCAGGTGGTAACTGCATACCCAGCATGTTGTTTTCCACTGATGACGTAGCTGCTTCCATCAGTGAAGCAAACTTCTGCATCTTCTAAAGGGGTGTCTTTCAAATCTGGACGACTGGAGTACATGGCTTCAATGGTCTCCAGGCAGTCATGGTCTACTGGCTCCCCTTTATTTCCACTGAGGAAAGAAGTTGGGTTCCCAATGTTAGTTACCACTATTTCTACATCATCTTGTTCTACCATGATGGCTTGATACTTCAGGAACCTCTGTGGGGAAAGGCAGTGCCCACCTTTCGCTTCTAACACTGCAGACACTGTATGGGACACTAGCACAGTCATTTTCTGGCCTAAGGTGAATTTGCGTGCTTCCTGTATATTTAGCTCAACTGGTGCAACAGCTCTGTGGCATCCTGGCCATCCTTCAGCAGCTGCATCTAGCTGCTTAGAAAAATAAGCAACTGCCCATTGGTACAGGCCCAGGTCCTGTGCCAGTATTCCCAGGGCAATCCCTTGTTTCTCATGAGAGAAGAGAAATAATGGTTTGCTCATGTCTGGAAGTCCAAAACCTGGGGCTGACATGAGGGCATTCCTTAGCAGGCTGAAAGCTTGTGTGGCTTCATTTGTCCATTGGCGGTCTCTGCTTTCCTTTGTAATAAGTTCATATAACGGTTTTACGAGCAACCTGTAGTTATAAATCCATAGCCTTCACCACCCTGTCATCACTAGAAAAGTCCGTAGTTCTTTCACTGTCTGGGGTTTTGAGGTTTGGCATATCGCTTCCTTGCGATCTTGCCCCAAAGTCCGCTGTCCGGCACTGACTTCATAGCCCAGGAAAATCACCTTTTGTTTTACCACTTGGGCCTTTTTCTTAGATACTCTGTAACCTTGGAGTCCCAGAAAGTTTAAGAGTTTTATCATCCAGGCCACACAAGCCTCTTCTGTTTGGGTAGCTATCAATAGGTCGTCCACATACTGTAATAACTTCCCTTCTTCTGGTGGAGCTTCCCAGGTTTCTAAATCTTTCACAAGCTGCTCTCCAAACAAAGTGGGGCTGTTTACGAAACCCTGTGGGAGCACCATCCAGGTGAGCTGGATTTTTCGTCCACTTTTAGGGTTTTCCCATTCAAAAGCAAAAATTTTCTGGCTGGCTTCGTGGAGAGGGAGGCAAGAGAAAGCATCCTTCAAATCTAAAACTGTAAACCAAATTAGCTCTGGGGTAAGACATGTTAACAAAGTATATGGATTTGCCACTACAGGATAAAGATCTTCTGTTATTTTATTGACAACTCGCAAATCTTGTACCACACGGTATGATCCATCAGGTTGATGGACAGGTAGGATAGGAGTGTTAAAGTCAGACTGGCATTCTCTTAACAGTCCCAATTGTAAAAATTTTTCAATGACCAGTCTGATCCCCTCCCTATCTTCCCTTTTCAGGGGGTATTGCTTTATCCTGACAGCTTGTTTCCCTTCTTTAAGTTTGTTTGTATAGGGGATGCATTCTTTGCTCTCCCTGGTACATTAGTGGCCCATATTGCAGGAAACACCTGATTTTTTTATTCCTTCATTAATCTGCTCTCTAGTCTCAGTGGTTGTTAGGCTTAAGCTTAGTATTTCTACATACTGTTTATCATTTACCTCCAGAGTGATTTCTCCATTTCTAAAAGTAATGATTGTTTGCAATTGTTCAAACAAGTCTCTCCCTAAAATTGCCTTTGGGCAATTTGGCATATACAAAAATTTGTGAATGCTCCATTGTTTCCCAAGTTCATATTTTAGTGGTTTGCAAAAATATGCTTTTTCAGATTGGCCAGTTGCCCCTTTTACCATGATCTAATAATCCCCCAGAGGCATTAAGGCTTTATGTAAAATCAAGTGTGTAGCTCCCGTATCAACCAAAAATTCTACTCCTTCATTTTCCCCTAGCTTCATTATAACCAGAGGGTCTGCTAGGGATGCCAAAATTATATGGGATAATAAACCATACCCAAGACAAAGGGTCATCCTTCTTGCCCTCCTTGAAAATCAGAACAACATTTTCCAGCTTCCAGTCACCTGGGACCTCTCTGGATTCCTAAGACCATTCAAAAATCATTGAGAGGGCCCTCATGATTACATCAGCAGCTTTTGGAGTATTCTCAAATGAATCCCATTAAGCCCCACAGACTTATTGGGATCCAGACATAGCCGCAGATCCTGCACGAGTTCAGGGTCGACTTGGATTTTAACATTCTCAGTAATGGTCCTCCAGCTCAGGGCTCTTGGACCCCTTTAGCCCATCATCAGTGTCAATAAACATCTCTGCTTTGTCTCTGTCTCTCTTTGTGAGGTGACCAGCCTCATCCTGTAACAGGCCAGTGTTGTTTCTGCATTGCATTTTGTTACTGGCATACTTTAAAACCTGTTTTTATTGTTCCCCACAGTTCTGGCAGCTTCAACTCCAGTTGAGCTTTGGCCACACAAATTTTCTCCCTACAGTGGCAAGCAGCATCTCTGTATTTCTCCCCTGTCACCCAACCTTGCTTTCACTGGCCATATACTTTCCTTTTTGGCCTTTTCTCCAGAAGATCATCCCTGCCCAGACAAGCTGGCCTTCTGTCTCACATGCTTGACTTCCAACATTTAGGAATTGCCTGTTTCTGTGCCCTTAGAAGGTGGTGCTTAAAAAGTGACGAGCACTGATGGACTCTAGCACCTTTGTTACAAATGGAGATGGGCACTTAAACAAGTCCTGCCTTTGACTCAGATTTCTGGCAGTAGCTTTGTTTGAGGTGGCCTGCACCCCAAATATCTGTCATTTTCAAGTTTCTTAATTGTTCCTTAATCCTTACCCAGAAGCTCTCAACCCTGTCATTGCCAACTGTGAGCTCCAGATATTCCAGCCCCTCCATTACATACAATGTCACCCCTGTCCCACCTCACCTGCCTTACCTATCCCTCCTGAAGAGCCTGTAACCATCCAACATGGCACTCCAGTCACAGGACTCATCCCACTAGGTTTTGCTTACGCCAATAATGTCAAATCTCCGGGACTGGGCAAAAGCTTCAGGCTCCTCTTGTTTGTTCCTCATGCTGTGTGCATTAGTGTAGAGATATTTTAGATGCAGTATATCATAGCCAACACCTCGTGAAGCTGATTGAGGGTTCCCATTAGTGCTCCTTTCCTCAATTCTTGGCACACTGTCCTGTCAGAGACTGAAATATTATAGTTTATGGCTTAAACATTTTTATGGGCATTTTTTGTCCATTAAAACTGTATAACAAAGCTGCACCATCGAATTCCACCCTGAATGGGCCTCCTGACTGAAAGCCTGAACTGTGTGTTAAAATGCCTAAGGCTATCCAAGATAAGAAAAAGTGACACTATTGTTCAAAGCATCTTAGGTCTTGGAAGTTATGGATAAGGCTGAGACAGCTAAGCCCAGCGGCTTTGGGGTGGAGGCCATAGCCCCAGGCTTATCTGTTGCCAGGTTTGCATACTCTCCCCCAACCTAGGGCGGAGGAGGAGAGGTTTCAGGTGCATGGCAAAAAACCTCTGGTCAGAGGCAGTGAATGCCCATCCTCCGCTGCACACACTAGCTCAGCTTTGGGGCCTCTCATCCCAGGAAAGCCACCTCTACAGGACATTCATGTGAGTGGCAGCTGAGGGGGTGTCATGGTCCATCAAAGGCCCCCCAAATGGTTCCCCAGACCCTGCTCAAGAGCACTGCACATGATGCATAGTGATGCAACTGACTCAGTCTTGCAAGGGACAGTATCAAACTTGGCCTCCCCAGAGGAGGCACCAGGGCATTCCCACCTCCCCAAACGTATATTAATCCATTGGATTCTATGCTATTTGGCAGGGGGACCCTCACAACCAAGAAGACCAGACAGAGGGGAGCAATGAGACATTGTTGGGACCCACAGAGTGGTGATATATTTTTACTTAATCTGTCTCTGTCACTCTTCCTGTCCTTCCCCCCCCCCCCTGTTTTTTGTTTTAATTTCTTTTTAAAAAATGTCTTCCTTCCTTCCTTCATTCCTTAAAAAAAATATAATTTTTTTTTTGTATTAACATTTAACCTCATCTGGTTTTAATCTTGTTTTGGGGAATATTTCAAACCTCAGGGTTCTTTCTGTTTTATTCACAGAGAGCTCTTTTTGCTCCTCTGTGATTAGAGTGGATCGTAACACGTCCCATCACTCAGCACTGGCAAGCCTGGTATTTTCCTGATGCCGGAATGGTTTTTTCCTTTTCTTTTATATACCTTTTACACAGTTCTCTGTATCCACAAGTATTAGCATGCATACTTGTAACCCTTCACTTAGTCTAGTGGTTAGTGTTCTGTAAGTGTTCTGCAGGCCCTGAGACTAAACACCCCAGAACGGCAGAGCCAGGGAGACCAAACATCCTACTATCTCAGGAAGACAAGGTCTCCTAGTAGAACAGATCCTGTAAACTAGAGGTTAGCCCACCCTAGCTCCCATATTGGGCTCCCTTGTTAGATATGCTAATGTGTAAAGTCTATAACTGGTGTGTGTGATTGATGGTGGGTGTGCATTTTGCCACGCTGTCACCTGGGTGAAGTGGATGCATCAAACTGGATCCTAATTAAAATACCGAGGTAGCGACCCCCAACCCTCTAACCGTGTCTAGCTTCATTTTCATATCATCAGGAAAAAGGCATCATTCCCTTTCCCCTTTCCAATCTAGTTTAAAGCTCTGTCAATGAGCCCTGCTAGCTCCTGTGCTAGAACTCTTTTTCCCCTCTGAGAAAGATGTATCCCACCAGGTGTCAGTAGACCTAGTGTTGAATAGAGCAACCCATGGTCAAAAAACCCCCAAATCCTTCTGATGACCCCATCGTCAGAGCCATGTGTTGATCTGATGGGTTTGCCTATTCCTTTCAGTATTCTTCCCTGTTACTGGAAGAACCAAGAAAAACCCTACCTGTGTTCCACCCCCCTGCCGGCACTGGGGGAGGGGGCATAGCTACAGTCCAAGTGGCATGGGAGCCCAAGAATTCTCAGATCCAACACAGAGGCACCTGAGTAAAGGTGGTATTTTGTTATTAGCACCTGGATTGGGTGTTAAGAGATGTCTTATAGTTTTGTTTGGTGTGTCTGGAAATCAAGAAGGTCCAAGGGGGTTCTAGTTTGTTGCTTTCCCCTTTGTTTGCTGTTAGCTCCTGAGAATTTAGCACTGCAGTGATTGTGTTTTGGCCTAGAGGCAGTGGTTGCATAGTGGTTAAGCTGCCACCTGGAAAGTCCAGGCTTGTGTGTTTGAGCCCTCCTCCTTGTTCTCTCTCTCTTAGCTTATTAGTGTGTAATTCGATTGCTTCACTTTATTTCTGCGATCTTTCCTGCCTATAAGTGTTAGACATGGGCTGTAACTTTTCTCATACGAATACAACTAAAATACCCAGAGATTCACCTTTGGGCTTAATATTAGAAAACTGGCAGGAATTTATTGGCAAATACCCACTTGTTACAGAACCTGAATTGATTAGGCTGTATAGACTAATCTGGCCAACTTATAAATTAGACAACAATCAGAGGTGGCCTAGGTTTGGTAGCTTAGATGAAGAATTAATATTGAATTTGATATCTCACCTTTGTCAAGGCCACTGTTTCTTAGAGCTTGACTATGTGAGGCTTTTTATATCACAGAATGAACAGCTACAGGGATCTAAGAAGGAGCATATACTACTTTTAAGGAAAAAAGAGAAAAAGGATGGGAAGAGAGAGCCCACGTTAGATCCATTATGGGGCGGGGGCAGGGAAGAGGTGGAGGCAGACCTAGTAGCCCCCGCTCTGAGGCCTGGGCCGCCTACTGCTCTGGCCCCTCCCCTGCTGCCTGCAGCCGCTGCGCTGGCTGCTGTGCCAGCCCCTCCCCCACCGCAGCCACCACAGCTGCTGCAGCCATGGGCGAGGGCGGCGGGGCTGGGGCCTGCAGCTTTAGCAAAGCCCCTGCTGATAAAAGAAGAGGAGGGATGGCCCTAGCAGCCGGGGATGGTGCAGGTATCCCTGTCGGCTTCCAGGTGGACGGACAATTCCCTCCTCCGGTCACTCCTGGGTGGGGAGGGGCAAGGAGAGGAGACAACCAGCGTGTGCAGCCAATGCCACCACTCCTAGAGGTAGAGCCGGACGCCAGAGCCTTCCACCAAGAGGGCAGAGAGGGGACCTCCCACAAAGGGAGTGGTGCCCCTCCCACTCTCAGGCCCTTGAGTCTCCATGGCAACACCACATGCCGGGGGCTGGCTCAGGAGACTATGTCACCGAAGCGAACAGGGCCAAGGTCGTCTCCCACAGCTCCTACAGCGAAGTAAGTCGTGCTTGGCAATTCCTACTACCAGGATTAGCTGAGGCAGATCTAACACAGCAGATTCAATGGAATCAGACAGTTTTAGTTCAGATAGCTATTCCGAAGAGGAGGATGAGAAAACAGCTGCTATGAACTGTGGCCGGTGGCGTGGGCCGGACAGCTGACCACAGGGATGGCCGGCAGCTCAGCGACTTGTTCTGAAAGTTTCCTTTTTGTTAAGTCAACTTCAGCTAAGGACTTCTTTTCCCCTTACCGTGAGCTGGGCTTCCCTGGGATGGTGGCCACTGTCCCAAAAGCCGGAGAGCTGCTGAGAGAGAGAGTGTTCCCTCGCCCGGAACCCAAATCAGACATGACACACCATGGTCTGCTCTGCTTGGGTTCAGGGGCAAAAGACCCTGGAAAGCCCAGCTTTCAGACTTTTATTCTGAGGCTTACAACTTATCTCATAATGGTACAGGGGAGGAAATGGGGAAGGGTCAGAGGGTCAGGGCCTAGTCGGGAAGGAGTAAGGGAGGAGAGAGTGAGACACAAGATACCATTGTTAACTGAAGGACGGGAGGGGGGAGTTGGACCCCCTTTCCAAGGCGAAACCTAACTCTACCTTCGAGGGGCCTCACTTTCTAGGCCCCCAGAAATTCCTCAGGGGATATGTAACTCTCTGGGCTTGAACCACCGCTACAATGAATAGGCGAAAGAGGGGAAAGATACGGAGAAGAGCCATAAGGGAACCTAGTCCAATAGCCAAATGCACTAGGTCAAAAAGGGAAGAACCGGTTCTACAGGTGCCTTTGAAGCAGACAGTCAGTAATCTAGGGCCAATATATATAAAAGTCCTGTACTCTCTCGTAGAATTAAAACAGTGGAAGGCCACCATTGGAAAATATAAAGACATATGTGGTTTACCTGAGTATGTATTTATGTGGCTGCCTTGGTCCAAACGGCCAAAACAACACCTTCAGAGATGCAAATTGGCACTGCTGAAGGAAGAGATGGACAATAGAAACTCATCTCCTCCTGCCTAGAAGAGAAGTTAAACCAGTTTCCTCTATCTCTCAACCTCCAAGCTCTGCTTGCTTGCAAAGACAAGATTTACATACCAAAAGCATAGCCAATACTAGTGATATCTCACACTACAGCAGAACTGGTTAAAGAATACCGCTGCCTTTGCCTCAAATCCCAAAATAAAAAATATTTGGTTTACTGATGCCTCAGTTAAACGTGTTAGTGGTAGATGGAAATACAGAACAGTGACTCTGAATATTGAAATGGGAGTGGAAGTGATAACAGAAAAATTAGGAAGTGTACCAATGAAAGAATTAAAAGTAGTAGTACTGGTAATAAAAAGAAAGACAAAGACTGATTAATTCAAATGCAATATAGGCTGGTGCCAATGATGATTGTGTCTATGAAAGTGTTAAATTAGCAAGTGAATGAAAAGAAATTTAGCAGAAAGAAGATTTGAATGTTTGTTTTTACAGGTTAAGTCCTCAAAAATCCTTATAGATTTGAGTTAAAACTCATGCAAAAACCCCAAACGTTACAAGCCTATTGTAATAACAAAGTGGATTAACTACAAATTAATCCACAACACTAATATTAATTTGATAAATAATTGTACTTTATTTTTGCAACACAAAACAAAGACTGGCCAATAACCTAAAAAATGTGTAAAGACATTTTCACACAGTGTCCTCAGTGCCAGCTAAGACTTAACAAAATCACCCAAACCTGGCACCACCTTTACACATCAAAAGTAATAAGACACTCTAGTCAACCTGGCAAATAAATTATATTGAACCTCTGAAAACATCTAATAATTACAAGTACATGCTAACAAATATAAAAATTATATCTGGATTATTAAAAGCCACAAAGAACAAGCATGCCAATGCAAAAACTTTTATCTTAAAGCTTAAAAACTAATTTTCCAGTCTTCCTGTCCTAAAACTCTATACAATGACACTCTTGCCTCGATGCAAGTTTGGCTTTGCTCTGAAACAAAGCAAGTTTCTCAACGAAACCTCACAAACGGCTCCTAGGCTGCCCTAGTCTGACAGCAGTGAGTGCAGCGCTGAGTTTGCAACTAGAAGCCAGAAAAATAAACATTGTCATAATTCTTTATAAGAAACATATCTATTATTGCTTAAATTCTCTTGTTTTGATTTCTCTAATGACCTTGAATGTTCAAGTATACCCTCACTAGACAAAAACTAGGTGTGTATCCAAATGTGGAACAAGGAACCATTGAAGCAGCATTGAAAGGACTGTCTGCTACCTGCACAGCTATGAAAACTACTGAGATTCCTGGACTCCTGCAAGCAAATAAAACCAGCTCTAGAGCCAAAGAAGCCCTACTGGACTACACAGTAACTAATAAATCTGCTGTAACCAGAAATGTTAATTGTAATATTGTCTACATTTTTATGTTTACAAATCAATGTTTACAACAATACAGCATGGGTAATCAGCCATCCAAACAAAAACTAACCATGTTGTTTTTCCTAAGCACACGTATAACGTTACCCCTAGAAAAGAAAGTTCACATGTAAAGCTAATGCAAGCTGACACAGATAACAAATTAGAATTACTAGTTTGTTCTCAGTTCTCCATACATTTCATGAAAGTGTTCAAATAGTGAAAACTCCACACCACACATATTCTTTAAAAGCCTTCCTCCAAGTGGAGTAATACTCCTCCTGGAAGGAAAAACAACCCAAGTCTCCATAGATCAACAAACCTGATGATACAACCAGTGCCTTAAAACCAAAATTTACCAACCTTTCAGAGGTAATTGAACAAAGTCATATAACTTTAAAATTGCTTTTGACTTCCACAATTACCAAACAATTACTGTGTATACCTAGACCAAACTCTGAAAATACAGACTGATCTAGAAGAAATTAGAAAAACACCAGAATCTTACATGAAATCCAAAAGTATCAAGAGACAGATATATTTGATTGGATAACCTCATGGATCCTGAATCTAAATACAGTCATGAGAAAACTAATTGATGTAATAACTGTGATTATAACATTAATTTTTAGTGTATGGATCATATTCCAAATCTGCAAAATTGGATAAAAAAAAAATGTAAGTCTGGTGATAACCATTTCCTCTAAAAATCCCAAAGAATAAGTTTACATTTGTTTATGTTACAGTAACACCTCATTTAATACTATTGAAGTACCTAATAATTTGATAGTTTAGTTATTTTAATTTAGCTGTTTTGATTGATGTTTATATATCAGTTGTAGTTTTACAAATATTACTTTAGAATATTTGTACCCTCACTCTGATTGTCACAGTGTTAATAAAAGGGACGTCCCCCTTAATATAACTTGACTTGAATTTTCATACAATCATGGAAACACCTTTACCTCTCTCTCTCAACCTAGACAATCAAACCATTATGTAATACTCTATATATATGTATATATAAAAAGTAGATTATTGTAGAATGGTCTAAAACTTTCTGTCTTAAGCAAATTTAACTTCACTAAAGAAAAAGACTGGAACAAGAAGTGTAAGAAAAAATGAAAAGAGTCACTGACCATCCATTGAACTCCTTCATTTTCTTCAACCAAATAACTACCTCCATTAATTCTTCTTTGTTCCTGGTTTACATCTCATACTCCTATGATTTCAGGACTCATGGGGTGGAGAAACAACCTACCCTACATGGACTAATAATTGAATTACTCTTCACCACCGTGTGCACTCTAATACCATGTCTTACATGTATATGTATTACATAAATTTAAGCAACAAGTGCTTCTTATCATTGTTAATACAACATCTTTTGAAAAAATAGTATAACCGAAGAAAAAAATGTATATCAAAATACTCAGTGATGGTGCACACATATATGAAAGTGTAGTGTATGCATTTACAGCACGGAGGCAAGACATACCTGCACTATCACTCCATGAGATAAAACCAGTGCCTCTAAGTCACGGGATGCATTGTGGCAGCATGTCTACCCCCCCCCCCCCCAACCCAACCCCAACCACCACAGGTAGCCAGGTACATAAAGAGATAACCCAGGGTCTGAAAGGCCCAGCAGGGGTTATCTCTGGTGCCAAAAGGGCTCAAGTCTCAGCTAAGAATCAACATGTTATTCTGGAGACCTGATGTGGGAAGAGATGAAAGAAATATCTATGACTGAGAGACACCATTTTACGACTATAAAAGATACACGAGTTATCACTGAGGCAGAAGCCTCTACACACACACCATGAAGGCATAAGGGACTTCTCCCCGAGTTCTGGACGCAGGCTCATGGTTACATTTCCGGAAATTGAGGGAAAGGATCTTGATGTGTGCCCCATCAACAATTGGATGGTAAGATACATTGAATCCTAAGGTTATACTATTTCTTCGCTAGCTGTAAATGAAAAAGGTACCTTACTATGCACTCTATGTTAATCTACTAGTAGTCTTTCTTTTTGTTTTATTCCTGTGTAGTATTGGTTTGCTTTAAGTCTTATGTCTGTTAGTTTCTTTGTCTATTAATAAGTAATTCATTCTATAATAGACTGAATCAGCCATTATTAAAAGAACGTAAGAACGAGAGTGGGTTTTGGGGTGCTGGCTGCCTCAGTAAAGCTACTGCCTGCTGCCAAGGCCTGGGCAAAAGGCAACTCCCACATCCATTCATGACACACATATAGAACATTCTTCTTGTTCGGTTATTATCTTTATGGGGTGAACATCCAATCTTCCCCTTGTCCCTTTTCCAGCCCAGACTTCTTTGTTAATTCTTTCTTCATCTTCCTGGTGGAGCTGTAGTACTTTAGCTGTTATTTTTCCTTCTTCAGGTATAACCCCTATTCCTAATTGTATCTGCAGATCTCTTCCTAATAAGTTACAACTGGCTCTAGGGACCAATAAAACAGCCCTGTTCTAGTTTCCTTTTAAATCACTACATTTTTAATTGCAGGAGCTGTAAACTGTTCTCCTTTTGCTCCCATTAGTTTTGTTGTATCATCACTTATATTACATCCCTATGGAATAGTGACCACACAAGTTTTTTCTGCTCCAGTATCAGCAATGAATTCTAATGTCTCCTCCTGGGGGCCTACTTTTAATGTTATCAAGGACTGTAAATGATATTTATCCCTGTTGGGGTTTGGATTTTCTTCCCTTTGTTTTTCTTAAGGAATTTTTTCCTCCCATAAGTTGCTAAGGAACTAATGGTTGGGTACTGAAGAAAACAAAATAAAGTAGCCAAGCCAGGGAGAGGCAAGCTTCTTCTCAGGGGGGCAGAGATAACGAGAGTTTTGGGCTGGTAAAAAGGCAGGACGAGACAGTTGTTGGCTCTCTCACTTCCTGGGGGATCCCGGAGGAGAGCAGAATATCGTAATCCTCTATTTTGCCATCCATCTAGTTTTTCAAGCTTTTTCTTAGTATCTGGTCAGGCATGTGTGACAAAAAAAAATTTCAATAATGTTTGGCTGGCTTGGCTGGTAGGGTGTCCTGGGTTGGCCATATGACCTGTTTGTATCCCTAATCGTCCTCTTGCTTATGCTGGACATTAAGCTCTACAGCTTTAAGTTAGTCCCAGAGAGACAGAGAGAGTGAAAGAGGAGGAAAAAAAAAAAAAACTCGCCGTTTGTCTGCAGGATACCTTTACTCCTATGAAGAAAGACCTTGAGAGAGCGGAGAGGCTACATTCCAGAAGGACAGCATTATCTTTTTTTTTTTTCTCTCTGTTGTGTGCGGGAAAAGCACACAGTGGAGGGTTTCCTCAGATCTTTCTCGGCTTTTTTGCAGGGAGAGACTTTGTTTCTTTTGCTGTGTATTTTTTCATTTTTCCTCCTCCTGGGACTGGTTGGCATCGCGTGGGCCCAAGACACCAAGGAATCCCCGGGGGGCCCCCCCCTTCCGACTTCTACGGCGGGGCCTGGCAATCGCCCCCCCCCCCCCCCCCCCCACTGGAGATCTGAACCGGCCTGAGACGGACTCTGAATCTACCATCTCTTCAGAGGAAGGAGAGGTTTCATTGATTTCATATTATCCAAATTTTTCCTTTGCTTGTGAATATTCTATTTGTTAAATAAATAGTTTTTTCCACTTTTCTCTGAGGAAATTCTTCCCGGACCTGTAGGGGGAGGGGTGGTTTGGAATTGACTCTTCCTAGAGGAGACCCCCCCAGAGTTTTCCTTCTAAATATTTGCCCTAAACCAGGACAGCCCTTGATAAAATTAAAGGTGGGACCCCAGCAACAGGAGATCGAGTTCCTTGTGGACTCGGGAGCTGAGAGACCTACTGTTCAAAACTTGCCCTGGGGGTGTCAAATATCTTCGGAGACAGTACAGGTTATCAGGGCAAAGGGAGAACCCTTTGGGGTACCAGTAATAAAAGACGTGATATTTGAAACTGAATCAAATCTAGGGTTGAGATCTTTATTAGTAGTTCCTGAGGCAGATTTTAATTTGTTAGGAAGAGATTTAATGATAGAACTAGGCATAAGTTTAGAAGTTATGGACCGGGAGTTTCGAGTCAAATTATGCCCATTAAGGATTGAGGACGTGGGGAAGATAAACCCCGAAGTATGGTATACCCCTGAAACTGTAGGAAGGTTAGATTTTGAGCCTTTTTCTGTAACCATAAATAACCCTGAAGTGCCCGTAAAGATAAAGCAGTACCCTATACCTAGAGAGGGGAGGGTAGGACTTAAACCAGAAATAGAAAGGTTGATAGCCAAAGGGCTATTGGCACCATGTATGTCCCCCTTCAATACATCAATTTTGCCAGTTAAGAAGGCTGATGGGACATACTGACTTGTGTACGATCTGCAAGAAATCAACAAACGGACAGTGGCCAGGTTCCCCGTAGTAGCTAATCCACATACCCTTTTAAGTCAGTTAGGCCCAGATGATCAGTGGTATAGTGTAATCGACTTGAAGGATGCCTTTTGGGCATGCCCCTTAAGAGAGGATTGCAGGGATTATTTTGCCTTTGAATGGGAAGATCCCAATACCCATAGGAAGCAGCAATTAAGGTGGACAGTTTTACCACAGGGTTTTACCGAGTCCCCGAATTTGTTTGGACAAGCATTAGAACAGAATCTGCAGAATTATGAGTTAGGAGAAAGGGTCACACTAGTTCAATATGTAGATGACTTACTTTTAGCAGGAAAGGATGAAATAATTGTCCAGAGAGAGAGCATTAAGTTATTGAACTTCCTGAGTTTACAAGGACTGAAAGTATCAAAGTCAAAACTGCAATTTGTAGAACAAGAAGTAAAATATTTAGGGCATCACCTAAATCAAGGAACTAAGAAATTAGACCCAGAAAGAGTGAACGGGATCTTATCACTTCCTCCTCCCAAGAGTAAAAGGCAAGTCAGACAAATGCTAGGGTTGATTGGATATTGTAGGCAGTGGATTGAGGACTACAGTGTGAAGGTAAAATTCTTATATGCTAAACTCACGCAGGATGGGTTGATGAAATGGACCCAAGAAGATGAACTGCAATTGAAGGAGTTGAAAGCTGACCTAGTTAACGCCCCTGTGCTGAGTTTACCACATTTGAAGAAGCCCTTCTTCCTATTTGTGAATACTGAAGAAGGCACAGCATTAGGGGTTTTAGCTCAGGATTGGGCAGGCAGAAAGAAGCCAGTGGGATACTTGTCCAAGTTGTTGGACCCTGTAAGCAAGGGATAGCCAACATGCTTGCAGGCAGTAGTAGCAGCTGCCCTGCTGGCAGAAGAAGCACAAAAAATAACTTTCGAGGGGGAGTTGAGGATATTGTCACCAAATAATATAATGGGCGTTTTGCAACAAAAGGCAGAAAAATGGATTACCAATTCTCGATTATTGAAATATGAAAGTATCTTAATATCCTCCCCAAAATTATCCTTAGAAGTCACAAACCTGCAAAACCCAGCTCAATTTTTGTATGGGGAACCAGGCGACAGTCCATTGTCTCATGATTGCCTCCGTAACATTGAGGAACAGAGGAAAATTAGGCCAGACCTGGAGGAAGAGGAACTGGGGGAAGGAGACAGGTTGTTTGTGGATGGATCCTCCCGGGTGATAGAAGGGAAAAGGAAATCTGGGTATGCAATAATTGATGGCAGGGTGTTCAAGGTAATAGAATCAGGACCCCCAAGTCCCAGTTGGTCGGCACAAGCATGTGAATTAAATGCCGTATTAAGAGCCCTACAGCTGTTAAAAGGTAAAACCGGAACCATATACACCGACTCAAAGTATGCCTTTGGAGTAGTCCACACTTTCAGAAAAATATTGGAAGAAAGGGGATTAATAAATTCTCAGGGCAAGGGTTTAGTGCACCAGGAATTGATAGTTCAAATCTTACGAGCCTTACGAGACCCTATGAGAATAGCCATAGTACATTTAAAAGGACACCAGAGGGGAATAGGTTCAACAGTCTGAGGAAATAACCTTGCTGATCAGGAAGTCAAGAAGGCTGCATTAATGGCAATACCTATCAACGAAGCTATGGGGGCTCAAAGAGAATGTGATGCCTGTGGGGATAATTTAGATGAATTCCCATGTTATCTGTGTTGGAAGGATTTTGGGGTAGACACAGTTCGGTGTGTTTGTGATGATCTAAGATACAAACACTGCTCCCTCCATGGAGCATACTGCCCCCTTTTGAGCTTTACAGTACAAGAAACGAACAAGCTGAGATGGGAGTCAGGGAAACAGAGAAAGGGAAGTAGACACTCCCGGATGGTAGGGAGGTCCTTCCAAAGCCTCTAGCTCTAAAAATCATGCAGAGATTCCATGAGAGAACTCACTGGGGGACTCAGACACTAGTTGACCAATTTGCCACCAAGTATATGTGTATAGGGGTATATAACATTGCAAAGAGGATAGTGGGTGATTGCTTAACATGTCAAAAAATTAACAAGCATCAAGTAAGGCAAAGACTGCTAGGAGGAAGAGAACTGGCTCATAGGCCATTTGCAAGGGTCCAAATTGATTTTACCAAACTGCCTAAAGTAGGCAGGTACAAATATTTGCTAGTGATTGTGGACCATTTAACGCACTTCGTAGAAGCCTACCCGACCTCTCGAACAACAGCACAGGTAGTAATAAAAATATTACTGGAAGAAGTAATCCCAAGGTATGGTGTTATTGAAGCAATGGATTCTGACAGAGGCCCCCACTTTATATCTAGAATAGTGAAAGAAATTCTCTCAGCCATGGAAGTAAAATGGGAATATCATACCCCATGGCACCCCCAGATCTCAGAAAGGGTCGAAAGGATAAATGGGGAAATAAAGAAACAGCTTACTAAATTATTGATGGAAACCAAGCTGTCCTGGGTGAAGTGTTTACCTCTGGCCCTGCTAAACATAAGAACACAGCCTCGCACGGATGTGGGGCTTTCCCCCTTTGAAATGTTGTATGGCATGCCCTATGATTTAGAAGCCCCCCTGGACCATCCGCAGTTTGAGAACTCACAAATCCAAGCCTATATAACCCAACTAATGAACCGCAGAGAACAGCTGAGAAATAAAGGAATGGTAGTACAACGACCCCCATTGGACATAGCTATCCATAAAATAAAACCGGGAGATAAAGTGTTAATCAAATGTTGGAAGGAGGCCTCTCTAACCCCACGATGGGAAGGTCCTTATCTTGTTTTACTTACCACAGAGATGTCCATCAGGACTGCTGAAAGAGGATGGACGCACACAAGTCGTATTAAAGGACCGTTGCAAGAACACGCCTGGGAAGTCACAAGCCCCCCAGGGGATCTGAGACTTAAGTTGAGAAGGAAATGACCAAGGACTAATGAATACAAGAATAGACGTGGTGCAACTAAGGGATTATGGTAACAAGGCCAAATATCCCTTTTTAGGTACTAGGGATGTATTAATTAAGTGCTCAGTGGCGAGTTGTGACTGTTATCCTTTTGTGTGTTTTGTGTGCAAGGTGTGTAGGGAAAAGTGGTGGACCCACGCTAAACGTAGACATCCTCCCCGTGGAGTATGTCACGGATGTTATAAAATAGAAAGAGAAATAACTGATTGGGCCCTTAAAGTCAAGGTATCAATGGGACAAGTAGAGGAAGGTTCTAGTCAATGGTGGGAAATCTTTGTGTTCGGCATTAACCCAAGCTATTATTGCTACCATTCTAATGAACCCACACCCTTTATAGCAGAACTTGTTACGGTTAGGTGTAGGAAAACCTTAACAGGAGTACCTTGTAGGGCACCGGAGGTAAAGGATGAGAATTGGGAGCAGTATACTGTTAGGCAACTCAAGAACAGCTATAAGCAGCCCCCTGAAGAATACCCCTGCTGCCGAGAAGATGGTACACCCCGTGGCTCCAAGCAACCGAGTCGACGGAGGAGGCAGAGGAGTAAAACGGTGGGGGCCACAAATAACCAATGGGACAACAAGCAAATGCTGGATGAGCTGCCTAGGGGCTTGTAATATCGAACCCCTGCAAACTCATGACCCTTACGAACCTCCTGGTGACCCACGTTACAGGTACATGGGTGATGGGAAGAAGGTAGAGCATAAAGTTGTGGCTTTTGATCATCATGTTAAAGGAACATCACTTTTCCCGCACCAGTGCACGTTATTGTTTATGTTAATAACCGCCAGGATTCCAACAGCAAGAGCTGAGAATCCACACCAACCTTTTAAGTGGATATTGGGGAGATGGGAGGATAACCACATAGTTAAAACCATTGTGACCCCAGGACAACCAGCCTTTGAGACCCCAATAGGATCTTTGGGCTCCCATTGGCATCCCAGCAGAATAACTGATTTTTATATGTGCCCGAGCTCTAACCCAGGGAGGAGTTATTGCAACTATCCAAACAGCTTTTATTGTGCATACTGGGGGTGTGAGACCTTGGCAGGGAGTTGGACCCCCCAAAATCCTGATAACATGATTAGCTGGCGCTGGGGACCAAAAGCATGTGTCTCACCCTCTCACTATAATTATATAGATACAGGGAATAACACACCCACGGGAAATATATGTAAATACATTAACCTAACCATTAAAAACCCAGAGGATCCGAGCTGGCTGATGGGGAAAACATGGGGAATACGTTTGCATATAACTGGAACTGATCCCGGGAGCTTGATCTTTATTAAGAAGGAGCCCGTTCCCAACGACCCATCCCCTTTAGGGCCCAATCCGGTGCTCACACAGGAATTACCAAGCCCAGAACAACTGGCCAACTATACTAATGAAGAGAACCCTACAAGTAACAAAATTACCGTGATTCCAGAAGGAAGTAGACCAATAGGGCCTGAGGGGAATACCCTATGGAAACTTATTCAAGCAAGCTATAAAGCACTTAATGCAACCAACCCAAATTTAACTAAGCATTGTTGGCTGTGTTATGAAATAAGACCCCCTTTTTATGAAGCGGTAGGAATTACCGCTAAAACAAGGAGAATCAATGGTACAAATCCAGCACAGTGCTTGTGGATGAGAGAAGGGACACCTAAACGAGGTATATCCCTATCGGAAGTATCTGGGAAAGGGAGGTGTATAGGGAATGTCCCTAGGTCAAAATCACACCTATGTGGAGCAAAGGTCCCAAGAGGAAGAGAACGTGGTCCTGTGGATTGGCTACTACCAGCAGCAAACGCCAAGTGGGTTTGTGCCTCTATAGGAGTTACCCCCTGCCTTTCACTTAAATTATTTAACATGAGCACTGACTACTGTGTCCAAGATATAATCATTCCACGAATTATATACCACTCAGAGGAATTTGTATATGAAAACCAAATCACCCCGAGCATCATTTGTTTAAAAAGGGAACCTTTTACAGCTTTAACAGTGGCCACACTTGTAGCAATCGGGGTGGCAGGAATGGGCACAGGGGATTCTGCTTTGGTGCAGCAAACCTAAGGGCTCAAGGCCCTTAGAACAGCAGTTGATGAGGATTTAGTACAAATAGAAAAATCAATAAGTGCTTTAGAGTCATCCGTAAGATCTCTATCAGAGGTAGTATTACAAAATCGGCGTGGATTAGACTTACTACTCCTACAGCAGGGAGGGTTATGCACCGTGCTAAGAGAAGAATGCTGTGTTTATGCTGACCATACTGGGATAGTCCGAGATACCATGGCAGAATTACGAAAAGGATTGGAAAAGCGGAAACGGGAACGCGAAGCACAGCAAAGCTAGTATGAATCTTGGTTTAATTATTCCCCATGGCTAACAACCCTACTGTCAACAATAGCAGGACCGGTGATATTATTAGTATTAGGACTAACCTTCGGACCTTGCATTTTTAATAAAGTAATAGCAATTGTTAAGAGTAAACTAGAAACGGCACATTTAATGCTTCTACGGGCAAAATATGAACCAATAGGAGAAGACTCCTTGGTGGAAGAAACTCTGGTTTTCAGTCAGCAGGAACTGCGAAGATTTAATGAACAAAATGTGGAAAAGAAAAAGGGAGAATTGTGATAAAATGCAAAAGTGCTTTGTTCATTAAACAAGCTTTAGGACGGGAAACAATGTGTTTGCTTTGCAGGATGTCTTGTTTATTAAACAAGACCTCAGGACGAGGAGTAATGTGCTTACCTTGCAGGAGGCAACAGTGCTTTAGGATAAGGAATAATGTACTTACCTTGAATGTTTTTTTTTTGTTAAAATCAAACCTCACAGGAAATAAGGAATAATGTACTTACCTTGCAGAATGTTTTTTTTTTGGGTTAAAATCAAACCTCACAGGAACAACATGATTGTAAGGGGACAATCGACCTTCGGCCCCCCGACCACCGAAAAGCAGAAAAAACCCATAACAACAGGCTGCGCAGGCGCAGAGTACACCATGGAGCCCGGGGACAGAAGCGTATATAACCAGAGACTTTTTGAAGCAAAGTGCGCACTGTTGGCGGAGCGGAGACTCCCCGGCCGCCCAGTGCTGTTTTGCTTGCTACCGCTTGCTTAATAAACCAATTTGATTAATTGGCCTGGTTCTTGTTAATTTATTTGAAACGCAAATATAACACATTATGGACTGCATTTCTTCCCATGTATAAATACTGGGTCCTAGGAACTGGTCTAATTGCTATGAGGGACCTATAGGATCTTCTAATAAACTCTTAATTTCTTCCTTAAAATTTCTGACTTCTGTGGAAGTTACAGGGGCATTCACAAACCCTATTTCTCCATGAACACCCCCTAGGGATACCTCCCTGAGGGAAAATATGTTAGACTTTATTTTCTCTTCTTTTATTGTGTTTTTCCCTTTATTGGCCTTTGAGCTCCCTCTTGTGTTTTGAGAAGGTCCCTCATATTTTGGGGGGGGGGGGCCCCCCCCGGTGCAATAGGAGCCACATAAGGCGGAGGTAAAATTTCTAACAGTTCCCACCTTTTTTCCTCTTCACTTTCTTCCTTTTTTATTTCAGCTACTTTAAAGGTTCTTACTTCCGTAGGCCAGATTTCTCCTTTCCAGCATGAAGCATTTTCACTGTCTTCTGGATTAACAGGTTCTTTAGCATTTACATAAATATTTAAAGCTTGACAAATCCACCCTTCAAACAACCCATATTTTGGCCAATATAACTGATCTGATCTAATTTCTTCCTTTACCCATTCAATCATGCAATATTGAATCATCTTAACTTTATCTTTTCCTTTTGTGCATGAATTATATTCCCTATTAGCTATTTTCACTCCCAGTGGACTATCTGGGGGAATTTTGGTCAATATAGCTTTGTTTATATCCTCTTTGGGGTTTTTCTTACTAGTTTTTTTCTCCCATGGTATTTCAGGGGGGGATTCTCTCAACTCCACACGCTTTATTGGGTGTCAACTTCAAGGCCTTTAATGCTCAGCCCACTTAGTAATGCTGTGGATGGTGTGGGGTGGATGAGGCCTCTGCGTTTACCAGAAGCGTCTCCATGGCTCTGAGAGATCACTTCGGCCAGTACTGCAGGGTTCTGTGCAAGCAGACCTTTCCTACCCCTGCTGGTGGCTGGAAGCTGCAAACACTCACCCACTTGCTTGGATAGTTCGCGCATTACCAGAGATGCAGAATTTAGAGGGCTCAGACGCATAGAGTTCCAGAAACAATTATTTCCAAATAATTCCATAGGCGAAAGAGATCAAATGACTCCCAAGCATCCCTTGTTATAGGGACAAGTCAGTCAATGGTCAGGGGGTACAGGGGAGGAGAGAGGGCAGGGGGATACAGTGACCACTAATGGGGAGAGGGGAGGGGTGGAGTGAGGGAACAGGTCAAGGCCAATGAACACAGGAGGATTAACATATCAAGGTGAGATAGCCTAGGGAGAAACCACTTAATTCTTAGGGGTATTTCAAACTTTGGAGCAATTTCACCAGCGTGCCTCTGCTGTTTGGGACCCCTCGGCTCCTTGGTAGCTCCCAAGGTGGACTCAGCCACCCCAACAGTTTATATCACATATGCTCACCCTGCTCTTCTCTGGGTGCAATTAAAACTGTGTAACAACTTTTGTTTTGATTTCTTCTTAAATATGTTATCACAGAGATGTTACCACCATTTGTAATTAGCTCAGCCTTGGCCAGTTGCATGTACATCTTTGGACCCATCAGGGATTGGCTCTGCCAGACATGGTGGAAGCTTCTGGCAGCTTCTCACAGAAACCACCTCTGTGTCCCCCCCCTACCGAAAACAAGGCCATGCAAAACCAATACACCTGTGATGTCAGGGATGTGGGGGGATGGCCAGAGTTCTTCCTCCTCTCCCCAAAATAGAATTCCATAGGGCCAGAGGGCATGTCAAACACAGTGCTTCCAGAGTCCTTGTTGGGAATCTGTGATAGAGGTGATACCCACCACTTTCAATCCATTGGTCACTTATCCCTGCCCACATGACCTTGGTCACTGGAGGCTATGGTATACCAGAAGAGTGTCCTGCAGGCAGCACCTACCACCAGGGGTCATTTCGTGGGCACTGGATGAGTGAAACCTGAGGACTTGCAGACGTTCCTGGGAACAGGACAGTCTCAGTGTGGGGATAGGAATGGGCAAAATCACTAGTGCAGAGGCTGAGGGAGGATCTCTTCAGCACTGTGGAGGGGAACAGAATACAAAAGGGGGTATGAACGAACCACTTGCACTACCCTTAAAACCTCAACTTTATGGTTATGTGGTCTGTGTGATGCTGGGAAAGGAATAACTGGGACCTCAGTGAAAACTTCAGACCTGGCCAGCCAGCAGGGTCAATAATGTAATAAATGAGTAAGCCCAATTTAAAATAAAACAAGTATAAAATTTATTTCGTGTCCGAGAGTTCGAACATAGAATGCCACTGAAGGGAATAAGGAATTTGTCTTCACAAACAGAGCTGTGGGTCTTGCCAGTAGATAAAATCAGCAGCAAGAGATAAAGGAAACAATGGGGAGGATTCCACTGATTGATGAATGGAATGAGGGAAATTTGCATTTACAAACAAACCAAAGGTCTGCAGATAACATTGAGAAGATCCATAAATTTCCATAAGGAATTCCACTGAGTGATGCAAGTGAAGGACAATCGGGGGGGGGGGGGATTATGCTTTAGAGGGGGGTCTTAGGTATTAGGTGTTTTTGGAAAGTCTGTGCCTCTCGAATACCTCAGCCAATGGGGAAAGAGAGAAGGGAAATGCGGCCAGGAATCAGGGTAAAAAGGAGGCTGCGTCCTCCAAAATCTGAGAGACCCCAGGGGAAATGCCCCATGGCCTCTCCCTTTATTCAAATAAAGTGACAGGACTCCTCTGTCTCCTTTTTGGACATAAACCTTTGGTGTTTGTGGATTAATTTTCCTCACACCACGATCAAAAAGAAGACAGTGCCAAGCCCGGGGCTGGCACTGGGTGAACATAGGTCTGACTTCTGTCGCATCAAACCTCCCTCTGTTCACACCAGCTACCTCTGACAGCCTGTTCATATACAGTTTTTCCCATAAAGTCTGGATCCTGGGTATTGTTTTTGTCAATAAGCATATTCATGAAGCCTGCCATTCATGGAACTGAGTTGGACAAAACCCTGTTCCTCATTGATTGCCCATTACCAGGGGATGTTCTCTGATGGGCCATGATGTTCCTCATCTGGGTTCTTGATCCGGTCGTTAGCACCTGAGCTGGGAGGGGATTTTCGGAGATTTTCTATTCAACTCTGTCGGGAAGTTCTCCTTGGAAATGTAGCCAGCTCAATATTTTCTTGATGGGCCGTCATTCTCCGTAACTCTGTTTTTGGAATGTAAATTTGTTCCCTGGGTGAGGCTACAATCTTCCCTGGGCAAGTTCTGCTTGTTTTAAATCTGGTTACAATTTAACTTTAATACATAGTTCGATATTACATATTTGAGCACGAATTTCCCGCTTTTATTTATAACAATCCCCCCCCCCCCCTTTTTAACTGGTAACATTAATTTGTGCTCAGAATATACTCTTGAAAATATATTTACAGATATATTCGTTGCGAAGTTCCTTCATTGGTTTTTATCTGTTCCTCGAATCTTATTAGAGCTTCTGTTGCTCTACTATTTTCTTTTTCCTCTCTTAATCCCATAAATTTTTTTATATATTTGTGGGATGTCATGTTCTTTTTGTGGCCAATTCTGGATCTATTGGCATTGCTGCTACTGGCATGTTTTGTACTACAGATTGAATTAGCCGAAAAAAAACCAAGGGATCAAACATGGCACAAATATTATTCCCACTACTGACCACAAAATAAAAAATATCACTTTCTTCCACCATTAACATATTTCACATTTTGTCCTACCCAGTAAGTTTTTCCCTCTATTACACATACATCTAAGTTAGAGTTATCATAACATTTATGGTTAATTTGAAAATATCCTAAAAATACAGACTTTATCTGTCCACCCTGTCATGAATGGGTTTAGGAGTTGAATAAGTCCTTTCCTACTGCCCAGGCCTCTGGCAGCAAGCAGTAAACTTATCGAGATGACCAGCACCTCAAAACCCCCTCCCATTCGCAAGTTCTTTTAACAATGACTGATTCTGTCTATTATATAACAAATTATTTATTAACAGACGGGAAAACTACTGACTGTAAGAATTAAAACAAGCTAATACTACACAGGAATAAAACCAAAAAGGATAACTACTAGTAGATTACATACAGTGCACGATAAGGTACCATATAAATTACAGCTAGCAAAGAAAAAGTATAAGCTTAGGATTCAATGTATCTTACCATCCAATTGTTGGTGCAGTACACATGATATCCTTTCCCTCAATCTCCGGAGAAGTAACCACGAGAATGAGTCCAAAATCTCGGGGAGAAGTCTCTCACACCTTTGGGGGTGATTGTTGAGGCTTCTGCCTCAGGGATAATTCGTTTATCTTTTATAGTATAAAACGGTGTCTCTAGAGTCATCAATTTTCTTTATCTCTTCCTACACTTGTTTTTTCAGATGTTTAACTTTACGGCCTGAGCCTCCTGGCACCAGAGAGAATCCTGCTGAGTCCTCTGACTCCAGGATTATCTCTGGTGTTCCATTAACTCTGGTATGGAGGAAGGGGGAGGGGGGGAGTGCCACTGCCATACACCCGCCCATACTATCCGATTGCATAGTTTACATTCTGATATATGTCTAAGTTCTATTTTAAAAATGAGGTCCTTTTCTCTTAACGTTTCAAGGTTTTTAATTAAAAAACAACAAGAAAAGACAAAGACAAAGCAAAGGAATTACAGCGTCCCTGGACACTGGGTGCACTTGGCACAGAGCCAGAACACACTTTTTTTAGAGAGAGACTTTATATACTTTTCTTACTGTAACAGCTTGTTGTATAATTCTAATGAAGTTCTTTTGAAGAATTCAGTTAATCTGTCTCTTGGGGAAGATGAAATAGGAAAGCCTTATGGATATGATTACCTTGCAAAGATGCTGAAAATATGGAAATTATAATTGAAATTGAGATGAAGACAAGGTTTGAGTTGAGGAGTAACTAAGAAACAATGGCATAGCTGACTGAAGGTAATCCTCCTTCTTGATAGAACAATACCCTCTGCCTAGGCAGGTCCAAAGGTCAGAACAAACTCTGCCTGCTTGGTAGAAGATTCCCAAAAGCAGTTTTTTTAAGGTTTAAAATATAACCCTGTATAGTAATGTGATGATTCTTATAGGTTGCATGTAAATGTTATAGCGTTTGTAGCTTGTCTCAGATTGGTTAAAGAGAATTAGAATATTCAACAGAGAAGATGATTTATTGTATTGTAAACGGCAAATTGACCCTTTTTTCTCTCCCCTTTTTTTGCTCTCTCTTTTTGCCTCTTTCTCTCTCTTTCTCTGGCCTGCTTTGAGCTGCGTCTTGCAGCCCAGCAGGCCTCTCACACCCATGCTCTTTCACAATAAATTCCCATGCTCTAAACCCATCTTTAGAGATCTCTCGCTTCTATTTTACCCTCATAACCAAATCCCACAGAGTTAAATCCTACATCTGTCCATCTGTATAGTCGTTTGCCAATTCCCAGCAGAGGGGGGTCTCTTATCCAGGAATATCTTGATAGAAGTAGAAGTTTGCATAGTTGTTTGGTAATTCCTGGCAGAGGAGTCTCTTGTCTAGGAATATCTTGATAGGAGTAAATCGCCTTGCTTGAGGGGTAGTTTGTGAGTGATATTTAACATAGCAATGTTAGTTATTTCTCAACTATGGAACAAAAAGAGAATGGCTACATTTCTACACAAACACTGCTTCTACAAGGATCAATATTATACACATAGTATTTATTATTTGTGAAAAACCAACACTATAATATGCATTTATAACATTCTACATTCCTTTTTTCCCTTTTATGATTTTCACAACTTCGGACCAGAAGCTTTTACTGCCGGTATTTGAGTCTTGCGTTCCAGGGGAAGCAATTTATTTCATTATCTGACTTGCAAATCCCATATCGAGTACCGTTAATTTCACAGTACCTACTTGGCTTTCTATTTTCACAATGCTTAAGGATCTACTCAGTGTGGTCTATGGATATGCCCTGCCCTTCTTGAAGGAACAGTTTGCATATTCCACACTCGGTGCTTAAGTTTTGCTCCCCCCAGCCCCTGCAGGGTCCCCCTGGCATGGAGTGCCCCTTCCTTCCCTCACCAAGTCAGAGCTGAACCAAGCCTGTGTACTGTGCATTGGAGTTCTCAGAGCCAGACAATCTGCTCCCCCATCATCATCATGTTGCGCATCAACCCCAAACTGAGCCTTGCCACTGCTTCAGTTTCCCCTTCCGCAGCAAGATCCTGTCTCCTGCTCACTCTGAAACCTACTGATGGACAGGGCTGACACATAAGAACTTATACTAATCACTGCCTGTCCCACAAGCCCCAAGCCACTGCAGGGTGCAGCTCCAGGGGACAAGAAGACACACAGACCATGGGGTGTCAAATGCTTTGCTAACCAGGGAGCATGACCCCTCTTTCCCCCTCATCCCCATGCCACTTGCCCAGCACCGGGCATCCACAAACAGGTTGGGGTAGAAACTCCAAGGTTTACTCCTCCCGTAGCATTCACCTGCTTCACAAACTTGTTTTCTTTCCAGAGCTGAAATGGAGCCTGCTCTTTGATGGCCTTTTTGACAGAGCATGGCAGGCAGTAGGAGTCAGTATAAGTGCTGACAGAGGCAGTAGGAGTCAGTGTAAGTGCTGACAGAAGTCTTGTGTTTTTGGCCAAAGAGGAACATGGTGCAGCAGCCCACTGGAATGGGGGTACTCAGAGTCCTGGAGGGTCCTGAGGTGCTCCACTGGAAAAGCAGCACTGCATGGAGCTAGAGGCTCCCAGCCTATTCAGGAAGGGGAATGGGGGCCTGGTACCACTGTTCTGCTGGCCCAGGGTGGTGCTTATGCCACTGGTGATGTCATAGTGTGAGACCAGGGAGATTTGGCAGCTGTCAGTCCTGTGGCTGCATTCCCAAGAATAGCACCCCCTGGGTCAGGGTGCAACAGTTGCTGACTGAATCACTCCATGGGCACAGCTGCATCCTCCCAGCTTTGTCCTGGCTCTGGGCTTCCTCCCCTCCTGCAGGCAATTAGCTTAACAATGGTAGGAAACCGTTTCAAGATAATTTTATTTTGGGAGGTGCAGAACGGGCAGTTGTTGCTTTTCCAGCCCCTCTCTCCCATATTTCCTTGGAAATCCTGCAGCAACCCAGCTACATGCACACAGCACAGCACTGCACCTGTGCAGACAGCGCTCAGGACACAGCACCAATCACTGCAGATCCAGCCTGCTGGGGTAGCCAGGGGAATTACTGCCTGTTCTATCTGCCCTTTTAAATTAAGAAGCTGGATTTGGGTGACCCTGTGTGGCTTGTTTGCTCTTCTGTCCTGAGTGCTGTGATGGGCTCTGCAGTTGGAGTGGGCAATCCTAATCTATCTCATCACAAAGGCAGCCAGGTTATGACAGGGAGGAATTTGCATGAACCAGGTTTACTTTTCTCTGAGACAGGGAGCCAAGCAGAAACTTCTGTCTTGGCTTGTCATGTAGTACCAACTCAGAGCCCCGCTCTGCTCGAGGCTTCAGCCTTCTGAGGGCTCTCAGAAGCCCAACCCCTCTGCTGTCACATTTTTGGGGATGATGGGTGAAGACCCATGTCTATCTTGGCTGGGTGGATGCCAACCCATCCCCCTGAAGGGCTGATGAGCCCTGCTCTGTTGAGAGGAATGGTGGAGCTGGGCAGCCAGGAAAACATGATTAATGAGCCATTGAAATGAAGAGAACAAGTTGCTTTTGATTTCCACACCCTGCTGGTCTCTGTTGAGGTAGGCTCAGGCTCTCCATCAGTCCTGTTCCCTCCTGGAAGCCAGTGGGAGGCTGGGTGGGAAGGGTGGACACAGGGATGTCAGTGATGCCTCCCCCTCCCCACCTCCATGGCCTCAGAGCCAGTTGGGGCACAGATCTGGGGAGCATCACTCTGCAGAGGGATAGGGTTTGAATCTCTTGGTTCGGGAGGATTCACCCTGCACTAGGTCAATTTCCAGCATGAGACAACTGCATGAGCAGCCTTTCCAGCTGCTGATGTTGGACTCTAAAATCAGTGCTCAGCACTCATGCCATTAGCTTTAAGGAACAGAAATGGCTGCAAGGCTGGAGAAAAGGTTATTTCACTCACTGACATTGTATAGATCCAGCAGCTCCTTCATTGTTTCATGCATTGATGTTGTATAGATGCAGCACCTCCTTCTGCTTCTGTCACTGTTGGGAGGAGTGGCATAGCCTAGATGCAGGGAATGAGTCCTGCTGCCATGAGGAGAAGCCTTCCCAAATGCTGACTGAGGACTGGCTGGCCCTGGACGTTTAACTGTGCCATACAACACAGCTCCACACCAACTGCTTCTACTGGACCCAAACAACTAGTATTTGCCATGGCATGAAGGCTAGTACGCCCTGATTTCAGTATCTGCGATTGCTGGGGTCTCAGACGAGATGGTGTGATTCATACCCCCTCACCACAGTTCACTCCAATGACAGTCTGGCAGGCTAGTTTTCATATGTATGCTTTTTAATATTAATTCTGTTACACTATACACAATCAGTAACAATGATAAATACAGCAATGGAAATGTTAAAAAAATTATACATATTTCATGGTTTTGAAACCTCCCACATTTTAAAATAAATTAATGCATAAAATGGATGGTAGAAAAAAGGAAACCCAAAACAAACCAGAACACATTTGACCTGTTTAAGGCAATACTCTACATGGATGGGAACAGAAGTACAACAGTGTGCTACATGTTTTGAACTGGAAAAAAGAAAGAAACACTCCCCCTGCCCCATACAAGATTTAGACTGATGTTTCAAGAGTGAAAAATCTCCCAAACCTAGATAATAAAACCAATGGCCAACTTAAGCGCAGCATTAATACACTCTGCATGTCAAATGATTAACAGGTTCCTTACATGAACTAAGGTCAAACTACAACAAATTTATCTTCCTAATTAAAGGGTTATTCAGATCAAACCCTATGTTCAACTGTACTTCACATTTGGCTGTTTCAACTGTTTCACTATATGCAAGGACAACTGGAAATTAGTCTCCTGCTCTGAGATTTACACAAAGGTTGTGAGGTCTCCTCTCTGTAGCCGGTGGCATGGGCTGGACCACCTGACCACCAGGGAAGGTCAGCGGCTCAGCGGCATGGTCTGAGAGTGTCCTTGTATATCAAGTCCACTACAGTCAGAGACCGTCTCCCCTAGCAGCGAGCCGCGCCTCCCTAGGATGGCAGCCACTCTGTCCCAAAAGCTGGAGTGCTGCAAAGAGAGTGTTCCCTCGCCCGGACCCCAAATCAGACACGCTGTCACACGGTGGCCAGCGACTTGGGTTCAGGGGCGAGAGACCCCGACCCAGCCGAGGCATCAGGCTTTTATTCTGAGGGCTACAAGCAATCTTGGAACGGCACGGGGGAGGAACCGGGGAGGGACAAAGGGCCAGGGACCAATCGGGAAGGAGGAAGGGAGGAAAGAGGGAGATACAAAATACCATTGTGAACTGAGGGATAGGGGGAGCTTGACCCCCCTCCCGGGCAAACCACCTTCAACTCCACCCCAGGGGGGCTTCATTCTTCAGGTCTCCACAGATTCCTCAGGGAGGAAGAAACTCTCTGGGCTTGAACCACTGCTACACCTCTCCTCCTGAATGATATTTTCATTAAATACATCCAAAAATGATCTTGCTTTTTGTGACTCCCAAATGCCTCCCCTGAGGCACTGGACACCATGTGGGGAAAGGAGACCTGGGGAAGTATTTGGGTTGACTTTTATCCAAGCTAAGGGCATGAAATGCAAATGCAGATTTGATCCACACTCTGAGGAGTGCTATTTCCCTGTCTGCCAGAAATGACTATCAGGAGCCAGCTGAAAGCACTTTGCCAGCATGGGAGAAACCCAGCCTGTATCCAGGCTCTGGATATACATGGTGTTTGCCATTAAGGTTGGTGTGAAGCTACATACCTGTCTGGACAGTCAATTAACCTGTTATTAATGCAGTCCAGAACTTGGCCACTGGAAGGTGGACAATAATCATACAAAAAAATCCCACTCTCTCAAAAAGGAAAAGGGACAGTAGCTACTTCCTTCTGTTTTCTCCCAATGGATCTCAATCAGCTGCCACCTATGCAAGATCGGCAGCACCAGATCTCACCAGCATTGACAGAGTACATTCACAGTAAGGTTCATGTCGGTAAGGTGCTGCCAGGGGGCAAAGAAGCTACTTGGGACATGGTTGGAGCCTCCTGTACTGCCCTGCTAGAGTGTGTAGGGAGGAAGCTATGGTACACGAGGAAAGAAACCCAAGCAGAGTTACTAAAAATTTAGACTTGTGATGGCTAACAACTATCTGGGTTGCCTTGGGATTGGGTGGGAGAGGGGAGTGCAGAACTGGGCTGAGAGTCAATTTTGGTGCAACTGCCTCTGATGCTCATCAGTAGTGCATGAGGGAGGGGGATGATAGCTCCTTTGAGAAAAGAGGAGTGGAAAGAGGACGTGTGCAATATAACAAAGCTTTTGACTCTAGAACTAGCCACTGGACATGGATACTGAAGTTTACCTGTGACAACTAGCTATTCTTCTATTGTTGCTGCTGCTTTCCCCCCCCCCCCCCCTTCATGGTCTGATTCTTCTTCAGTTTGGAAAGCTGGGGCTGTTTGACATGATGGCCAGCACTGCTTGTTCTATCCCAGTTCCCACAACACATGGTGATTCAACTACAGGATGTACAATGAGGTCTGGAAGTCACATCTTAGGCACAGACCAACTGCATGCAAGTGGTGTCTGCTTTCAGAACCCTTCAGAAAGCTATTTAATGTTGGCTCATTTCCTTCTTTATTAAACTGAAGGTTCAATAACCCTTGTGGAAGGAGTAAAAATAGTTAAAAATGTACAAAAAGGGGGAGAATAAAATTTTTCTGAATTTTCTTCCCTGCAGACTTCATCCGTCATCTTTCTCTCCGCACAACTACAGCCCTACCAGTGCACTCTGCCCCAGTATGGTGGGGACACAGCTGACTGGCTTTCCAACTGTGCCTCTGCTGTGGGTTTCCAGTCTATTTGCACATGGGCTTATAGGCCTGGGACCTGGTACTTGGGTCCCAGATCTCCCACAGTGCTGAGCCTGGGAGGATGAAAGCAGCTGGCTCACACCAAGGTTTTACATTAGCCTAGCTAACCCTCAGCCCCACTGCCTGCAGGTGGGTGAAGTTGAAACCCCAGTCTGCTCTCTGTCTCAACCACCATCACAGATGTTGGGTGTCCTGCTGGTTTGATGGTTGCCTTATATTTGTCTCAGGACAGAGGCAGCTTGTCCTGGTTTAGGGCAAATATTTAGGAGGAAACCTTCTTTTTTTGATGGAAGATAAATAATTTAATTAAAAAAAAAAAAAAAAAAAAAAAAAAAAAAAAGTCCCAAGAAGAGGAAAAAAAGAAAAAATATCCAGCAAAAGAAACAAAGTCTCTCCCTGCAAAAAGCCGGGAAAAATCCGAGGAAAAGCCCTCCGCTCTGAGCTAGGGCCAGCACCCCCACAACAGTGAGAGTAAAAAAAAAAAAAAAAAAAAAGAAAAAGAGATAACGCTGTCTGCTGGAATGCAGCCTCTCCGCTCTCTTGACCTTGGTTCGTAGTATCCTGCAGACAAACGGCGAGTGGTTTTTTTTTCCTCCACCTTCACTTTCACTGTCTTCCTTAGACCAACTTAAAGCTGCAGAACTTAATGTCCAGCATAAGCCAGGGGACGATTGGGGATACAAACAGGCCATATGGCTAACCCAGGACACAGCTACAAGCCAAACACAGCTACTATCCCAGCTTTTCTGTGCAAAAAACTGAGCCCAGAAATCAGTGAGCTGGAGATGGAGATGAAGGTGATAAAAACCAGAAGGGCTGTTGTGAAGAGAGCTTGTCCAAGTTTTCCAGCTCTCTCGGTGGGTCTATATTATATCTCCCAAAAAGCTTCATATCTCCTAGATCACATGACCTTGAGGAAGGTGAGTAACAGATGGAGAAGGTGGAGTTGCAGCTCTTTTGGGACCAGTGTAGAAGGGAGAACAGCCCAGGTAGAGAGCAGTTCTTCCTAGTGAGCTCATCAGGGGCAGCTGGATGGGCAACTATGGAAGAAATGCTGCTCTGGGAGGACAAACATCTCGGCAGATAATAGCACTTATCTCAGCATGGCCTTTTCTTTTCCTGGTGCCTACTCTGCTGGTTTCCAGTGATGCATTTGAGACAGTCACATTTTAATGGGACTTCTTTTGCACCTTCCACTCCCTGATGCAATACTACTGCCTGTCTCACCATTTGTTACTCGGAATGACTCCACAGTCCAGGCACAACTGGTGAGATGGGTTCCTTCCAGTAGCAAATCCATCTTTTACTGAAGCAGCTTTTTACAGAAAGAGAAAGGCTCAGTCACCACCAGTTTCTGCTAGCAATGGGATCTGGGAAGCAATGGGAAGAGCTGCTCTCCACAGGCATCAGGGAAAGATGCAACTTGTCCTGCTAGTGCCCATGGTGCTCTACAACACTCAGAAAGAGTGCAACTGGGATAGTGAATGCCGATGGGAGGGAAGAGAGCATTGAATGGCTCCTTTGGGATATTCCCATAGCAATTTTATGCTCTTACTTTTAGCATCCATGTAATTATCTGAAGATATAAACTGGCACTTTTGCCTGGGCTCTTTCTTTACCATTCTCCCTTAAAGCTCATACAGGGTATGGTCACTATTACGTAGAATGAAGTAGGCTTTGTCACCTGGCTGCTGCTTGGCTCAGCAAGCACAGGCTGCATGTACCAATGTAAGTATACCCTGGCTTTGACTTCAACCACCCTTCAGAGCTGACTCTTCTCATCACCCTGTTTCTACTCATGTTTTTCATAAATGGCCAGTGCCACAGGGCAAACTTGACTTGGTTGAGCCTAAGGGGAAGGCATGGAAAAGTGCTCATTTTAAGGTGCTTTTCACCTTTAAAACATGGCATCCTTGTCACTTCCTTTCAAGGCTTCCCTATGTAAGGGATTGTTTCAAACCTTGAACCACATCTCATCAGACAAACCCACATCTGTTACAGAGCTGCACAAGCCCTGTAGCAGAAGGGTCAGCAACTCAGCATAGAGTTAGAGGTTGTGATTTGGGATTACCTACACAAGATTAATGCCAGACTGAGCAGGTGCAGGTTTCTAACAGGGGCTAGCATCTGTATTTTAAGCCCTTGTTGCACTCCTAAGTTCCTTAACTTCATTAGCAGTATATGGTGCTGTTGTGCCACCAAATCTTTTTACACATTTTTTCTGGCATCATGCAGACTGAGAAGTCAGTTGTGCAAGAGTCAGCTGCCAAATGTGTGAGAAACACATCCTTGCCAAATATTTGCTCCCAAAATTGTTTGATCTCTTTACTAACCTCCACTTTGCAGCCTTCTGACACATGTAAGCAACATCAGAAAATGGTAAAGAGAGGGAAAGCAGAGTTGTGCTGTTTTTATTTGTAGTACTTTGAAAATACATGCAAAACTTGTATAGAATGCTTTTTGCATCTTGCTTGCAGAGCTATCCTATCAATGGTGTCCACCACACACTTGGCAACATCCATGTAGATGGATGCAGGGTGGTGGTAAAATCTTGGAAAGGCAGCTTTCTTCCCTGTGCTGCAGAAAGGAATGGATATCAAGAGGGGATGTGACGTGTCTGAGGTTAGAGCAAACATGTAGTATGTGCCAACAGCAGTCTGACACCACCACAGACACTTTCAGCATTAATAAATCTCTCCCATGGGCACCAAGAGACGCAGTGTCAAGACAATATCAACAGACAAGCTCTGTGAAAATGTGCTTTTTTCTTGCACCGACCTTCAGACTGAACAGTTCTAGTTCTGTCTTGCGCAGGACTCATTTTTTTCTTAGCTGAACATACTAAGATTTCTGAAAGCACATGGGTCTCGCAGGAATGAAGTGTTGGCTGAAGTCAGTATACATGGCTGGACTGAACTCAGGAGTATGGTATTCTTGGGCAAAGACTGAATCCCTGAAGAGCATGTACAGACTGCAGATTGAATCCAATGTGTTTGGTTATAATTTAATGTTGAGCTGAGGACAGAGTGCATTGGATATGTGACACAACAGCTCTAATTAGTACTGACTCACAGTGAAATGTCACCTGTTTGTCCTCTTTGCAAGTAAATGAATTGTGTCATGCTAGTCCTGACTAGCCTTGCCATAAGAAAGGACGCCCTGCTTTGTTCCATTTCTGTGTCCCAGTTACAGTATAATTATAGTTATGCAAATGTATCAGGTTTAGTGAATCAATTAAGAATTGACATTCTCCCACAGGTAAAACCCTCTGGCACCTCAGACTCACTCCTGATCTTGTAGATGGATTGGTTTCAGTGGGCAGAAGTAACTGCAGCTCCATCTGACCCTTCCCATTCTGAAATAGACACCTAACAAAACATCTCCAGTGCCTAAACAAACCAAGGAGGTATCTCTGGACCTCTCTGCATTTGCTCTCCAGACCAGTCAGTTCTGCCAGGCAGTGCCTGGCACTTTAAGCAGCTTGCCTTTTGCTTTACCATAGTTTAAAATAACTTATTAACCAATCATAAATTAATTTTTTGGTTTCTTCTGGCTCCATGAACACAAAGAGGTGCACATCCTACCATAGGAGGAAGCGATGACTGTTAAGTTTTAGTTATAGTGGAAAGCACTGATCACAGCCTGCCAGCCTCACTGGATGTGACAGGTGGTGAAGTGGCTTGGTAACACATACAGGTAGGGTTGACAGATTTAGGGGGGATTAGGTCGAGGTCCTCATCATCTGGGATCTCATCCAACCGGTACCCATCCTTTAGGAGCTGGATGTTCAAGTCTTGGTTGATCTGCTGCAGACAAACAGACACTTGAGACTTCTTTCTGATGGCTGGAAGAGAAAAGAAGTCCTTTATTCTGGAATGTATTTCCCTATCATTAGCAGCTGTCCCATCAATGAGAGAGTCCCAGTTTTTGACCTCAGGTGAGGGCTGCTCTTGGGGTTTTAGGTGTTCTCCTTTTTGTTTGGGTTTTTTTTTTTCCCTCTTAAGGAATTTTCCCCCATACATGTTGCTAGGAGACAATAATGACCGGATACTTAAGAGAGACAAAAGATGTCACAACTCAGGGGAGGGGTGCAGCTGGCTACTCTCTCTTTACCTGAGGTTTCGCTGGAGGGCAGAGATACCGGAAGATTTGGACTGGGAAAACGGGGTTGGGTGCAGCCCCTAATTCTCTTGTGCTCTCAGAATTCAGAGGGGAGAGAGGCTGCGGTCGTTGTGGGGAGAATTCGTCACCACTGCAGGGTTCTGTCTCCTGCTGCCTTTCTTCTACCGTGAGTGGAGCTCTGTGCGTAAGAGCAGTCGTTGTGCTGGGACTTTTCACCATCTGCTCGGGTGCCTCGGGGGAAAACCCCGGGATCCTGAGCTCCTCTTCCCCTGCCCTGGTCGGAGCTGGACCGCCACTGCCGCACCCCCGCCGCTTCTTCGGCACTGCTCTGGGTTTTCGCTACACTGTAGCCCCGCACCCCCTTGCCTCCCGAGACGTCCTGTGGTTCCCACTACAGCTGCGGAGCTTCTGATACATCTCGTCTACGACCCTGGGATTTTTGCTTATTCCTGCCGTTCCAGCTTGCTGATTCCGAGAGTCCTGCTGGGGCACCAGGATTGACTGCCCCTGGGGTGTTTGTAAAGCAAGCCTTTCTTCCATCCCTTCCCGTCTCGGTCAAGTCCGCCATTACCGCGTTCTCCCCAAGCTTGCACCGGAGCGCCCGCTGCAGCCGCGGGGGAATCATCGCATCTGCCCTGCCCACCGGGAGCCACCAGCGCCCCTCCAGGCTGTGACCATCACTACACCAAAGGGGAAAGTGCCTGCGGCCGGGAAGGTTGTTACTAGGTTTCTGGTTCTGTTTGTTGCAACTGACCTAGTTTGTTTGCCTTGTTTACTAGCTCTTTGCTAGTAAAGAGCTGTTATTCCTATTCTCATATCTTTGCCTGAAAGCCCCTTAATTTCAAAATTATAATAATTCAGAGGGAAGGGGTTTACATTTTCCATTCCAAGGGAGTCCCTGCCTTCCTTAGCAGACCCCTGTCTTTCAAACCAAGACAGCTGCCTTCTGTTTTTTAAACTTCTTCCAGAATAGGAATATCTAGAGTGAGAAATTCCAGAGTAGCAAACCGATACAGTATTTTACACTGGAATAATCTTTCCTTAAAGATTAGGCCTCACTAAAAGTAATGTAATAATAATGATAATAAATTGACTGGCAGCTGGGCAGTCCCTCGTTTCAGTCTGGAGCACTGTAGCAGTCGAAAGGTGGTAAAGCTTCTTGGCTTTTTGTAATCTCAATTTCACGTGCTGTCTAGCCAGATCTGGGTGAACACCACTTCCTTTCCCACCTTCTCATATCTTCCCCATGGTCACACAGGAAGTACCACAGCTCAGCTCATGGGGTGTACCCTTTGTCCCTAGCTGGGGGGCATTGGGCTCTGACTCTGGGGCCTGTGACTCGCACTGGTGCCGCACTCATTCTCCTCACCTCCTCCCTCATTTCCTTCATCTCCTCTTTGAGGTCCTTAACCACAGCAGAGTCATGAGCCTGCATCGGGCCATTGATCATATTCTCATAATTTCTGAGCTTGTTGGCTACAAAACCCACTGTCTCTCGACTGTTGTTGGCATTAATTGTTGCAATGAAGATGGTGTATTGGGAGGGCCCTAAATTTGTCAGGTTCCACAACATTTGCCCTGTACACTTGACCTTGTCGGGATCATTATCATGTTGTCCATCCCTCCCAAAGAGTACCTCCAACATTGCCACTTCTCTCAGCTGTTGGATCCCTTCCTCAAGGGTCTTCCATTGTTTTCTGTGATGGTACTCCTGCATTCTGTCTTTGTTGACAAACCTCTCTCCTACAATTGTTATAAGCTGCTGCCAGAGACAAAGGGGCCCTGCGTCCCTTACAAATATCTGATCTACACTCGGGTCCTGGGTCAGGGATCCCAACTGCCTTGTCTCACCACTCTCCAGCTGCACGCCCATGCCCATAAGGTCCCAGACCCAGAGTAACCAGGTTGTATAAGCCTCATGACCCCATCTCGCAGTCTTTCCATAGATTACGGAGACTGTTGTACAACAGAGACTCGGTGGTGATTTCAATTCTTGACTTCCCCATTAGTTGTGGGGGCCCTGCTTCCCCAACATCACTCACTGGTTGGTCGGATTTGACCATAATCTTCTATTTTTCCACAGCAGAAACTTCTGCTGGCTGTGGCTGCCCTTGTCTGACTGGAGCCTCGACGGTTGTGACGTCCATGGGTTCCACTATGCACCATCAGACTCTCCCTCGTTGGGACGGGGGGAGGGTTTCCCACCAGGTGGGGAAGTGTATTCTCTCAGCATCTGGCCTATCTCCTTCACCAGAACCCCCATCCAATCCGGGTGGTTCATTTCTGAGGCAGGCTGTGGGGCAGGGTCAGGCTCTGTGACAGCATCCCTATCCTCTGGGATAGGTGTCAGAGTGGCTATCCAAGTCAGTCTCCCTTTCTCTGAATGCAAAATAGAGTGGGCCTATCAGCAACACCAGGCACTGTATGATAACATTAGCATTTAGAACAGATCAGAGCCCTTCAAAAATTGGCAGGGTAGGCCCAAAGACCTGGGTGAAGGGTTGGGAGTGAAAGGAATAAGGAATTTGTCTTCACAGAGCTGTGGGTCTTGCCAGTAGATAAAATCAGCAGCAAGAGATAAAGGAAACAATGGGGAGGATTCTACTGATTGATGAATGGAATGAGGGAAATTTGCATTTTCAAACAAACCAAAGGTCTGCAGATACATAAAACTGAATATGGAGAAATGAGAGGAACATTGAGAAGATCCATAAATTCCATAAGAAATTCCACTGAGTGATGCAAGGGAAGGACAAAAAGGGGGGGATTATACCTTAGAGGGGGGTCTCAGGTATTAGGCGTTTTCGGAAAGTCTGTGCCTCTCAAATCCCTCAGCCAATGGGGAAAGAGAGAGAGAAATGCGGCCAGGAATCAGGATAAAAAGGAGGCTGCATCCTCCAAAATCTGAGAGACTCCAGGGGAAATGCCCCATGGCCTCTCCCTTTATTCGAACAAAGTGACAGGACTCCTCTGTCTCCTTTTTGGACATAAACCTCTGGTGTTTGTGGATTAATTTTCCTCACAAATGGGGGCTCAATCCGGGATCCTTTCACCATCCGGGGCTGGAGGGCAGCGAGCGGAGCTGAAGGCGCGCCTCACCCACTTTCGGTGATCAGCTCCCCTTGGTGGCGGCCGGCACCGCGCGATTGATTGGGTGCCCGAGACTGTCCAGGAGACAGACGAGTGACGGACCAGGGGGGTCTGTGAAGAGTCCACAGGGAAGGACCATTGAAAAATCTCACCGGTGAGTAAAATGGGATCTTCGGGAAGTAAACCTGGGAGGGCACCCATGGAGGGTTGCGCAGGTGAAACAGGGCACTCATGGAGGGCTGCAAAGGTAAAGCCGGGGAGGGGCCCCGGCAGAAGGGATGATGATCACAAAATATCTCTGAAGAATCCCTTGGAAGAATGATGAGTTGGTTTACACATTCTTCCAGAATTAAGGGAAAAGTTGAGAAGGGGTCGCGACAATCCACACCCGGGGATGGCAATAAGGGGAGAGTCGAGAAGGGGTCTCGACAATCCATGCTCAGGGAGAGCAATAAGGGAAGTGTGTGGAGATCCGGTTGTGGCAAGGCACGGTAACCCCGGGCGGAGAGGTGCGAGACCAAGAGCACAGGCTGAGGGCCTGTGGGGGCTGTAGGGCAGCCGGGGCTCAGTGCTGGGCAGTGCTTTACCCAAACCACCCTGGGTAGGTGGGGCAGTGAGGCTCCGTGAGGCTGCGGGACACCCCGGTCGCCTGTGCTGCTGCCGGCCATGCCTGCCAGGGTGCCGGTGGGGGGGAGCCACGTTTGGACATTGCGACAGCACAGAGAGTGGCTCTGTGTGTGATAAAGAGAGTGAGCACAAGGAGGAAGGACTATCCAGGAAATGCAAATTGTGCGTAGAAAGATTAGGATCTTCTTTTAAGGATTTTTTTTGTTCACTAGGAAAAGGAATGGTTTTAAACTGTAGAAGATTGTGAAAGAAATCTTTGATCATTCAAGGAGTTGTAAAATTGTGGTTTCTTCTGTAGACTTAGAAGTTTAAACATATCTTTCTCTGAGGGAATTATAAAAATTGTGGTAAATAAATTTGGAAATTTAATTCCTTTTTCTACATGGGGTTTTGGGTAGACCCAAAAACTCCTGTTTAGAGGGGACCCAAACTCCCCCTACTTTTTGTGTGTTTTGTTGTGAAAAGCACAGCAAATCTATGTAAGAAGGGATGAGGAAAAAACAAAAGCAAAAGCCAAGATAATGGCAAGAGTTTTTACAGCCCCGGAAGAAAAAGCCGCAGGGACCAAGGGGTCCCCCGGGACAGAGGGGATGGGGTCGGCCACAAGGGAGTGGCAGAGGCAATCTCCCCTCAGCAGGGGAGAGCCATCCCAAACAATGTCTGGGAAGAAATCAGTGTGCTATCTGCAGGGCAGAGGGACACTGGAGACAGTAATGTCCCCAAAAGCAGCTGGACCCCCAGGAGGAAGAAGTCCAGCGATTAATGGAGATGGATTATTAGGAGTGTCAGGGGCTCCCACTATATCAGGGACCCAGCACACTGGAGCCCGTGTTAACTTTTAAGGTGGGTCCAGATCGAGAGGAGGTGTGCTTTCTGGTAGACACAGGGGCCTCTCAATCCACCTTAAATTTTTTCCCTAAAGGGGGAAAATTGTCAAAAAGATCACTGATCATTCAAAAAGTGAGTGGGAAAGATGAGCGAGTGTATTTTTTTCAACCACTGTTGGTAGATGTGGGGGACAAATATGAAATGCATGAATTCCTGTTTGTTCCTAATTGTGATTACAATTTATTGGGGAAGGATTTAATGACTAAAGTGAGAATGCAAATTAGTATCCTGAAAAATGATACAGAGTCTAACACTGTGATAATTTTGTGTAAAATGTCTGAGAAGACTTTTACTGAAATCAACCCGGAAGTGTGGGCAGCCCCAGGGAAATATGGAAAATTAGATATGGAGCCTCTCCAAATTACCTTAAAGCAACCAGGACTTTTATCAGGGGAACAGGAAAAAGTGGATAAAGAGGCTACTGGAAAGGAAGGAAAGGAAAAGAAAATGGAAAGGAAAATGGAAAGTAAAATGGAAAGGAAGGAAAAGAAAAGAACATTGAAAGGAAAGGAAAGGAAAGGAAAGGAAAGGAAAGGAAAGGAAAGGAAAGGAAAGGAAAGGAAAGGAAAGGAAAGGAAAGGAGCGGAAAGGAAAGGAGCGGAAAGGAAAGGAGCGGAAAGGAAAGGAAAGGAAAGGAAAGGAAAGGAAAGGAAAGGAAAGGAAAGGAAAGGAAAGGAAAGGAAAGGAAAGTAAAGGAAAGGAAAGGAAAGGAAAGGAAAGGAAAGGAAAGGGAAAAAAAAGGAAAGGAAGGGAAAGGAGAGGAAAGGAGAGGAAGGGAAAGGAAAGGAAAGGAAGGGAAAG
>JAHLSL010013702.1:0-40853 GCA_025920805.1 Petroica traversi | reverse complement strand
AACCCTAAAAATAAGAGTAAAATGACCCTAAAAACAACCCTAACCCTAACCCTAACCCTCACCCTAACTATAACCCTAACTAATACCAAACCCTAACCGTAATGCCAACCTTAAACCGAACCAACTCTAACCCTAAACCTAACCCTAACCCTTTTTGTAACCCTAAAAATAACACGAAAAATAATTGTAAAATGACCCCAAAAACAACCCTAACCCTAACCTTAACTCTAACTATAACCCAACACTAACCCTAACGCCAACCTTAAACCGAACCAACCGTAACCCTAAACCTAACCCTAAAAACAATCCTAAAAATAACCGTAAAATGACCCTAAAAACAACCCTAACTCTAATCCTAACCCTAATCCTAACCCTAAACCTAACCCAAACCCTAATCCTAACCCTAACTGTAACCCAACCCTAACCCTAACGCCAACCTTAAACCGAACCAAACCTAACCCTAAACCTAACCCTAACTCTAAAAATAACCCTAAAAAAACCCCTAAAATGACCCTAAAAACAACCCTAACTCTAATCCTAACCCTAAACCTAACCCTAACCCTAAACCTAACCCTAATGCTAACCTTAAACCAAACGAACCCAAACTATCAACCTACCCCGAACCACAACAATAACCCTAAAGATAACCCTATAAATAAGCCTAAAATAACCCTAAAAACAACACTAACCCTAACCCTAATCCTAACCCTAACTATAACCCAACCGTAACCGTAACGCCAACCTTAAACCGAACCAAACCTAACCCTAAACCTAACCCTAAACTTAACTCTGACCCTAAAAATAACCCTAAAAATAATCGTAAAGTGACCTTAAAAATAACCCTAACCCTAACCCTAATCCTAACCCTAACCCTAACCCCAACCCTAACTATAACCCAACCCCAAACCTAATGCCAACCTTAAACCAAACCAACCCTAACCCTCAACCTAACCCTAACCCTTTTTCTAACCCTAGAAATAACCCTAAAATGACCCTAAAAACAACCATAACCCTAACCCTAACCCTAACCCTAACTCTAACCCTAACCCTAAAACTAAACTAAAACCAAACCAAACCTAACTTTCAACCAAACCCTAACCATAAAAATAACCCTAAATATAACTCTAAAAATAACCCTATAAGGACCCTAAAAACAACCCTAACCCTAACCCAAATCATAACCCTAACCCTAACTCTAACTATAACCCAACCCCACCCCTTAGGCCAACCTTAAGCCGAGCCAAACCTAACCCTAAACCTAACCTAACCCGAACCCTGACTCTAACTCTTACTCTAAAAATACCCCTAAAAATAACCATAAAATGACCCTAAAAATAACACCAACCCTAACCCTAACCCTAACTATAACCCAACCCTAACTCTAATGCCAACTTTAAACCGAACAAACCCGAACCCTCAACCTAACCCTATCCTTAACTCTAACCCTGAAAATAACCCTAAAAATCACCCTAAAATGACCCTAAAAACAACCCTAACTCTAATCCTAACCCTAATCCTAAACCTAACCCTTACCCTAACCCTAACCATAACCCAACCCTAACCCTAACGCCAACCTTAAACCGAACCAACCCTAACCCTAAATCTAACCCTAACCCTAACTTTAACCCGAAAACTAACCCTAAAAATAACACTAAAATTACCCAAAAAAACACCCTAACCCTAAGCCAAACCCTAACCCTACCCCTAACCCTAACTATAATCCACCCCCAACCCTAATTCCAACCTTAAACCAACCCTCAACCTAACCCTAACCCTTTTTCTAACCCTAGAAATAACCCTAAAATGACCCTCAACCTAACCCTAACCCTTTTTCTAACCCTAGAAATAACCCTAAAATGACCCTAAAAACCACCATAACCGTAACCCTAACCCTAAGCCAAACCCTAACCCTAACCCTAAATTTAACCCTAACCCTAACCCTAATGCTAACCTTATACCAAACCAAACCTGACTTTCAACCTAACATTGACCCTAAAAAAAACCTTAAATATAACCCTAAAAATAACCCTACAATGACCCTAAAAACAGCCCTAACCCTAACCCCAACCCTAACTATAACTCGAATCCTAACCCTAACGCCAACCTTATACCGAAACAACCCTAACCCTAAACCTAACCCTAAGCCTAACTCTAACTCTAAAAATAACCCTAAAAATAACCCTAAAATGACCCTAAAAACAACCAAAACCCTATCCCTAAACCTAATCCTAACCCTAACCTTAACCATAACTATAACTCGACCCTAACTTTAACACCAACCTTAAACTGAACCAACCCTAACCCTAAACCAAATCCTAACCCAAACTCTAACCCTAAAAATAACCCTAAAAATAATCCTAAAATGACCCTAAAAACAACCCTAACCCGAAACCTAACTATAACCCAACCCTAACCCTAATGCCAACCTTGAACCGAACCAACCCTAACCCTAACCCTAAAAACAACAATAGGAATAACCCTAAAAAAACCCTAAAATGACCCTAAAGACAACCATAACCGTAACCCCAACCCTAAGCCAAACCCTAACCCTAACCGTAACTATAACCCAACCCTAACCCTAACGCCAACCTTAAACCGAACCAACCCTAACCCTAAACCTAACCCTAAACTTAATTCCAACCCTAAAAATAATCGTAAAATGACCCTAAAAACAACCCTAACCCTCATCCTAATCCTAACCCTAACCCTAACCCTCACCCTAACCCTAACTATAACCCTAACTAATACCAAACCCTAACCCTAACGCCAACCTTAAAACGAACCAACCGTAACCCTAAACCTAACCCTAAAAATAATCCTAAAAATAAGCGTAAAATGACCGTAAAAACAACCCTAACTCTAATCCTAACCCTAATCCTAACCCTAACCCTAACCCTAACCCAAACCCTAACCCTAACCCTAACTGTAACCCAACCCTAACCCTAACACCAACCTTAAACCGAACCAAACCTAACCCTAAACCTAACCCTAACCCTAACTCTAAAAATAACCCTAAAAATAACCATAAAATGACCCTAAAAATACCAATAACCCTAACCCTTACCCTAAACATAACCCAACCCTAACCGTAATGCCAACCTTAAACCGAACAAGCCCGAACACTCAACCTAACCCTATCCTTAACTCTAACCCTGAAAATAACCCTAAAAATCACCCTAAAATGACCCTAAAAACAACCTTAACTCTAATCCTAATCATAATCCTAACCCTAATCCAAACCCTAACCCTAACACAAACCATAACCCAACACTAACCCTAACGCCAAATTTTAACTGAACCAACCATAACCCTAACCCAAAAAATAACGATAAAAATAACCCTAAAAAAACCCTAAAATGACCATAAAGACAACCATACAGTAACCCTAACACTAAGCCAATCCCTAACCCTAACCCTAAATATAACCCAATCCTAACCCTAACGCCAACCTTAAACCAAACCAACCCTAACCCTAAACCTAACCCTAACTCCAACCCTAAAAATAACCGTAAAAATAACCCAAAAATGACCCTAAAAACAACCCTAACTCTAATCCTAATCCTAATCTTAACCCTAACCCAAACCCTAACCCTTACCCTAACTCTAACCCTAACCCTAACGCTAACCTTAAACCAAACCAAAGCTAACTTTCAACCTAACACTGACCCGAAAAATAACCCTAAAAATAACCCTAAATATAACCCTAAAAATAACCCTACAATGACACTAAAAACAATCCTAACCCTAACCCTAACCCTAAAAATAACCCTAAAAATAACCCTAAAATGACCCTAAAAACAACCATAACAATAACCCTAACCCTAAGCAAAACCCTAACCCTAACCCAATTGCTAACCTTAAACCGAACCAACCCTAACCCTCAACCTAAACCTAACCCTAACTCTAACCCTAAAAATAACCATAAAAATAATCATAAAATGACCCTAAAAACAACCCTAACCCTAACTCTTACCTTAACCCTAACGCTAACTTTAAACCAAACCAACCCAAACTTTCAACCTACCCCTAACCCTAACGCTAACCCTAAAAATAACCCTCAAAATAACCCTAATATGACCCTAAAAACAACCATAACCCTAACCCTAAACCTAACTATAACGCAACCCTAACCCTAACGCCAACCTTAAACCGAACCAACCCTAACCCTAACCCTAAACCTAACCCTAAAAATAACCCTAACCCTAACCCTAAAAATAACCGCAAAATGACCCTAAAAACAACCCTAACCCTAAACCTAACCCTAACCCTAACTCTAACCCTAAAAATAACCCTAAAAAATAACCCTAAAATGACGCTAAAAACAACCCTAACCCTAACGCTAAACCCTGCAATAAGCAGCTGCTACTCACTCTGCTGCCATAGTGATTTTCACATCCAAGTAAGTCTAGTATTTAAAATGTTTATCTTGGTTTCATTTGATTCCACTTTATATCATACTGTTTCTTTTCTGTTGTTTTACAGCTGATTTAGGGGTTACTTTCTGGTGTGTTATGGACCACAGCTCAAAAACTCCCAGATTAAAGCCTATTTCCCAGAAAACCAGTTTGCAGACAGGTCAAGCTGCTCTGACAGTAGGCAGCCTTGTACTTCATCTTAATATCCTCCTAATTTTAATTACTATTGCCCACATCCAGTGAAGAAAGTTTACCACATCCCTTCTGACTTTTGAAACTTTCACAAGTAACAGGCTCCCACAGTATTATTTTTCTTCACTTTCCCCCCTTGTGTCTCCTGTTTTTTTTTCACATTGTTTCAACCCACAGAGTTTAACCATGTTCACATGGTTGTCTGTACAATAGTAAAAAATTCAAGGGTTGGAATTTGAAGCTTGCCTCTATCCCCAAGAGCCCTTAGATGAGTGTTTGCTCTGTTTTATACATTCCGGTGGGAATTCCTACAAGTACTTTGACCTTTCCTCTCTGCCAGCAGGAGGATTTCTGCTTTTATTGCAGAAAGACAACAACAAAAAATATCCTGGCCATACAGACCCACGGCTCCCTGGTGGAGCAATGAACAAGAGAAATGAGATTTCTTTGGGGATGGAAAGACAGTGTTCACAGAGAGGTGGCTGAATCATTCAAGCATTTTTTTGTGCCTGTAACTTTACCAAGTCTCTTTTGAGCTTTGACAAAAGTTTCACAGTCAGATGAGACCAAGTGCTGGGCTCTTTAAGCATCAGCTGCAAATGAAAGATGTCCTCCTACAAAAAGCATCTGAAAATAATTTCTTTCAGCTTTGCCAAGGCCAGGCATTCCCTGATCTTGCATCCACCCAGATGGGGAAGGACATCTTAGGACGGCCTTCTTAAGGAGACAAAATCTGCCCACCAGTCAGATTAATATGCTAACAAAATCCCCAAGCCATTAAAGATGCAGTTTCAACTCTGATTTCTTTTGTAAGAAAAATCATGTATTACTGACTTTGTCAAAAGAGCTTTGTTAACACTAACACTCAAAAAACAACTATGCTAATATGACATTTCCTATCCACTTGTTCTGTACTTTTATGCCACTTAGCAATGAACTACAGCAATTCCCTCCCAACCTCTACTATTTGGTCATGTGAGCAAGTGGGAGGTCCCTTTTTTATTATTTTTACTGTGCTAATTTATTGTCATTTTTGACTTATCTAGAATACACTTGCACTTTAAACCTGACTAAATGTGCCATGTGACAAATAATCTTGTTATTGGTTTACAAAAAATGGTTATTCCTAAAAATGGTTATTATAGTAGTAAGCTAATACCCTAGAAAAAACATTTGGGGCAAACCCATTCCTACATGTGCCATTTCTCCATACTTTCACACAAAATATGCCCTGGCAGTCACTTGAGCACACAGAGAAGCTGTAAGTCTCAGCCCAGAAACTTAAATAAAGCTGAAAGGGAAAGTCTTGGGGAACTCTGGCACTTAAAAAAATAATATCTTGCTGTTACACTGGAACCACATTTAGAAAAGGACAAAATGGCCATCTTTTCCAAACTAGGATTTTTTAAATGCACAGGAGTTTTCAAAAAGCATCAATTCTGCAATTCAAGCATGCAAACTGGTACTTGTACAGCCACTGAGGTTCAGCCACACAGCATTTGGTCATCTCTTCTGTGTGATTGTAATGAACATTCTCCACTCAGTGGCATGAATAAAAATCACAGGCCATGCCGAGATGCTTAGCTAACAGACAGAAATGGGCTTATCCACAGGAATATAAAAGTTTGATTAAAAAAGCAAATAAAAGAATTATCCCCATTTCCTAAAAAAACAGAAATATTGAAGCTTCAAGACAAGATAATATTTTCATACACCGCAACTCTTTACAAAAAGGACACTGTTCAGGCAGTTCCTGACAAAGGTAATGGTAGTGAAGGATCTGAACACAAATTTTTAGTCCCCAGCTTTCCCTGCATGAGCTTCCTGCTCATGGCTTGTTCAGATTCCAGGTTAATAAAACAATAATAATTAAAGTTAAACCTAGACTGAAAACGTCAGCTTTCCACATTACTTTCATCTTGGAGCTGCCCAAGAGCAGAGGCCACAATTTAGACTTACATCACAGGTGTCTTTGCTGAGCCCTGGGCTTAGGATCTGAAGGATCCCCAGATTGTGAGAGTCCATTGCCAGAGCCCTCCTCAGCAGAGCTGCTGTAACTACTCAGAGGCCTCCTCTGTCCATCAACACCCCTCACACAGCACCTGCAACCTTTCTGAACTTCTGTGTTTGCTGTGTGATGTGCTTGTGATGATCCCTTTAAGGGTTAGGTTACTGGGGATTTTTACATTTTGGCTCCCCAATTTTTCCCAACCAGCTTTTCCTTTTCAATCTCTGAACAAGAATATTCTAGCTGGACTTCCTGCACCTCAGTCTGCTTCTGAAGACAGCTGGCTGCAAAAATCTGCCTATTTATAACTATTTTTAAAATAAAAATGAAGAGAGGAGCATTAGATTATGGGTCTGGCTGAGGATTTGAAGTGTCATGTTTTATACAAAAAAAACCAACAAAATATCCCAAATAAACAAAAAACCCACAAAAAACAAACAACCCCCCCAAAAAAACCCAAAACCACAATAAAACCCATGACAAAATGGAAAAAAAAAAGACCAAAAAAAACCAAAACCCAGACCAAGAAGGCAAAGCAAACCACGTATGCATCATTCACCTATAAGACTTTCACAGGTACTGTGATTTCTGAATTTAGTTTTCATTTATAAAAGCCCATTCCTGATTGTACTCAAACCCTCTGGGAAGAATTAATGTTTCCTTTCTGGACTTGTAACTTCCTTTCCTTTCAGCCCCAGCTTCTAAACAGCACCTACCCAACAGCTCAGCAAGGAGATGAGGTGAGGATTGCATAGGGAAGCAAAGTGACTCAAATATATGGCCCCAAACCATTCTGCAAAGGACAGATGTCCATTAAATCATCACCAGGAGGGACACTCTGCTGTGGGCTGGACTTCTGCTTCCAGAGTGAGCCAGCCCATTCGGAGGTAACAGCACGAGCCAGCAAGGAATGTTTTGTGTCACAGGTCTGCACTACATTGAGAGGTGATCATTAAGTCAACAGTGCAGAACTTGCTTTAAACAGTCTTGCTCTAAACAGTCAAAGCCGTGAAATTTCTAGGCTGACGGTTCAATAGGAAAGAAGGAACTTATTTATTTAGACAATTTCTTTATGCTGTTTTTTATTACTATCTTGAAGCTTTCATCCCCAAACCACATCAAAGGTCAAGCATCACAGAATCATAAAGGTGGCAAAAGCCCTCTAAGATCATTAAGTCCAACTATTAACTGTCCCTTAAAAACACTGTAACTGGATTCCAACTGAACTTGCAGTGCCTGGTTGTATCAATGAAATTAAAGTTCAGAAAAGGAGATTTTTCCCTCAAGTACTATGAAAGATCCTTCACACTATAGTGCAAAATTGCTGATCTGCACATTTGTATTGGTTTTGCACGGCCTGGTTTTTGGTAGCAGGGGAGCCACAGAGGTGGCTTCTGTGAGAAGCTGCTGAAGCTTCCACCGTGTCCGACAGAGCCAATCTCTGATGGCTCTGAAGATGGACATGGTGCTGGCCAAAACTAGGCCAATGAGTGAGGTGGGCAAGGCCTTTGTGATAACAAATTCAAGAAGAAAATCAAAACAAAGCGGGCACAGTTTTTTTCCCAGCCAGAGAAGAGGAAGAAGTGAGGACATATGAAGGAAACAATGTGGAGACAAGATCAGTGGAGAAGGAGGGGGAGGAGGTGCTCCAGGCATGAAGAAGTTCACGGAGAATTTTCTCCCATGGAAGGGACCCCACAGTCTCACAGGGGAAGGACTCCTCTCCCAGTGCAGTGGAAGAAAATCTCAGTGATGAACTGACCAAAACCTCCATGCCCTGGCTCCCTGCACTGTCAGTGGGAAGGAGGGAGGAGCTGGGGGAAGAAAAGGTGTTTTTAAGGGCTTATTTTGCTTCTCATTATCCTTTTCTGATTCCATTAGTAATAAATTCACTTTGCAGCTTTAAGTTGAGCCTATTTTGCCCTTGAAGTGTTTTCCCCTGGTCCTTTTCTCAACTCGTGAACTCTTCATTAATTATTTTCCTCTCTCCTCTGCACAGCTGTGGCAGGGGAGGGTGAGTGAGTGGTGCCTGGCATTTGGCCAGAGTCAAACCACAACACTTCATGCAGCTCATGGGTGGTACAAACCTTCCACAGAACTCAGATGCTTTGCAGGACTCCAGACAACTATTCACAGATCCCACTGAGTCAAGTTTATGGTTCTGGGCAAAGGTTGCCAAAAATTTTACTTGGTCACACTGGGTGGGTTTTTCCAACAGGCTGCTGTATATCCACATTTATCAGGTGGAGTTCAAGGGCTGCCAGTCAGGTGGTCATGTTATAGCAAGCTATTTGCAAAGCTTTGCTTTCTCCTGAGAGCAGGAGAAACCTAATAATCATAACCAACTTATCTCACTATCCCATAGAACACAGCAGCAGCGAGCCTGATATAGTGGCTTGTTTGGGCTGGCAGCAGCTCTGGGTCACACCTGGCAGTTTTGTGACTGCCACCCCTGAATTTCCTTCAACTCTGACCTGCAATGCCCTACCCTGAGCTTCAGAGCATGCGCGGAAAAAATCACTTTTGAAAAGGAAATGTACACCTGAATTGTGACCCTTATAAAAGCTTAACTGCCTTTTTTTCACCTTGGCTCGCTTGAAGAATAGAGCAATGGTAATGCAGTACCAGGAGCCAGTAAAAAGATACAAAATCCAGATTCCAGAATATTACAGTAACTGGCAAGATTTTTACTCTTACTCCTACTTTTCCTACTTTTTTTTTTCTTTTGCTTCTTTCACAATGTACCAAAGAGCAGAGACTGGGAGATCACCCCTTCCCAGGACAAGCAGCTGAGGAGCAGGAGGCCCTGGGCAAGTTCCTCTGCAACAGGTTTGGGGGGAGTGTGAATCTTTCACTTGTGCAGAGAGTGAGCCCCACTTGGCAGAGTGTCCCAGCCATGCCATGCTTACCTCTATAGCTGGGCACCATGGGGCAAAAACCCTCCCCCCAGAGAACCCAGTCTCCCCAATGGCACTTCAGTGCTGGCGAACAACCAATGCAGACAAGCCTGTCTTTAAATGTCTTCTTTCCAACAGCAGAGTGTAGGTATGAGTAGGAGGGCTCTCAGCAGGACCCTGAAGCATCATCACCACAACAAACACAGGCTGCTCTTAGCTGAGCTACCCAGGTCCTGCTGCACAGCTCTGGCAACCACTGGGCACTGAGGAGGCTGCACACCCTGGAGCAACATCCCAAGGGAAGGAGCAGTCTCAAGGGAGACATGCAGGTACAGAACCTTACAGGAGGGCACACACGTGCCTTTCAGATGTGCACTGCAAGCTGCTAAACCTGCTGCAGCTCTGGCCCTACAGCTGTGCTCTGCTCATGTGAGCAGGGCCTGGGACCACTGCCAGAGCACTGGGGCCATCACTGTCTGTGCCACATCCCCACACACCTCGTCAGCAAGGCCCACTGAGCACATGAGGAGGCTGAGGCTTCCCCTCCTCATCTGCAGAGCCATCTCCTCCCATGGGCCTTCACAGCACGAGCACTGTGCAAAGCTGGGCAGCACTGACCCATGAGCAGACAGTGGTTACATGGCTCCTGCTCACAGAAGCAGAGAAAAGCCTGCAGGGACTGTGCTCCCCAACCTCCCACAGCCAGCATGGTCCTTCTGCATGCTCTGATCAATATTTAAATGATGGTGACAGCATTAAGAGGCCTTTCCCCATGCACTGATACAGTGCCTCCAGCCTTTCGATCTAGCCAAGGTCTGAAGGAAAAAGGAAAGATGAGACTTGCACTGTATCTTGAAGGTCAGTAGGTTCTGGCATGTTTGAAAGTTTATCTAAGGTTTTCTGGCAGGTCATCTCTCTGTTTCCTGATGTGGAAACAATTTTATTTAATACTTCATTGAAATAACAGACCATTGCATAATACCCCCGACAACAGTCTTCAGTGCAAACCTGCCACCTCAAACAGGTAAAGCTTCAATGCAGCATGTTTAACAGAATGAATTAAAAGCTCTGTAACATCCACCTGAAGCTGAGACACTCATCCTTTCCCTTTCCACATCAATGCTGAAGCAAAGAAGCTGGGCACTGCATGGAGGGGCCAGCTGCTGCCTGGCCATGACCATCCTGTGGTATCCCCCAGAAAGCCTCAGCATGTCACTCCAGACATGGGCTTTGGCTCACTCCCACTCACACTGCTTCAGCCCTTGTTATTTAAAAGGTGCAGTTTATTACTGATGAAACTGCTAATGCAGCTTCCACTGTGAGGCTCAATATGGCTTTTCCAGGAGCAGAACTGGGAAATTGTGTTCTGAGAAAAAATTACACCAGCTGCTCTGAGACACTGCAGCTCTGAAGCTTCCCAAGCAACTACAGTGGGCATAAAGTGCCTTTTCCCTCTCAACACACACCAAAAGGCAGCGCCAAACACACACTGCTCTGCCCATCATGCTACTGCTGCAGGAGGACCACATCTGCATCCCTTCAGCCTGTGACACCTAGCATGCAGGCAAAGGAAGAGGAGTATAACAATCTTTAAAACATTTAAGATATTTAAAACAATAACATGTCAGGATATTCCTCACTGATTTTCTTGCTGGTTCCTGACTTTCACCTTGTATAAAGCCCTTGGTGAAAGCCCACTCTGTGTGGTGACTTGGAACATTCAATGTCAAGCTGCTGAAGACTTCAGAAAATTCCTCGCTGAGATGCCAAGAGGAGCAGCAGGTAGAGAACAGTGTGAGTCACTGCAACTGTCCCAGGACACCAGCCCTGAGCCAGCTGCACTTCTCTCCAGCAAAATCACTGGCACTGGGCTATAGAGTAAATGGCAAAGCCAAAGAATCGCTAAAAAGAAGAGGGGAGCGGTGGTGAGGGAAGGGGAGGCAAGGATACCTCAGAAAAGCTCAGATTAAAGACAATTTTTGTTTTAAAGATTACTTTGAATTATGGCAGGTGCTCAAACTTGTGGATGACTCTAAGTTTGTTTCTCTGAGAATGGCGATTCACCAGGACACCAACGCAGAGCCCACCTGCTAGACAGGCAAACCACCATTAACTGAGGGTATTCTCAACCACATTTACATTTTAACTCTGTTTATCAAATAGAAATGGAAACTAGATTTTCCCATCAAAATATTCAGATTACTTTTCTTATTCTGGGCCAGCAGAACAAACATACAAGGAGCTGCCTTAGGTTTGTATATCCTGACTATGACCTTCCAGATACTGCACTGATTCCAGAGTAATATTTTTCACGCTTCCCTGTCACAACAAAAAGCCCTGCCTGCATTATCTAAATACAGACACTCGTGGGAGCGAGCATTAAGCAGATTTTCACAAGGTAACACAGATTCAAACAGATGGACAGCCCCTGGTTTTAAGCTGCACTGTTCCACAGGGTTTCCTTCAGCCAATTTGATCACCTTGGAGGAAAGGAAGCTTTACACCTGATGCATCTGTGCTGAAAGACCCCCTGCCTTCAAAACGACTTTTCTGAGTGCTATTGGAAACAACAACATTAAGATAATGACAAGACTGGCAGTGAGAAATTCACAGGGGATGCAAAATAAATGAAATCAATTAGTATTATAAATACAGGCTGAGTTTTACATGTCTCACATGTCGGTTATTCATATGAACTTTTGAGACTTTATTATTAACAGGTTTGTTTTGGCAAAAGCCATAAAAAATGAACAGAAAAACCCAACAGTGCTATTTTAAACTTGCACCACCACACTGCAGTTTTCATAGCTGCAAATAAAATGGAAGAATTGTTTATGAGCCGTAAAATGGCTCAGCTAATACCAAGAGACATTACTGAAACAAAAATTTTGAACAAGCCTGCATCAGGCAAGCCTTATTTTGATTTTCCCAATTCAACAAGGACAATTCGCACCTGTATATGAAAGTGGATGAGCTCTGTTAAAGTATCTGTTAAGTTCTGGTGGATCATACATTAACTGAACTTGTTGTTTTTGAGGTCAGCTGTCATTCTTTCCAAATTGCTCCCTGAGCAGATCACAGAGCAGATGGAAAAGGCCAATTTGACATGACTCTTTGGCTTAATTATAGCATTACTAAGACAGCATATGGAGTTGGTATGTACAGTAGAATTCTATCCAATAACTTTATTTCTCACAAATTCAGTGATCCAGTTCATTTGCCTTGACTTGATCTTCAGTACATTCATTCATTAGATTTTAATTATTTTTACCTGTGTATTACTAGGCCATACTTTCCAACCAAATCCAAGAGCTGCACATCCACACTAATGTTGGAAGAATCATGGAATATAAATTCTATTTCAAAGATCTTTCCCAAAACATCAGTATTTAAACTGATCCATTGTTTCCAGTACTGGTTATGTCAGAGCCCTCAAGTTACCCTGGGAGAGATGAGTGATGCCAGACTGGTCTAGTGACAAAAAGGCTTTGTATTACATAGACTAGCACACCCCAAAGAATCATCTCATGGCATATGCCTGTCCATATGCACAATGCACCCACTGTACTAGCAAATATAACAAAAACAGGTCCACAAGGAAGAGCAGATCACATCAAATCCCTAACATTACCTAGAAAGCATAGAAGGTTTATCTTCTTATCATAGCACTGCTCAATTTGAAATCCCTGCCTTACAGAAATCACTGCAGTGCTCACACCTGCAAAGTAACTACCTATCAACAAGAGATTTGAATTCTTGGCACTTATTTTCTGCTGCAAACACTTTAGGAAAGGTGAACACCAAATGAAATTGGAAGTTGTAGTTCAGGTTCTCTAAATACTGCAGTTAAGTAGGCTTTTCTAGCAGTCACCTCTGTCAACCATTCCATTTTCAACACTGATAAGGTGTTCAGTGTTCTGATCAGACATTAGGATATGTTTTAGGTGCTGACACAATAAACTACAGAACCATTTGCTATCATGGAAAGGCAAACTTTTGCTGGCCTGAAACTATCACTAAAATTCCTCCATAGCCTATTACAGCCCAGAAGGTGTTTTGACAGAATTCCAAATCACTGCCAAATGTATGAAAAAAAGGAAGCCAGAAAACCCAACTTCTACTTGATTATTTAATACTCTTTCCCTATTTTCCTAAAAGAAGGAAATGGAAAAAGGACAGAGCTGTCAAATTGCGACTGTCTTCTTTCTAAGCAGTTCAGCTTTTTCCTGCTGGGCAGGAATGGGACAGGACAGTAGTTTGAAATTAGGGAAAGAGGGAAAAATTACCACCAACAGCAAAGAAAAGTGGTGGGTTTCTATGATTTCTAAATAGAAAACTGTTTCTATGATTTATAAACAGTAATTTCAGGAAAAAGCTTAATTCTGAAATTTCATCATGAAGTGGAATGGAAAAGAAAAATTTTCTTGTAGAAATGTCACCTGAAAACCACATTTCAAAACAGATCATTTAATTTTTAATCACCTCTCAGTCCTTTCCTGAAATATAAAGGACTCTGAATGCAGCCACTTGACCTGAGAAAGCAGACTGCCAAATCTCCCATTGAGAACTTCTTTCCTAAACTACTTAGGATCCCCATAACATCTTTGACACCTCTTGTTCTTCACTTTACCTTCCTTAAAGACAAATCTGACTTAAATTAAAAAATAAGAGTGGAAAAAAACAAAAAAACACAGGATCAAAAATGCAACAGTTCTGAAAAATTCTCACTGCCTAAAACATTAAAATGTCTGATTTAAGAGGCTGGTTTCTCACACTGCCACATTAACAAATGATCACCATCAGTCTGCAGTTTAACTACTTAAATTGATAATCCTAGTGAAAATAGATGGATGCTGTGTAATGGCTCTTCGTTTGTTTCCTGGGCAAGAACCAGACTCCATTTCACCAACAGGCAAGCAGGGACAAGCTCAGAGGTGTCAGCAGATGCTCCCAACTCCTCGGTGTTTTCCTCACCTCTGTGACTCAGAGTGCGGGAAGTGGTGGGATTTGAGTCCACAACAAGCACAGCCCTGTTGCAAAGAATAACCAGGATCAAATACCTCTGACAAAAGAGCATCAAAAAAGGAAAGAAAATGAGGAAGAAGTGGAGCAGAATAAAAAAGAATAAAATGAGTACTTCTGGATGCTACTCACAAGGTGCTCTGTCTACCTAGATTCTTGCTGCACTCAGTCTCAAATGCACATAAACCTGCAATTTAATATTTTCTCCAACCCTGGTAAGGAAAAAGAAACTAACTCCTGTATGTTTATAACTCAATAACATAGACATGTTCCCTCTGAATTTTTTTGACAAAGCAGAGGTCAATTTTGGCTGCTCCCTCTGTATCTACTCTGGTATCCATGGAATCCATGCATAATGCTGCAGTAACTATCCCACACAAAGAAAGTCACAGTTGGGTCTTCGTGTGAAAACCCAAGTTAACAGTTGCTCTGGCAGTCACAAACATCACGAGCTCAGACTTCCATCCTGACACAACCCAGAACTGAAGTTTCAAGACTTATATTTTTCTTAGAGAGAGGCTGTAGAGGGTACTGCTTTCTCAGGGGTGTAGCTTTGATCCATTTTTCATGTTTCCACTAAGACTTACTTGACTTTACATGTAAAAAATCAGGAGTAAAAAAAATGAGATGCTTATGGCTGGGGCTTTTAAAAGACTTGAACATCTAAATGTCATTGGGAATTCTGAGCCTACAAAATCCAGTACCATATACAGAGAACTGCACTCCAACCTCACAAGACCATACATTTCAGAATCCTTACTAAATGCATATTTTAGCTGTATTTTGAACATTCACAATTATAAAGTTACTCCATTCTGTAATGCTTGTTGACATTAAAAAACTGCAATGTTCATGTGAAAGTTTGATAAACTTTCATATACAAAACCTAGATGCTTTGTATATGGAAGGTCTTGTCTTGGAAAACTTGTCTTGGAATGATTTCAGATCATTCTCTTTGTATATAAAGGGCTTTGCACAATGAAGTGCATTTGTCTCAAAGAAAAACAAGAGCCACCAATTAACAAGACATAGCAGTAACCTTCTAGTCAGCTGCAAGCACCACAAGACAGAAACACCTTCCAGAAATGATCCCACACCCCCACAACTCCCCAGAGGCAAATGGAAACTTGAAAGAGATCTCCTGAGAGGGACTTCCCAATCACAGCACAAAAGCACAGGTGAAAGGCAATTTTTCCCACTGATGCCTCTACCAAGAAGCAAATAATTCCTCCTTCATCTTAGGAACACAGGACAGACTTTTAGATAACCTAAAAAAGAAATTATTTGGGGATGTTTAAGCAAGAAAAATATACTGCTTCTATCTAATACCTAGACGCTATTAGAAGCCAAACTGCATTTTCACTACAACAAACTTACAAGGCAAAATTGGAATGTTTCAACTTGACAAATTTAAAAAATATATGGAGAAAAGATGCCCACATAGGTTTTAAATGATGCTTTAGATTACTCAGTTTGACATTTCAAAATTCAGAATTCAGTTTGTGCTGCATCCTTCACAACAAGGAAGACAGGCTGCACAGGATATAGAGGATGAGGTTATCTGCTTTGCTACTACAGGCAGGACCTGGATCCTGCTACATCCTTACATACAGCCTAACTTGTCTACAAAAAGCTGGCTATTGGTACCAAAGGCAGCATCAATCCTTTTAGCTCAACAGAAATATGTACCCAAGAATTGAGGTGAGCTCTTCAAATCAGGCCACTATGTTGCATGCAAAACAGCACAGAGCTTCACACACAGGGAGAAGAGGAAGACTAAACAGCACAACAGCATCACTGCTAGTTAAAGCTACAGCCCAAACGTGAAACTCATCCTAAATACAGGCACCGTGCTGGGGCTGACCTGACCTGACTAAGGAACATGCATGTGAACACAGGTGCCATCAGCTCACCTCATTCAACTTCCATTGAACAAACAGTTAATAAAACTCTCAGCTGCTCTTCAGAAAAAAGATCATAGCCAAAGCCTCCTAGGAAAAAAGGTAAGTATCTAGATAACTTTAATGTCATTCATCAAGTCCCTCACTTAATTTTCCATTCTACTCCTCTGGAAGCCATGGCGGTTTTGCTACTGCACGAAGAAAAGTCTTTGCCCATGCTGGAGCCTCTTTAGAGCTGTCAGCCCACACTGACACTCAACTCTTCATAAAAGTTATGCAGAATACAAGCATACTTCTGAGGTTAACTCAATTTTAGCAAAAAAAGCCTTCACAGCTGGAAAAGATTATTAGGAAGAAATCACTACAAATACATCAGTATTATGTGAATATTTTTTATAAAATTTTGTTTCCCCCATTTTTACATTATTCGAATTATAGACTGTAAATCTTAAAACATTATACCTCAAATGAATAACAATGAATTTAAACACCCATCCTAACTGAAATGACATGACACATGATTTCTCTCCATAATAAGTCATCCAAAAATTCTTCCCTTCTCCCTGTTACTCATGAACTGAGGAATGAAAATTTGCATCTTAATCTGGCCCAGAGGTTAGGTTTGTCATACTGCTTTGAAGATGAGATGGTTCAGGATGGCTGAATCACCAGTCAAAAGCTCTGCTACTCTCTCCTCTTAACTAAAGGTCTCCAGTCAGAGAATTTCAAACTTTCCTGATCAGGGGAGGTTTAGATTAGATATTAAGAAAAATTTCTTCACTGAAAAGGTTGTCAAGCACTGGAACAGGCTTCCCAGGGCAATGGTGAAGTCACCAATCCTGGAGGTATTTAAAAGGCATTTAGATGTGGCACCTGGGGACATTGTTTAGTGGTGGCCTTGGCAGTGCTGAGTTAATGGTTGGACTCGATGATCCTAAGGGTCTTTTTCAATCTAAATGATTTTGTGATTCTAGGATAATCGCTCTTCAAAAATCTTCATTTTCTATCAATTTTCTTTACTTACATATTGTCGTTTATTGTTGCTTCTAATCAACTGTGCAAAGTTTTCACAAAACAGTGCAGACAAATAAAACTGTCAGTATCTTTAACTGGAGGAATTCACTCACTTGTATGGATTTTCAGCATTAATATTAGATTAACACTAATTGTATAATTAGCATTAAAGCATCACAATGAAAAAATTCTGAAGCAAAACTTGAAATAGCTTATGTTAATAAGAAGACCCAGATAATACGCACGTTTCAGAGTCTGATGCACCCAGTAATGTTTACAGGCTGGCACGGGGGGAGGAGGGGGATGGATAATCAGTGCTGCTTCCTGTAAAACTTGTTGCTTGATTCCTCAGAAGATATAATGATGCTGCTTAGATCTTGCAATTTGAGATTTTGGACTCAAATGCTTATCTAGTCTTTCTAATCTATTTCAGTGTTCGGATGTATGCCTCAAATTCATTGCCTGGTGAGGATGAAGGATGGCGTGCACTCCCACTTATTACACATCTACCACCAGTCTGGCCAGGAACCTGGCTCTCCCAGAGTCTTTACACACCTTTTCACCATCAAAACCCTGTTCCATGGCTTTCTGTAAACACAGGTTTTGCTCAAGTTTTGGAAGCACTCACTCAAAACAAAAGCAGAACATTAGTGAAGTGAGCTGATACAGTGGTGATGAGCAAAAGCAAGATGTGAAGGGCGAGGAGTAAAATTTCAGGTGGAAAATTGTGCCTGCAAAGGTTGCAAAGCCAAGGTGGAAGGGAGAGTCTGAGGATTCCAGTCAAAACTCAATTCAGAGCATCCCATTTCAGTTCAAAATTAGCTATGTCTGAACAATTGAGTTCTGAGAACTCTAGGTTTGTTTTCACAAGCAACTGCCATGATTTAAAGTGAATAATTTGATCTTGGAGCTATTCTGAAGTTAAGAAGCTACCCAACATCCATTACTTTTGCTGCTGTGTTGGGAACGCAATGCCTGAAGCTAAAATAATTCTTCTCCACAGCAGTCAGAGTTCAGGGCAGGGAGGTTCATTATGGATGTGCCCTTCCGTCACTCTGGACTACTTCCAATTTACAGCTCCTGCTTAAATCTCTTCATTCACCCTGAATTATTGGCAACTGGAGGATAATTAGTCCATCGTTGCTTGGGAAAACTAGAAGGTTTACCATATTTCTTTCCAATCACTTAAGCTGGCACACAGTAGTACCTTATACCATAATTTTACGCTTTACTCTTATTAAGGTGTTTCACCCTCTGTTTCTTAACATTGAGATATCGAGCAATTCCTCAGCTTAATTATAAAATAAAAGTTACATCACATTTGAGCTGATGCCTTCAAGACAATCTCTGCCAAATACAATGTGCTTAAAAATCTAAACTTATCTAGCTGAGGTTGGATAAGAAACTTGTCGCAAATGCTGCTTTATAAATAAGCACTTGCACTTGGTAAAAAAAGGAGTCTAACACAGGAACCTGAGAAAACCTGACTCCACATAACCAGAGGAGACTTTCAACTGTATCAATACAGTCAGCCAAAAAGTTCTGCTAATTAAAACCAAATGACTCCTTACAAATAGAGCAGCAGTTTAGTTGGGTTTGAGTAGGCAGCATGTGACTCTCTGCTTTCAGTTCCTGAAAAAGTGACAGACATAACAGACAGACGTTGAGTAAGAAGCTGCTGCCTCCACAATGTGCCAAGGGCCAAACTTCAACTTCCTTGTAATGCCTCTGATTCTGAAACAGAGCATGAATGGGCTAGAGGTTTTTCTCCCTGAACATATTTATAGCCATGTTAGAATTATTCTGATGACCACCAGCTGTGCCTGCTGATGGAGGAAACCCTCCATTGGATTCTTCCCAAGGTTGCATTTGAACCAATCCAAAGAAAAACCACTAATTTTAAACTTTATACTGTGGAACAATCTTAGCAGGCCAGAAAGTACTGAATGTGTGTAGAAGTCTTTCAGAATATTTACTGTATGAACAAGATGTTCTTTTTGATGCCATACACTCCAAAGAAAAATAAGATCTCCTTTCATCACACATTAGTCCCATTTCTGAAACCATATTTGGACCATTTAAAGCAGAGGTGGTTAAAATACACAGAGATGGTATCCATCTCAGATAGACTGAGAACAGGAGTAATAGCAATATCAACTACATGTTAGGGTTAGGTTGTCATAAAACCCTGAAGTTCTTGCATTAATAACTTACACATCAAATAAACTGTTTCAGACTAAAACTGTTCTCAAGTAATTACTCCAAAATGGTGACTATCCCTACATAAATTTCAATACGTGACCCTTAATAAAGACCTTAATAAAGATGAGCTCCTACTATGCCCTAAAGCTATATTGAAAATATTTTAATAGCGACACAAATAGGAAATAAATTCCAAATTGTCCAAGGTTTCCAAAAGACAAAAGGAAAAAATATTTAAGAGAAGGCAAACTGAAAAATCCTTGAAAAATTAGGAGTTAGGAAGAAGAAAAATAAAACTGCTTTTTGAAGAGGATTTTATGAAATTTCCAGAGCCCCTTAATTTTCTGTTCATTCTTTCAGACACCATAAGAACTGGTTGTCAAACCCACATGCACAAAAACCCAAATAAAATCCCCCACCATTCCAAGGCAAATGATAATTTCTAAAGCGCCAGGTGATCATCACCAGTTTACTTCCCATCCTTTCTGAAAACTCAGAGTGTCAGATGTAGAGTGGTTTTGCTTTGTTTACTATCCAGTAAAAAGCAGAGTTGTTATCATTAGAGACCCAGCAGAGATGCTTTGAGAGACTTTTTCTGTTGATAGAAACCAATTTGTTGTAAAGAAGGGAAACCTGGGTTCTTGAAGTTCAATGGGAAAGTTAAATAGGCATCTATCTCACTACTTGGTGTATTTACAAAATGAGTTCATTAATCTATCACATATATTTAGTCTTTTTTGTGATCCCAGAAAGGAAACAGGATAACAAGGGCTGAAATTTATACCTGGAGCCTGATAATAAGCTGGTAGTTCTTTGCCTTCACAGGAGTCTCTGGAAAGCTCACAATACCAGCCGTCCTCCTTAAGAAGGCAGTAAAAATCCTGGGGCTGACCCTGAAGAAAATTCCCAGGCTAAATCTAGTTGAGAGCAGCCCAAACTCTTTGGGATGGTAGTGGGGGAATTTCCAGGAATACATGGGCTGGAGAGACTACTTCCCAGGAATAGCACCTGAGTCCAAGGAAATCTGAAGAGATAGGAGCCTGCAGGCTGGAGCATGTGTCAGATTCCTGAACAAATTCCCCTACTCCTGGGGGCTCAAACACTGAGGCTCAGGCCAGCTGTGACAGCACACAGTACATTTCCTCATCAACAGGTTCTGCTGGGTGCTGAACTCAGTATCATCTTCTTCCCAAAACAAGCAAGTTTTCACAGTGTGAGTTTTCCTCTGCCAGTCCTTCATTCTGGGCACATCAAATAAAAAAAGGCAAAAAGCCATGCCAAGAACAAAGACCAAGCTATAATTGAAAAACTGACAACTTCCCAAATCAGATGTGACTGTGACCCAAATCAGGAGGGGAAGAAACAGTAATTCATCCTGGCACGCTAATTAATTATCACACAGATTGCTTATTGATTTTCTTGTGTTCACTCTGATGCCTTATGAAGTACATTCATTTCATCCAAACTTCTCATAGAATGGCAGATGCTGATGGATCAAAAGCAGAAGCAAATTCACAGGTCGGTCAAGTGTCCCCTTCTAGAGACGGGCAAGGCCAGGGCAAATCCATTCATCCATAGCACCAAATCTCAGCATCAAGAGTCTCATCTCCAGTCTCACTCATAAAAGCTAAATTCTTCAGTAATGATCCCCCAGTGAAGCAAACCAGCCCTTGCCAATAAAAGTCGTCAGATTGCCAAGGTCATAACCAAACTACTTCAGCTTCTTGAAGGCTTCCTGTATTGGACAATAGCCTGAGTTCTCAGAGTTCCTATTTATCTAATAGGACATTTTCTAATTATAGAATTAATTACTGCCGCAGAATAAACAGCAGAGGCACATCAGGCTGAAAATAATGATTTGTACAATTAGCTCTTTCACATCAAATAAAAATTTACAGCTATTCTTGAACCGGGAATTTGTAAGATTACGAGAGGTCCCACTCTCATCAGCCCTGGAATATTGTGCCGCTACAACAACCAAGTGAAGGCAGTTTATATGTTCTCTCTGAAACAGTATGAACATATTCCATTTAAGTTGTTGATTTTCTTTGGAATTTTCTCAGTACTAAGCAGGCATCCTCACTACAAAGGTTTTAGTCTCCTTTGTTGTGTTTTGATTGGGTAAAAAAACCTGTTTGCAATGCATGATCACAGACAAACTGACTGTTCTCCTGACGTGCCTACAGCACATGTGTCACGGAGATCAAGGAAAATTCTTGTGGACAGCAACTTGTTTGCTTGTGCACAGAGAAATAGCAATGCACTCATTTCCAGCTCTTTGCACAGTCAGTAAAATCATCATCATTACAGTGATAAAAGCAGCCTCTGAAGATGTTTCTGTCTAGTAAAAGACCTGTTGAAGAGGGAGTGTGAACAGCCTCAGAAAGGGGCTAGCATAAGAAAGGGCCTAATTTTGTGGCTAAAAAACAAACACGAGTGAGCCAGCTAAAGCATTTACAAAGTTGAATAGCTTTGAGCGTGGAACTGCCTCCTGGACTCAGCAACAATCCAACAAAACATCAACAGAACACAAAATCAGAATTAGCCCCTGATCTCTCATCATACCTTCAAAACTGCCAAGCAACCCATGCCACACTGCAGTTCCCTCCAAGGACAGGAGAACTGGTGTCTGGCAGAGGCTGACAGGTCTGTTCCAAGTCTCAGGCAGGTACTTGGGAAGAATGGCTTGGTGCATTTAATGATGGGTATCTGGATCAAACCAGTAGGTCTACTTGTGAAAAGTCATGGAGATCAGAGTGTGCTTTCCCTGGTCTAGACAAAAACATAAGTAATCTACTTAAATGAAAATCAATTTTGGATGTTCTTTTATTATACTTTATGGTCTGTGAAGATCTTTTCATGCTGTTTGTGAATGGTATATGATTCCCACACTGGTGATAAATATTCCTTTAGAAAAGTTGTGAAGGTCTTAACTTTTTAATACAAATTATTCCTCAGGAATCCTTAGCTGCTATTCAAGCAGTTCAATTCAAAGAGTTATATCTCCCATTCAGGAAACTTAAACTGACTCTAATCAAACCCAGCTATTTTTATTATTAATGTACAACAATACTAATCTGGTGTGACTAGCATCTTTTGCCAGAGTATTAAGGCCTTCCACTCCCTGAAGTGCTATTTAGAAATAAAAAACTAACAGTTTTGCGTAATCTACTTATGTGTTCTGCAACTACTGAAGATTAGCTGCAGCATTTTCTTCTCTTTTCTGAGCATCAAAACAGACATACATATCCTAAAAATTAACTGATGCATGTTTGTGAGCTGATGGGAATGTTTCAGTGTTGGTCACAGATGCAGCAGGGATTACATGGAAACACACGGTCCCTGTGATAACTTACACACAAGCCTCAGAGTTACAAAGTGATAAAAGGTCAGGCAATTTTCATCCCACCTTGTATTTCCAAAGACCTAATGATGCCTGCACGTGGCAGCTCTGATTCTTTTAAGCCCTACTGGCTTCACATCCCCTCCCACAGGTCAGGCTGCACAAAGACAGGACCTGGCCTCAGTCCATATGGGTTTAAGCAGAGGAGGCAGCCAGCCCAGAGTTAGATGTTTGCACAAAAGGTTGATGTATCAATTGAATTAATATAGGTACACATTTTAACAGTGACCAAAACATTACAAGCATTAAACTTCAAACAGATGCACAATGCAAATTGCAGTCCAAGCACATTCAAGAGCTCATAAACCCATGGAAATAGGTTCTGGAATACAGCTGGAAATAGTTTTTCAAGTCCCTTTCCAGATCCTCACTTTAGTCAAGTGCATCCACTCATGCCTGAGATTTAAGAGGAGCCTCCTTCATTCCCATAGTCCTGTTCACAGGCTCACTGTGGGCAGCACAGTTGATGGGGGGGATTAGGCTGGTGCAGAGCTCTGCTCATTGGGGCATTCTAAAAGAAATCATAAATTTGCAAAATCACCCTTTCCTCCAGAAAAAAAGGCAAAATAAAACAAAAAAACCCTGTGATAACAGCTCTTTGTGACAGCAGAGACAGCTGGAGCAGGAGCAGGGCCAGCCAGCACTTCATGCAGCAGCTGAGGGAAGTTGGGAGTTACTGGTTGGGAGAATGAAGACCCCAATCTCTGCAATCAGCTCATAGGAGCTTTCATGCAGCAGATAAAGCAGCCCACAAATTCTTTTCCACTTTGCCTGGAACCAATTTGAATCTGTTTTAAGTTTTAAGGGCTTCCACCCTCAAACAATTCATTTCAGATCTTTCTTTTAAGCTTTTTGTCCAGTTTTGAAATGAGTTTCATTAATGCAAAATGTCTCAGAGAAAAGAGCTTCTGAGCTAAAACTGAACAAGATTTCAGGTCACTGCATTAATATTGATAGCTTTAAAACAATAACTTTCCATCAGGTACAGGATAGGATCTTTTTCTGTGCAGCTAATACAGCTTAATACTATGTCATTACCACAAAATCTATTTCAAGTTTATAGGAAAGAACTAATTAATTTCATCCAAAGAGGCAAGAGATTTCTATGTCTAAAGGACACAGGAACAGTGACTCACACTGCCAAGTGCCAGGCAGCTGCTGCAGCCCAAAGCTGGCACCTCCGGAACTGGCATCTCCAGCCAGGTGGTAGCAATTCCATGGAAAGTTGTGACTTCCCTTCTACAAACAGGGCATGCTGGTAACCTCTTAGAAAACTGGGGTGTAAGGCCAGGCATGCTATATAACCCAAGCAGTTTTCTCATTGTAATTCGGCTCTGGCTTCTATTTCCCCAGGATGGAGGAAGGGTTTTGCCATTCCCAGTTGTCCACCCTGGTCCCCATGTGACACCTGCTGAACGCTGCAAACTAAAAGATGAAAAAAATTGATGCTGACATTAACAAGTCTGGCTGTAAAGTGACATGTCGGGAACTGTAAATGATAACTACATTCCTACCTTGTACCTTATAAAGTTAAGGTCAACAGCAGTCCAAACCCTGACCAGGCTCCAAAGCCTCCTGTCATTTGAGTTCCCCTGGTAAAGTCATCCATGCAGAGCATTAGCATCCTGTGTAAATGGAGCGTGGCATTTCATCTCATATCAATGAGAGGGACTGAAGAAAAAACACTGGCTTTATAAGTAGAAAGCTTGCTGTGGTAATAAGATACAGCATTTGAAACACTGACACTTTTTTATCATATTATTTCCATATTAATTTTGGCTAATACAGTGTGAGAGTCTCTAATATAATCAGGCTCTCATACCCTACTGGAGACAACTAATGCTAATTCAGTGTGATTCTTACATGACAGGATAGGTGGAAAGTTGATAATGTGGTAGAAAAGCAAAGTACTTTCTAGTAGACTTTTCAAGGACCAGATTCAGGTCTACTAGTGTTTTTCATATAATCAGATAATATCTTCACAAATAAATTAATACATATCCTGCTCTATCTTGATGTGCAAACACCTCTTTTTTGTTGTTTGTTTTTTCTTATGCAAGATAAATACACCAAGATCCTTTAATAAGCATTTATAAGGCAGCTTTATTAATTAGAAATTATTTTCCTAATTCCTTACAGTACTCTTCAAGCACCAGAATGGGATATATTGCAGTAACTGATTGCAATGTATATAAAAAATAAGTTGCCTCTCTCTCCCTTCTTGGTATTTCAGTATTTATATATTCATGCCATTACTCTTTTCCACAACTCTACATCTTAGGTGCTTGTTCAATAGGTTCTCCAGCGTGAGCTCACATGTTCAGAGCTGCTGCTCTCCAGGCACAGCTCTCCACCCACATAAGCACAACCTACACTCTTATTCCTAGATGTATCTTCAAAGTAGTTTAAAAGAAATTAATCTTCCCATGTTGACGGGAACTCGCATCGATCATTATTTACCACTTTGCCAACATCTAATCCTTCTACCAACTTAGTCAGAAGAATTTTTAACTTTATTCACTAAAAAACAAGTGTGGAAGGACCAGCACAATTTTTAGCAGAACATCCCTCCCAGCTGCTTGCTATTGCCCATTAACTTCTGGTCCTTTGAGAAAAGCACATTAGTACTTTTTTGATCTCTAATCACTTCACATAGCTTGTGATCTGAGACATAATCCTCCATTACTCTAAAGAATATATTTGTAAGAACTTTTAATCTGAACTTTTCAAATTAACCACAGCAAAGAATCATTCACACAGGACATCACATCAGCAAAGATGTCACATTACATTTAATTTAGTGACTATCTGGATAAATGTGTTTTTATTGAGCAAGATCCCTTATGAAGGTATTGATGTAATATTATAAGTCTTGGGAGCACATAGAGCACCAGATTCATAAGCACAGGTATACATTGCTTCATATTTTAACCCTATCAAAACAATTATCTGGCATGCAAATTACTTATAGAGATAAAAAACATGATCATAATAGCAATATCCTCCTAATCCTTTTTGTTTTATTTTATAGCAAAGAGAAAGAAGAAAACTTAGTAGTGGTTATTCCCTAACATGTTCACAGCCTGGGAAGACAGCAAACACTAATTAGCAATGCAAATAATGTTACTAAAGTAGCAGGACCCTCCACTTCTGCAGATTACACAATGCCATTTGATTTTTTCCCTGAATACAGCCCTTGCTACATGAACAGAATCATTGTTAAGAAATCAACTGGACAAAACTTACATTGACCATAATGAGCTTTGGCTCAAATCCTGTGTTGATCTGCTTTAACCCACAATGAAATTGAGAAACACAAAGAACTCTTGTAGCTGCCCATGTAAGACTGAAGTCAGATTCAAAGCCTGAAGTTCAACTGCTAAAGCCAATGTATGCCTGAGTGCTGCAGAGGGATCTTCTTGTTGGTGCAAACACTGAAAAGCTCTTTTTGAAAATATATGAGTGGTGAAAATGAACAATGCCCAGATAATACACATTTAGGAATGCTGGGAATCACAGCCACATTTGCACTGCTCTTCAGGAAACAAAATTATTCATCGATTGTGTTTGCTTATGAAATACATAAATCCCTGACTGATGGCATAAAAAGATATTTTCTCTTGCTTGCCAGACACCCAAATGCACGGCCAGGACTGTATCTGTTATTATTTGTGGCAATTAGCCAGAAATACTGTTCACATGCTTCTCTGCCTCTATCTGTGTAACTCTAATTCCATTCTAAAATCTGACAAGCCATCACTCACCATGGTCAGCCTTACACTGAAACTTATTTCCACGCATCAATGCCATCATTTGAATTGATTTAATTCCACCTTATTCCTCCTCCCAATGGACAGAGTCTTCCCATTTGTCCCCACAACTTAGCCTTACAGGGCTGTGTATGCCTTTAAACATTTTTCCATAAATTCAGCTTACTGTGAGTCAAGAGAGAAGAAAGGAGTTTTACATGACTGATCAGGCAGGGGATGTCAGCCAGCAAAACTGGCTTTCCTAGGAGAGCACACAGGATGGTTTGGGCTCCAAGGCACTTTTAGAACTCATCTAGTCTGACTCCCTTGAAGTGGGCAGGGACATCTTCAATGAGATGAGGTTTCTCAGAGCCCTGTCCAAGCAGACCCTGAAGTGTCACACAGATGCTGCACAGCTGGGAAACAGTGCATAGCCACGCTGCTCTAGCAGGAGGAGGCTGAACTTATAAAGAGCATCAGAATATGCATCTGTGAGGATGGGGGGAAGAAAAAGTAGTGCAAATAATGAAGCAACATAGGAAAGCATCACATATAGCTGATCTCAAGGATCTTGAAACCAAATATGTCTTCAGGTTCCCTCCTATGGAATAAGGGAAATCTCACAGAAATACTAGATGCTGAAATTTCCTAAATCAACCACAAAAAGCCAAGTTGCACACTTCTTCAGGAGATCCTTTCCATAACACACCTGGAAACCAAGCAGTTCCATGCTCTACTCTTCTGGGACTTTTTACTCCCTTCTGCAAAGGTAACTGCAGGAGGGAGTTGGTTTATAAGATAAAAAGTCTCTCATCCATATGTGCACAGCAGAGGAAGCCAGGTAAGAAACCTCATCCAGCATGACTACTCAAGGATGTGATGGCCAAGGAAATAAAAGAAATTGCATAAATCTGTAACGAAAAATGTCTTTAAACAGGCACTAAGCATAAAAGTCTACATAAGAAAAGAGCTGAGACTGGATGTGTTCTTTCATCATAAAATGATGCTAAAATATTGAATGTTCTAAAAAGCACCAAGAAGTTTTATCTCTTGACTTGAATGTAATGACACATTAGTCTCTTAAACTTCTGCTCTGAGAAACAGTTTTATCACCCTCTCAATAAAAGCAATCAGAGAAAGACTCAGTTCTTTGGATTTGTGCAGTTTTCCTTTATTGTAATTTTCATTTGTCAGCTCTAATTAGTGGGCTCACTGAGTATCTCTTGATATTCTCCAGCTTTTAGTCTCTTTTCAAAGAATGTTCTAGCAGCGTCCTGGGATGAAGATATCCCTTTAATGGGCAGCTGCAGAGAAGCATGCCCAGCTTCAGAAGATGGATGTTTTTTCCCACTTCAGTGGGGAACTTCAGACACAATTAAAAGTGGAGAGAGTACCATGGTATCCTGCATATGGGTTACACCAGGTCAAGCAGCTTGAAACAGGCACAGGTTGAAATGTGAAAGATTTCAGAACAGACTTTTGAAGCCTCAAACAAGCACCACATACCCAAAACCTCTGGAGGGCAGAAAGCTGCTCCTGGGAGCACAAAGTAAATCTCCTGGAAATGAAGACATGTTTTGTGACAGTAGAGATAAGGGCTCCAAGACACACAGATCCAAAAACAGTGATAGTTTTCACATATTGGGGGAATGTCTTCTTCTTGTCTATTTTTACTACTGGTTTAATTGAACCAAGCTGAAGGTAATGAGCGAAGCCCACTTCTTCAGGCCTACCAAGAACTGATAAACTAAGATGGGGAACTAAGGATCTAATTTTCCAAATTGGATCCTACAAGCCTGGAAAAATGAAATCATCCATAAAAATAGGTAGATTTGTCTTTCATGGCATTTCTGGAAGGCCCATAATTTTTTTAACAAGAAGATCATATCTCTAGTAAGACCAGTTGAAACAAGTTGGGAGATGAGCAACTGAAAGCAAGTCAGAATGTGAATTCCTGGCAGCTCAGAAATCTTTACATGGAGTTCAGCTGGTTGTGCCCTTTTACATTCCACAGGCAGCCAAGGTCATACCACACAGGCCTTGGGCCACCTCTGGCCCATGGCTCCTGATGGAGCAGGCTTCAGGCATTTCACAGGGGGCTCTGAGGGATACAGCGTCCCTAATTCTCACTCTTTGGAATTATTTGTGTGTGCACGAGCACTCAAGTGCATATTAAGGTCCTGGTGCTCAGCTTTCTTTTACAAAGATGCATTTCAAAGGTTTCAAAGCTGTCCCAGCAATTTGGCAGGTTTCTGCTGGAGCAAAAGGGCTCTGGATGAGGTTCCATTGGAGAGCAGATATCCCTGCACACAAACGGGGCAGTGTGCTGCTAGAGCTGGAACCAGGAAGCCTCACTGGGTGAGGAACTATTTTGTGATGGAGAACTGACTTTAAAGACTCCTGGCAGTGCCACTTGGCAGCCAATGCCAGCTGAGCAACCTGAAAAAAGCCCATTGACATCACCTCCCAGAGTCAGCCAGCCCTCAGGCATCTACAGCAGGTGGTCTTCAGAGCTCACAAAATAAAATACAATAGACTTTGAAAACATATTTACAGGTAGTGTTTTCACTGTTCTAAAAACAGTGCTTTCAGTCATCACCACCAAGATCATAATCCCTTTAAAGATCAATAAAATATTTATTTCCTTAAGTTAATATAGGTTCTGTGCAAACTGCCACTGCTTCATTTCCAAGAGCTGTGTGTGAATATTCATATCTGAACTATACAGACATAACTTTATTTACTGTAGAAAAGTATATTAATACTGATTTATTTAAACACTTTACCAAAGTGGCAGTTTAGCTTAATCAAATACTGAAATAATTGGGTTATGTTTGATTTTAAACTTCAAAAACTCAACTCTAAGATTTATCAAGGGCTGAATTTAGCAAAGTTCTCATCATTAAAAATTGATATTATGTAGTGGGGCTACACTGACTTCCCTGGCACACTGCCAAGCTACAGACCTTTTAAAAGATTAATTGTCCATGCCTGCCTGATTCCCCAAGTGCTGTGCACAGTGGTCACCAGCTCCCAAACACCAAGTCAAGTAGTGCCAAAAGCACCAGGTGGGAAATATTTTTCTGTTGCTGAATGAGGGAAAGGCACTGCTCCCATGTGATACAAACCTGCCTGCATTCAAGGATGAGGGCTCTGCCCTCCCTGCTCCTTCCAATCCTCACCCGGAAGGTGAATTCCTTCTTGATGGGGAGAAGAAAAGAGGCAGCCAAATTCCTGCACTGAAGTGTCTAGAGAGCTGTGAGGAAACCCTTGACTCTGAGCAGCTTACCCAGCGCCTGTGCTTTCACCGACCATGATTACTGTGGGTATGGCAAGGCAAGGGATGCTCCTGCTGCCTCTACATTTATCAGGACCCTGGGTGACATCCCTGTGGTCTTGCTTATGGACACCAAGTCAGGATTTATCCCTACTCCTCCAAAGCAGCTGAGGAGGTAGTTTGTGCTACTTATCTGACAATCCCATACGTGGTACTTGCAGCATGACTTTGTGGCCTGTCTCTAACTATCAGCCCTCTTCTTTGCCTCTCTGAAACACACTCGAAGGGTGAAGACTGAATAATAATCCTCCAGTCTGTGACCCCTGGGAAACAATGTGTAGAGTCTGCAGTACAAACGGAGAAGCTGACAAATTTAAATAAACAGAAGCCCTTGCAAGGAAGGGCTGATACAGATACACTCAAATTTAATTAGTTTTAAAATCTTTTCTCAGGAATGTAGGAACAAGAAAGCAGTGACAGCTGGAAGAAAACCACTATATCTAACTAAACATTTAAAATTATCTTCTGGAAAGAAATCTGCCCTGTTGAACTGAATTTTTTTCGTGTTAAAAAAAAAAGTTCTCTTGACAGAAGCAACAAAAACAGAAGACATCTAAAAATGCTGAAATCCTTGTGATAGCTTGTCAATGTGCTCTTCACCAACAAATTATCAGAATATTTGGGTTTGTACGGAGAAGTAAGTTCCTATACCTAAATAAGCTAATTATTGCAGAACAGACATTTAAAGTTGTACTGTACAAACATAATTTTCCCCAGAATTTCAACATTGTTGAGAAACATTAGTAAGGACATGTGGTAATTAAAAAATGAACGCTGTGTCAGCTGAACCTGAACACATCAGCTCGCAAGACCAATTCAAACCGAAACACTGCCTCCCAACCATCCCCTCTGAGTGTGTTCTCACTGCCAGCCTCCAGCAAACACCCAGCTGGCAGCCCCAGGGGGAACCACCCGGACTGGAGCAGCACAGGAACCTTTGGCACCCCTGCACTGAGCTGTGCAGGGCTCAGGTCCATGCTCACCTGTGGGTGCCCTGGCTCAGACTCTGCCAGGGGTGGGACACGGGCTGGCACAGCCCTCGCTTCCAGAAATGCAGGCCCTGGCACTTCCTGAAGCAGGAGCTGGACTCAGAGCACCATGTTTAACAGATTTTGACACATCTATCCCCCATTAACTCAGCCAATGAACTTCTAACCCCTCCATACATTTGATCTTCATAATACACAGTGGCAATGAGCACCACAATTTCACTTCATTCTCATCTAAAACATACTGCTTTTACTTATTTTAAATCTGCTGTCTCAGTCCTCACCAAGTGCCTTCTGGGGTTTTTATAATGAGGAACAATAAATATTTGCTCTCTAGTCACCTTCTCAAATCAGTTATTCCTAGTGTCAATGTTACTAGATCTAGGACAAAAATTTAAAGCAAATAATATTTAGAGTTTTGAGCTTATGAACTACAGTCTGCATGCTCATGACAGTGAAGCTAATGAGAATTTTGCTTGAGGAACTATGGAGAAGACTACCAGATTTCTTTTCAGAATCAGTTTTCCTTTACTGAAACTTCGTTTTAATGAAAAAGACACATAAGCCTTGGGGATGTTGTTAGATTGTGACCTGAAGTCTATTATTCTTGCCCACCTTTTATTAATAGTAATTAGCTTTCCTCTTGCAATATTGGCGGCACACCCTGCCTTCTTAAAAGCTGTCAGTGCTATCTCAGGGATTGCAAGTTTGATAAATCGATGCTACCACAAAATAAGATTCCAACTATTCATTTGCAAATGATGATAACAATACAAACATGGAAAAAAACTTGCTTAAAAATGTGTTCGAGTCAGTCTGTCAAATACCTGAAGCCAAAAGTAGAAGATTACTGAAGTAGTTTTTAAATTCCATATTAAAGTTGTAATGGATTTCTGTAATAGTAGAGAGTTTACTTTCAGCAATTTTCCTACATTTTAGGTAACCCACTTCTCAAAGGGCTACTTGTACTAGCAAGCTAAGTGAGCCACCTTCAGCTAATATTGGAAAAAATACTAACTACTCTACGTATAAAAGGCAGATTTCTTTTTCCACAAAGTTTTAGTAAATGAACCTAAGCTTACACAAATTTCTCCCTTTATTCTATGAAGCCCAGCCCAAAGATGTGATAACTGTTAGATATCCCCATTTGCAGAGATCTTTATTTTTAAGCAACACTACTTTGTAATTTACCCAAATGCATCAGTCTCCACCTGACTAACCTGGCAGTGGTCCCTCCCCAGCCCATTCTAGGCATTTTGTGCTGGATTATCCTAAAGAAATTGGGGTATTTGCACTGGACTATCCTAATGTGAGGGCTCTGCAAACACCCTCTGGGTCAATTCACCCTCTGGGTGAATTTCAGCATGGGTGATTATCCTGACAGTTCACATTAAAGACGTATTATTGACCTCAGCAATGCTCATCTCTCTGCAGGAACCATGCCTATTAATGCAGGAACTAAAATGATGAAGAGGGGAAAAAAAGGCCTTTGAAATTCACGTCTTATCTTGTAAACATGAATGGATTTCAGGAGCTCTTAAAGGGTGCAATTATTAAAGATCAGTTCCAACAGCTTCAAACAATCCACCATAATGCATTTCACAAAACCCTTTTAAGACCTTTTTGAAATTTCTCCTCTTGCTTTGTTACAGCCTGTTGATCTGGGAGCACTGGAAGCTCGGTAGGTGGATTTTTGACAAAAGGTCAGAAACTCTTTATGATCAACTACAGAGATGGTTCAAAAGCAAGTAAAATAACCTTCTTTGAAGGTAGTTACCAATGGTGCTCTGCCCAGACAGACTGGATGTACTCAGTGTGCTCTGCAGGAGCTAGTTTTATTTCCCAATTCATTCTCACACACAGCTCCCCCCAAAAGAACAAAACAAAACAGAGACCTAACAGAGAAGTCAGGACGGTAAGTTCTCCAAAATATCTCTGCATAGCAGAGGATGGTCCTGCCCCAGAGCCATAAGGGAATGAGCCATGTGTGTGTCTGGCATCTCCATGCTCTCTTCCAATCCACAGTGACCAGTCCTGAGCTCCCTCTTTTACCACCCCTGCAGCGCCAGCAGCCACATTTTGGTTTCAAGAACCAGGCAGCTCTGGATGAAGAAGAGGAGGAGGAAGGGAGGGAGCCCAGGGCTCACATCTGAGTACACAGCTTGGAGACAAAACACCACATGGGTGTCCATAGCCTGGGCTACACACCAGAAGCTCTCTCAATCTGTGCATCTTTGGACAAATGACTCTGCATTTCCACATTTATTTTCCAACATTTTCCCTCTCCATGAGATACTGAGCACTGATGACTGACTATGGAACACTGCAATGCATTAACTTCGAGTATAATAGTGCAATGTACTAACTTTGAGTATGAATAGGAAAGTGTATCCTTGCAAATCACTCCTTTTCTCTTGGAAGCATGAAATTACAGGAACAAGAAATCCTTTCCTGAAATATCTCTGCACTCTGCTTTAATGATTCAATCTTTTGACCACCTTATGGTCCTACAAATAAAATAAAAATTAATGGCCTCAAATTAAGTGCTGTGGTTTGTGCTAAGATTCAAAATTATTTTAGCTGCTGGAAAGCAGGAAATCCCTCCTTACAAGGGGGGATAGCTAAAAAAATGCTGACAGTACATCAATGATACTAACAGAAATAACCATGTTCCAATTGACAATTCATGAGGATTATGGAAATACACAGTATCCATTAGCTTCTTCTCATTTTATAGACCATTTCCTACTCAAGCAGATTCTGAAATGCCATGATAACCTCCAAGCTGGGTTTTTAACAGCCTTGGAAGGCAAAGATAGCACCAGAATATGAGCAGGCACAAACATGTCACCTGGTTCTGGTACTAAAACAGCAAGAACACTTACTGCATTCATTCTTCAAAGTTTCTTTATTTGGGGGCAATCTTGAACTCTTAGCTCTGCTGGAACACACAATAACATTACTGTCTCAGTTCTGAGACAAATTTAAGAGAAGACATTCTGCAATGTGTAGTCTGCTCCTGAAGGGTTTCGACAATCCCCCTTACCAATAGAAAATAAATACTAATAGAGGAAAGTGAAAAAAAACCAAAAACCAACCCAATGCTTTATTTACAGAATGCCCACAAGGCAAGGAAGAAAAATAAATAACTGCTAAACACATAACTATCAGAACTCACTCCCCCCCAACCAACACATAGAGGAACATACACACACAGGCCCACAAATGCCTGAAGAAGGGGGAAAATGTTAAAAAATACCCTTCCCGACATGTGGTGTGAGATGGCACAGGCTTTCACTCTGAGTGAAGTGGAGCTTCCACAAAAAAGTTCCAGCAGGAGGCAAAATCCTGGTGGCTCTCTGGTGTAGACCTCCCCTCCACAGCAGTCACAGCAGCCTCTTGCTGTGCTTTCTCTCCCTGACTCAGCTCCCTGAGGTTTGGGGCTGGAACAGGCCAGCCCCACTCCCACCACTCCTGCTCCTCCTGCCCCAGACCAGCAGCTCTTCAGTTCACCTCAAGGCAGCTGAAAGATTGCTACTGCAGCTTCTCCAAGCCAGGGAGGGGGAAATCTTTTTGCCTGGGCCAACAAAACAAAGATGGCCATGCAAAACTGAACTGAACTGCACCACAGAGCAACTGAGCAGGGAGGCTTAAGAAAGTCCCATCAAAATCCCAAAGCTCCCCCCTCCCCAGCCCCACACATACCTGGGCCTAGTCCTTGAGTTACAGAAAGCACTTTTGGACATAAGGCAGAGGATCATGGAATAGACTATCATCATAAATCACTCCAAGACAACTACTCACATTGAACATGCACAAAACCCATTAAATCAGGTGCAGGCATCTCAAAAACATTTACTATTTTTAGAACCAGTCTGCAATGACACCAGGACCTTCAATACTGGCCAGTCACTTCAAAAGCCCTTCCCTAGGCTGAAAATTTTCTACCACTCTACAAGCCTCAGCTCTACCTTCAGAAACTATTTTTAAGGACCAAAAAATGCAGCAAGTCCATAAAAATATACTCAGCCATAAAGAGATTGCTTACAATTAAACAAAACCTGCTGCAAATTCTCATACTTGTATGTGAGAATCTCCCATTGCTTTACAAATAGTTCTGCATACTCTAACTCCTGAACCTTTTGCTTTGCTTCTTTTTTCCCTTAGGCATCTATCACCAGGTTATTTAAGTATCCAACAGTTAAGGAAAACACTCAACAAGTTACCTTTTTTGTTCTGAGCTCCTAGTACTTTCCAAGCATAGACTTCAACACACATGATATATGAAAATGTATCATCTTTCACAGATCCTTTCCAAAGCTGCCTGTAAGACAACCAGACTGTGCTGGAAACAACAGATCAAAGGAGTGTCCGCTGTACGTGTAAACCTTGTATTTATGAACATGTCTCAGACCCTGCAGCAGGACTGCTTGGTGACTGGCTGCTGGGACAGGGCAGATGGCAGCACGAGAGATGCGTGTTCCCCATGGGTGGCTGTGACTCACACAGCCCCACAGGTGTGTCCTCAGGGAGCCAGATGTGCCCCCACTGCAACATCTGGCCAGCAGCTCCCAGACACATCCTGGCACTGAATGGGTAAGTCAGACCACAAAGCTGCTCTGTGATAACCCACAAGCTAAACGTCCTCAGCAGATGGAGCTGAACTGACCCAGCAGTTCTGCTGTCCGTGGAAGAACGTGTGTCAGGGCTCGACTGACACCTCTCCTCAGCACTACCACAGCCAGAGACTGCTGTGTGCTTCACTCCTCCCTCTCCCCTCCACTTGCAGCAAGATATTCAGCTGCTGCTCCCAAATCAAGTAGGGAAGAGAGGGAGAGGTTCAAAAGAGGAAAATGCAATTAAAACATTCAGAAAAAATAGCTATTAAAAGTATCTAGGAAATCATTCATTTTTATTGGCTACTTTGATTCTTCAGACTTTGGTCAGTCTTGTGAATATGCACTTGATTTTAACAGTACGATCAGCAGTCTTTAAAACCACTTAATTGCTAAGAAAAAATGAAAAGCTCAGAATGAAAAGCTTGTAAATTAAACATACAGACATCTAAACCCCCAGTAAATGTATATAATTTAATATAATAGCACTGAAATAGCATTTCCCCCGCTCAAGTTGGTGCTTACAAATCTAGATGGGTGTAAAGGTTTCATTATCTAAATGATATGCTAACACTTTTTTGAATTTCACAAATTATACGTTGGCAGTAACTTCTATTGTACCGCAACTCATTTCAGTATGAAACCACCTTGTACAAAAAACAGCACTGGGATTTAAATTATTTCTGGGAAACAGTACGTATTTCCTAAAGTATGATTAAGTTTAATTTGATGCATTAAAAATAATCAATATTTAATATTTGCCTAGAACTTCACAAGTCTTCTTCCTGGGGGTTTCCCTAAGAATTTTCATTAGCTAACAAGGCAATTCTACCACAAGAACATTACTCATTAGAGCAATTTAAGTAGTAAAGCACCATCTAAATACATACTGATCTTGATAGTTATTTCTGTTGAACAGCTGGGCTATTGTTCATGTCTCCCCTTTTCTGACAACTTAATTGCTAATGTACATGCTAGTAATAGTTGTACAGTACTAGTAACCTCTGTACAGTAATAAAGAGGTCAAAGCTGTTTTCAGACCTCAAGAATATTGGTTATTATGGTTGCAACTGATGACTCATCTACCAGCTACAGCACAGATTTATATCACACAACAGTCATAGCAAGTGGAGAAGCCATTTTTTTGTCCCAATGAACCAAAAGGTACAACACTCAACTCTGCAAGAGGAGAAGTTTCTGCTTCTCTGAGCTCTGAATGGGGCTCTGGGAAGACAGTGGAGGTGATCAGTATGCCACTTCAGCTGAAATTGGAGTTTTCAGGTCCTACATTTTGTTCTTTTGCTCCTCCATGGTGGCAAAGAGGGCTTGTGAGCATACGTGTCTTCTTCTGCTATGAGTTACAGGGGCTGACTGGCCATCATTGTATCATCTCTTGACAAAGAAAACGAGGTTTTTTGTTGGAAGGAATCATACTGGAATATATTGCTGAGCTGGCACTTTACTTTAAACATTTAAAATTTGAAAACCCAGCATCTGAAGAAAAACATTTGAAAATCCTCTCCCTGAGAAGACCAGAGAGTGAGTAGAAGCAGCAAGAGAAATAGATGCCAAAAGCAACATGTCTCTTAGGTTACCCCAGCACACGGGCACTTAACCAGAGATGCCCTTTGCAGTGAATTTTCCTACCTGAGCTACACTGTTTGCAGAGCTCTGCAGCTGCACAGTCATCCCCAGCACCAGGCTGCTGCCAGCATCACTCAGTGCAGGCATTGCTTGCACCATGCCAGAGAAGCAGTGCTAGGTTTAAAATGTGAGGTAACTTTCAGGGACACACATATTTGCAATTCATTACTTCTTTTCACAGGCCTGGCAGCTTTTCAAAGAGGTTTAAAAACCAGATGTGGAAAATAAGATTGCTAAAATCATTTGGCAACTTAATAAAGAGGTTCTGCATGTTCCCAGGGTAGATTTTCAACAACAGAGCACAATAAACACATGAGAAAATGCTTTCAGGGCAAGGGGGAAAGGCTTTGAAAATTTAGCTCTATAGGAGAATGAAACATAATGTTTTCTTTATATGATTTGGTTTTTGCATTAAGCATTTTTGTCTATCTTCATGTAAACAATTTTGAGAGGTGGAAATTCTTATTTTCTGGGGGGAAAGGATCAATCTCAATTGCATGTGATTTCAGTTCTGAGTCTTGGTTATGTTGTCTTGTTTCAAGTCTAGAAAATCAGGCAGCGCAATGTACAGTTCCAATACTTCAACTAAGGACAACATAAAACCTGCAATTATTATCCATGAAAAACTAATTTGTAAACCGGGAGTTAAACAGGGACAATGCAAAAATCAAGAACAGAAAAGAACCTCAGACAGTACTTGCTGTCAACATAATCCTACTTGGTCAGCTGACCAGGTCACAGTGGTTCAGATACCATGAGATTCATCCTTGATTCCACCAACTCCATTTGTCTGGACAAGCCATAGTGCTTCTATTTGGCATCTCAATACTTTGTCTTACTTTTCTTTTTCTACATGTTTTTCTCCCTGAAACATTAAGCTCAACATGGAAATGCATTCCGCAATGTAAAACAAAGACTGGTGCCAGCTGAGCACCCTCTGTGGGCACAGATGCTCTCTAGTGCTATAAAACCAGAAATTATTACAGGCGGCACTTGCGACAAAGAAGAACATCAGCTAGAAAAAACAAAGACAAACCAACCAGAAAACCAAATCCAAGCTGTTGCCCACAGTCAGGCTACAAAAGCCTCTCTTGCAGAGAGCAGTGGAGATCCTGTTCCTTGTGTTTTGCAGGACAGTGAAGCCACACCTGAAGATGCAGTGTAAGAAATTACCAATCCTGCTTGGCAAAATAAAGTAGGGGCATTGACACCAGTTGGTTTAATCTGGCAGAATGTCACTGCCCCACCTGTTCAAACAGAAGTAAAGACAGAAAACCAAAAAAAGCAAGCACAGACACACACAGAAGGCACAGGAGACCTGATCCATGTCACATGGGAGCAGGGCTGGGGTGATCCCATCAGGACTGGCCGGCCTTGAGCTTCATGGGCGAGGGATAAACACCTGGCATTTAGAGAACAGCCTGAAACGGAAATGCTCTATAGAGGCATTTTGCATGCCAAATAAATACTCTAAGTTTATATCAAGATTATTGTCACCTATTTAATGGCTCATTGATTTTAGAAGCCATCCCAATTCTCACTTTCCTTTCTGTTGAGGTAGTTACAGTAATAACTAACCATAAAATTATATAAGGTGCTGAAGTGTGATTTTAAAACATCTGTGCATTAGATATTCCTACTTTTAAATGAGAAATGAGTTAATATCCGCCTGCCTTACCCACATCGCCGCCTTTACCCTATATGAATCCAAAGACAGACAAGATAAATTGGATTACACTGAACGTGATTTTAAAAATAAATATAAAATCCTAGAAACTTACCATTTCTTTTATGGTCCTTTGAAGCACATATGAATACACAATCAAAGAGCTGGTTTCCAGGGAAAGGCTCCAGCCTCAGAAAGACATATGCTCCAAACAATCTCTTTGCCTATCTCCACACCCCTCCTTCAGAACAGGTCAAAAATAACTCCACTGTAGCATTTCCCATCAGACGCACAAATGCACATCTGATTTTCACAGCATCAGATCCACTTTCACATTCTTTTTTAGAAAAAAATGGAAAATATCTGGAAAATGCAAACAAAGCAGCACTTCTCTGCACTTATCTAGCACCAGGTTTCAGTTTTTCGTTTCAAGTAGACATTATTCAATCCACTAAACTTCTAAATTAAATACATTAAGAAAAATGAGAGAAATAAAGATCTAAAGAACACAATGGGAATTTACTCAAATATTCCAACAGAGAGAAAAAAGGAGAGATTTTATTTAGCAAAGAAAGTTCTTAATAGCTTTTAGTCTTATGCAGGGTCCAAAAAAGTTAAAAACCTTAAAACATTATTTACTCATAACAGAAAAAAAAATCTTTTCAAAACAGGTCAGCAAACTTCAATGCTTTGCTTCCCACTTTTCCTCGCTCTTGCTAGTGCATCTTCCTTAATGCCCTATATATTCCTTTTTTCTAAGGACTTGAATCAACTATAATTTGAGGGTTGTGGGCCATGCAGAGGCATTCAGCCCCTGTTTCTTTCAGCATTAACTTCCCTCTCCCTGACCCAGGAGGATTGCAGAGGTTCATGTTTACAATGAATGCTCACTTCACATTTTCAGCTAAAATTCTAGCCGGTGTAGAAAAACTCCCAAAATTGCACTGCAGCTGACCAGATGGGAGATCATCTGATTTCTGAGGCATTGAAACCAGAAGGTCACTTTTTCCCTGTTAGAAGACCCTTTTTTTATCTGAAATATGGTATCATTTTCCCTCAGATTGAGCACCGAGAGCACTTCACGTGACATCTCACCCAGCAAACAGATCCAGCCACCAGCACATACTGTGAATACAGTACCAGTAACACACCAGCACCTCACTGGCCACCTTTCTGCACATGCTTATCTCCCATCACTGTTTCAGTCTGCAATACTCTCAGTGTTTATGCTTTAAAAATGTCTTTTTTCCTTGGTTACTTTTGCATATCCTTGTTCAGATTCACTACCTGTTTTCCTTAACTCCTAGTACTTTTATTGCTAGGTAACGTGGGTGACATTTGGACATCTGTTCAAACATCTTTGAACACTTTCCCAACTCCTGCAGTGTCGTTTGTGGCACTCTCTCAATTGATTTAATATAATTATTTTCACAACTTCATCAGTCTCACAAAAATTTATTTGCAAAATTTCATTTTAGCAGCAATTAGCAGATCCAAATGGTTATTCAAAAATGCTCAGTGGGTCTCTGCTTTGTTCTTCTGCATCTCCTTCCACCACCTTAGGGATGCAAATAACCTGGATGGATGCAAATAACCTGGATACAACCCCTCTGACACAAACTATAGGAACTTTTGCAGATCATCATTCAGAGCTCTGCCCATCTTGTACCTCAGCTCTGACTGAAATGTATCAGACATTGACAACAGAAACCCCTCCCAGCCTACACATGACCCGTCACAGACTTGCACAAAATCCATTTGTAAATGAGCTACAGGCCAAAATGTGCTAATTTAAATA
>JAHLSL010013692.1:0-15321 GCA_025920805.1 Petroica traversi | reverse complement strand
AACATCAGGAGCTGGTCCCATGCAGCTCAGAGTCAGGGACTGCATTAAGGCAGCCTGGAAAATGCAGGATAGCAGAAGGAATTCCCATACTGAAATAGAAATCTCTCCCCAGGCCTTGAGACCAGGCTGCCCCTGCTCCTCACAGGAGAAGGCATCGGGCCCCAGGTCCACTTCAGCTTTGAGAAACTGTACATCGGAGAGGTTTCTTTCAGAGCAACCCACAGCTATGAGGTGAGCAGCAGGGTTGGGGTGGATCCTGGGGGCTCCAGGGGCAGCAGTGAGCCTTGCAGACCTGTGGAATTCCTGGCAACTTGGCCAGTTGTGATACTAGTCAAATTCAGGGAGTTTCTTGGAATCTGGATCTTTTTGATGGGGTCAGAAAGGTGTGTCTGTTGTTCATGAAACCCCAATCCCTGCTTTTTGGCAGCCTCCTGTGGAGATCACCTGGGAGCCTTCCTGCAAAACCCCTTGGTGCATGAAAGCAACCGTGGGTCAAAAAGCTCTGTGTTCAGAGGCTTTTGTCCCAGTCCCAGACACAAATCACCTTTGTGCTCAGGCTGTCCCAAAGCAGCTGGAACAAAGTGGCTGCATTTGAGTTCGAGTCCATTGCAAACAGTTTTCGGTCAAGTGCCTCCTGCCTGTTCCTGGGAGTCAGAGGAGAGCCATCCATCCTTGTGGCTCAGCCCTGGCTCTCTCAAAGGGCTGGGGAGTGCTTTCCCTTGCTGACCAGCCCCTCAGCACACTTCAGCCATGGTGTCTCTCTGGCTCTAGAAAGAGGAAAGTGTTTCTGGGAAGGAAGCAAAGGAACTCTCTACATCTTTGCTTCTGGTTTCTTCCACATGCAGTAAGCAGGTTGGCTGCAATGGAAACTGAACGTGCCCTGCCCATGGTGGGGTTGGGCACACCTGGAGCTGCAGCAGCAGCTCTGAGGTGATTTCATTGCAATGAATATAATGCTGCAATGCCCAGTGTTGCTCTTAGGGCTGGCTGTGAATGAACTTGGTGATGCTGAGCAGCTCCTCTGTGCTGCAGGTCAAAGTGGACTGCCTGTGCCAGTGGGAAAATCCCAGAGTGACTCTGGTTATGTGAAGTTATCCCTGCTTTGCATGAAAAACCCAAAGGCTTACAAAGTTGTATTTCAAAGTTGTATTTTTTGGCCTCTGCCATGCAGCAGCACAGGTCATCTTCTGCCTTTTACAGGTGTTAATAGTTTAATTTGAAAGTAACTCAGACTTCTGTAAGAAAGGAAGATTCCTCATGTATTTCCATTTTGCTTTCCTGCTGCTGCAGGCGATCCTGTTAAACAAGGCACCAGTTGAGGCTTCCTTCAGCCTCGTCCCTCCAACCACAGCCATTGGCTCTTGCTTCACCTTCCTGCCCCAGGAGGGCATCGTGGCACCAGAGGGGCTCCAGGCCATCCGGATTTCCTTCCATCCCATCGTCCTGGGGGAGTTTGAGGACGAATTCTGTTTCCATGTGACTGAATCCCCTAAGCCTGTGACCTTGACTGTCGGGTGAGGAGGGCTTTGGGGGCTTGCTGGGCACATCTGTAGCTGTTTCTGTATAATCATCTTCCATCTACCTTATTTTGTGGTGGAGAAGAAAAAGAAGTTTGTACCCAAGGTCTTAACCTCTGCTCTGCTCCTGGTGTACCTTCAGTGTGGGGTGCCTGCTGCCCTGTGTGGGTACCCAGGAGCTGGAGTGACCCCTTCCTATGGGGATGCCTCCTGCATAGACTGTGGCAGGCAGAGGGATGGATCAGCTTTGGGCAGGAGCTGCTCTGGGATGTCCCACCTGAACACCCAGTGAGGCCCCCAGGGCTTTGGAGACGGGCCAGCCTGGGTGATTCTGCACCAGCAGCAGTGTTTTTAAAAACTTCTGTTAATTGGTCCCAAATGGGCAGCAACAGCCTTACCTCACCTCTTGTGCTGTGTTCCCCACTCCTATACAGTGAATGCTCTGGTGCCTCCTTTCCACAGCCAGGAAAGGGCTGATGTGGGAGACAGGAACTCTGCAGCAGGAACTGTCCCAAGGACTTGGGCATCATCCCACAGACTGGTGCCGTTGCAAAGGATAAAATCCACACTCAGCAAAGAGAAAAAAAGAAAAGTGATGACAGGAAAAATAAAACTCACTTCTCAGGACCACAGCAGCCTGTCCCAGATAGTCTGTCAGCTGCTGACCCCTTTGTGTTGGCTGCCTCCTGTCCACCTGGGTGCTGTGCTGAGCACAGAGTGCTGGGTTGATTTGATTGGTGGCTCTGACACCAACTTTTATCCACCCCCTCCCTAACAACACCCGAACCTTTGTAATTCCCTTTAACAAAGCCACTGCCTCCCTGCCTTTGTCCTCTCAGGGGCTGTGTCACGGGACCGAATTTCCATTTCGATGTGCCCGCCCTCCACTTCGGTGACGTCTCCTTTGGTGAGTGTGCCCTGGGCTTGCACCAGAGCAGGAGAGGTTTGTGTGCTGCTGAAATGGAGCACTTGAACATAAGAGCATCCGTCACTCCTGGTCCTCCACAGCAGCCTCTTCAGGGTGTTAACTCCAGGCCTGCTGGTGCCTTAGGCAGTATTTTGCATCATGAGATCAAACAGGACCAAAGGAATAGAAAGTCAGCATCGCTGTTTGGCCACTTAGTTCTTTTTGAATAAGTGGCACAATAAAAAAAGGCACCAGGCAGGAATATGGTTCTGTAATAATAGATGCATCCTGCTTAATCTGATTTCATTCCTAAGGCTTCTTCAGCTGAGGGCAGCTGTTTTAACTTTGTTTCTTTTAACTGTGAGGCTGACTGTTGTCTGCATCAGGTGACCTTGGTGGCATTTGGAATTCACATCTTTTTGTGCCTCTCTTGTGCCTGTTTTGTGCCGTTTGTCCTTTTTGTGCCCTCCTGCCTCTCTATTGTACCCACTGCTGGAGCTGGCAGTGGTCACTGTTCATAGGCATGGGGAAGCTCTGGGCTGTGCCTGCAGTTGGTTTATCCTCCCCATTTGTGTTCAAATGACTCTTGGTAAGCAGGTTATGGGAGATGTTTCCTCCACACAGAGCTGCCCACCCCAGCCATATCTGCCCTGCAGAGCAGGCTGTGGGCTGGTGTCCTGGCTCTGCAGGACATCCCCATGAGGTGTGGATGTATCCCTGGCTTTCCATTATGGAAACCAGGTGAACTGATGTAAACCTTTGCAGGCAGCAGTCACAGCCAGTGAGCAGCATGGGTGTGATTCCCCTGTTTGTTGTGTGAGGGGGTTCCTAATTGCTGATCTGGAAACATGGCTCATGTTTGCCTCCAGTGGAGTGGGCTGGTGAACTGTCATGAGTTCAGCCTGCCCCAAATCAGGAGATGCCATAAGGATCCTCCCAGAGAAACTGCTTTAGGGTGCTTTGCATCATGTTCTAGCTCCTAATTCCATCCTCCCTTTCTTTTACTGTAGCTTTCCCTTGAGGACAAATCAATGCTTTTGTATCTTGAGTGTTGGTAGAGTTAACAGGGAATTTTACAGATTGACTTTTCAGTGTACATGGTCAATATGGATGCACACTCACCAGTGAGAAATAACTGGTGCTGCTTTGGGGCAGGTGAGAGACCTCCTCCTTGTCAGAGAAGCTTGTGGTGTTCTAAGACTGGGCATTTCCAAGGCAGCAATCTGGGATCAGCGTCAAAGGAACTGAGGATTAATTACTCCCTCTGCTGCTCAATGGGTTGTAGTTCAGTTAACAAAGAGCTAAACTTCAAGAGGTTTTATCCTACCAGGACAATCACACCAGGAATAATGAGATAATTGATACCTAAATGGATATCTGTGTAATTTTCTTAGGTTTTCCTCACACCTTGAGGTGCTGCCTGACTAACGCTTCCCTGGCATCCATGACCTTCAACCTGTGCATTCCTGAGGATGGCTCAGGAGAGCCCAGTGTTCACAGCTCTATTCAGATCTATGAAACCACTCGCCAGTCTTGGAGGAGGGGAGCTCGAGGTTTCATAAAGCCAAGGGAATTTACCATAAGTCCCTGCAGGGGGACCATCCAGTCCCGGGAATCCCAGGATATTGAGGTATGGGAAGAGTCCAGCTGGTGGGGCTGAAGCTTCACTGGTGTGTGGGAAGGATTTAACTCTGCTGGCTTTGAACCTCGTGTGAGTGAGAGATCAGCACTGGTGTGAGGCCTCTGTTAGCTGGGTTACTCAGGATGTTCCTGAAGGAGCATTGTTTGGTTTCCAAAATCACAAGTTGAAATCATGTACCAGATGGTCAAATACAGAAGCCATTCTTGTGTTTTTGAGAGTGATTTCTTTGACTGAAAGTGCACAGAGGAAGGATGAAAACAGAAGGTGGCTGTTAAAGAGTTATCACTGTATAGAGCAGTTTGCTTTTCTTCCTGGTCTCATTTCTCCTCTCCTGGGAAGCAGATCAGTTTTATTCACTACAGAGATCTTCAGTGGGGACAGAAAATACTCTGCAGCCATGAACTGCTCAGCATCTGCTGGGCCACACTTCGCCCTCAGCTTCCTGCTGTAAAGCTGAACTCATTCTGTTCAAGACAACTGATTTCCTCAGCATTTTTGTTGTTGTGGTCAGGTGAAAAATTAGCCCCTTTTAGCAAATCTGATATTGCCAGATGGCTTTTGTTACTTCCAAAGACTGTGCTTACTTACAGACCAGCAGAAGAATTAAGGCAAAATCCTGCCTTTCTGTATCATGGAACAAGAACTGGAGGATACCACACATGGGTGATGAGGATTTGGGAGTGAGCAAATATTTACTGCACTTCTTTTCTCTTCTACCAGGTCACCCTGTGTTCCAACACTGTCAGAGAGTACAAGATGCAGCTGGTGGTGGACGTGGATGGTGTTGGCATGAATCTGCTGGGCCTGACCCTCACAGCCAGGTACCAGCATTTCCCTTGCAGCTGCTTGTCTTTCCTCGAGCATGCAGCACCAGCACACTGCCTGGCTGCAGCTCCAAAGGAGAAATTCTGCTTAATGAGCTGGATCTGCCCATCTAGACATGAGAACAGGGCTAGGAAAGCAGCCCATGGTGAGATACCCCTTGCCCACAGCCAGGCATGGCCCTAGGCCTTTTTCTAAAGGTCTGAGATTTGGTTCTTGAGGTGTAACAAACTTTCCAAGGGTTGTCTCTCCTTCTTCCCGCAAGTGATAAACTTGTGCTGGATTGTGACCACCCTGCAGCACTGGTTTGGGACACAGTGGGCAGCCTGCTGAGAGCTGGGGTCTGGTTCACTTAAACACTGCATGTGCCAGTGGGAAAGAGGTTAATGGCAGGAGTGGGGAGGGCAAAAGGTCTTATGAAGAGGAATAGAGTCCTTGATGTGGCAGGTGAGCTCAGGTTTGGCTGCTTCCCTCTGGCTCTTTTGAGTAATGTTCTCAGAGTTGAGGCCAGATGTTTTTCTTGCTGCAGCCAAATTCAATCCTGCTGTGCTGCTGTGGGCATCAGTTTAATGACAAGAGGGATGCAGTTCCCTCCCCAGGTGGAGCCATCCAGCAGTGTCTGAGCTGCAGTTTTGTCCAGCAAGTGCAAATGGGGACAGTCTATGCAGAGACCCATGGGGTAAAGAACCGAGGGAGCTGTAGGGATTGGAAGAGGTTGATCACCCACTCTGTAGGGCTTGTGCCCTCCACTTCTGGAGGAGATGAGTCAGTTTTCAGGCAATAAACAGTGCTGTAGGAGAAGAGGGAGTCATTGTTACTGATACACTGGAGCCTTGTGTTCCTTGAGCCTTGGTGGGTATTGGTCGTTGTTGGCAAGGCTCCCTCAGAGCTCATGGCTCACTGGGACTGTTGGAGGATACTTTGCAGGTGTCCTTGGGCAAAGAAGGGGCAAAGCTGCTAAGAGTGCTCTGGAACAGGGTAAGTGCTCTGCCCAGGCACTTGGAAGCCTCTGCAGTGCTGAGCCTCAGGGCTGCCCCTCCTTGTCAGGAGGTGATCAAGTGAAAGGAAGTTAAAGGTGATTTATCGTGGTAGGAGTATTAAATCTCTGTTTGATTTGATGAATGCTTTATGCTCCATTCCATGGTCTTAGAGGGCAAAAGTTCTCAATGCGCTCAGAATTTCTAATTCCCTTGGGGTCATTTCTTTGTCCAGATGCATCGGTCCTTCCCTGCGAGTGCTCAACCCTGTCGTGACCTTTGGGCACTGCTGTCTAATGGTGCCCTACGATGAGAAGCTGACCCTCATGAATGACAGCAACTTTCCTGGCTGCTACTGCTTTCTCCCTCAGGTTTGGCCTTGCATCCACCTCCTCCCTGCAAATGTTATTGAGGGGGTTATTAGAGGAATAAAAGGGTTTGGATAAGACCTTGCTGGTTTCTATTCAAACCTAAAGGTTTGCTAAGAACAGGAATCTACCCGAATATAAACTTTAGGAAGTAGTTTAACATCTTGAGGAAGATGTTTATATTCTATTATTTGACTTGTTCTCAGTTGGGGAGCGTAGAGGGTTGTGAAAATCTGATGTTAGGAGGCTGCCAGCACAGGAGTTGGTGTCTGTGAATGCAGCAACTTTTGGACCCCATGGGGATGCTCAGCACCTACACCTTGCATCTTGTTTTTTGCCTTTTTGCTTTCTCCTGAGGATTTTTACAAGTGTGTGTGTGTTGCTCTTGTGGTAGGCATTAAGGAGCTTAAAGTTTCCTCAGTTCTGGAGTTGCTTTTGGTTCTGTTCCCTCTAGGAACACAAGGAGATGGCTGGTGCACAGTACTTCAGCTCTGCGCCATCCGGGATTATCGAGGCTCACAGCTTGGTGGAGATCCCAGTCACACTTAAGGCCCATCTGCCTGGACAGTGCAGCATCTCTGCTGAGGTGGCCGTGTTTGGGAGAGGAGAATCCCCACTGGTGAGAGTGAGGGGAGATGTGTGCCTTTGAGCAACTCATCCCAGTGGGGTGTAAAGCACACTGGGATCCTTCTAGGAACTTGTGATCTGTGGCTGGTGTGGACAAGGACGGGAGGGATTGGTGGCACAAGAAGCAGAATATGCCTAGAAAAGAGGAAGGGTGGAATCCTCTGAGGTGGCAGTCTCAGTGCCTGACCCAGCAAATTACAAATCTGGGAGATGGGATAACAGCCCCAGTCTGAAACCCAGGCCACCCCAGACCTATGCTCCTTGTCCCATGGTCTGTGCCAGCTCTGCAAGAACAACCCTTTTGGGTTTCAGACTGTTTTTAAGTCAGTTCAGACTTTTTTTAATAAAGAAAAAATACTGCTTGAAGGATGCAGTTACTAATTCATGCCCTTCACCCATACATTTGAAGAATATACATAAGCACAAATTGAAGGCAGCTAACCTGCCTTATCTCTGCTCTGAAGAGCCTGCTTTGCTTCTGACTTGTGCTGGTTTCACCACTGTAGCTTTGGAAGTCCTAAAGAACTTAATGTTCAAGGATAGCTGTGCAGCAGCAAAAGCTGGGAAGGTGGTTTGGGGCAAGATGGAGCAGTCAGTGAAGCAGGCAGGAGGCAGAGGAAATAGTAGTGTGGAGGATATGTGAAGAAGCAAGCATGGCAAACAGCATTTCTTTGTCCCCTGATAATGGGAGCTGTGGCTTTCAGGTGGGATTGCTGCAGGCCCCACATTTGCTTCAGGCCTTATGTTTCAGTCTATGTCACTGACAACTTCAAACAGCCATAGTTACCCCCAGTCTACGAGTGCTTTTAGAGCTGTCTAAGCTTTTAACACTCTCCTCTTTGAGTCTTTTTTTTTTGATCTTTCCTATCTTCTTCCTGAAACAGGAAATCCGTTTCGAGTTCATTGGCCAGGGACCGGCTGTCTACGTCTATCCAAGGCACATAAACTTTGGCTCCATCAGTGTCTTGGAAGATTATCCCAAAACTCTCCATCTCTCCAACCAGAGCGAAGTACCTGCAGTCTTCTGGGTAGAGATGGTAAGTGTCTGAGGGCTGTTTTCCAGGGAAAATGGCTGGTTAGTAGCAGCCCTTGACTTGTTTTTTGTATGCAATATTTCTGTATTGTTCTGTGTGAGTGGAAGCAAGATATTCCATCCAAGTGCAGCAAGGGGAGCCAGGATCTCAGACACACCCCAGTGAAATACTTTGCAGAGAGGTTGGAGCAGAAATGAGTCTGGATCATGTTTGCAAGTTCTCTCTTTATTTTGTGGAAGATATTTAGCTGTGCAAGTCATGTTTTTGGAGCTTTGAGAACAAGAGAAGCCTGTGGTCCTTTGCTCCTGAGAGGGCATGGATTTCCCCACAGATTCCCCATTCCATCTGCATTTGCTTTGTGCCAAACTTCTGTTAATGGCAGAAACCAGGGTGTGAGATCTGCCCTCAAACTGCTCGTGGGAAGGCAAGTTTCATGACTCCTGCAGGTAAAACCAGTAGGGCTGTTGCACACAAATACACCTGTGAGGGTTGTGCACCCCCAGAGCCTGTGGTCTCTGTAGCATTGCAGAATATCTCTGGAGACCACCTGGAGAAAGCCCATTTAATTCAAGGATGTTGCACAGGGGGATGAGCTGCAGGGCTGGAGCTGTAGCTGCTCCTCTGGCAGGAGGAACAGGGCTGGTGTAGCCAGGAAGGGTATGTGGCTTGTGGCTGAGTGGGATGTGCTCCCTGCTGGAGGGGGACATCTGTGAGAGGCTTGAAAACAGGGAATAACCTTCTCCTGAGGAGGAGTATCCCTTGGGTTGAGCAAAACTGGGGTAATGATGTGAGTCTGTTAAAGGAAGGTAAAATACAGGTTGTATAAGCGCTTGGAGAGTTGCTGTTGCCAGACCCCATAGCTTAGATTTAGGGTAATAAAGGCTTTATGATTTTTATCTTCTCTTTAGTCCTCCTGTTTTCTGCACCTCACAGCAGAGCAGGGTCCATGGTTTCCATTCTAAGTCTGTGCTTTGGCTTGTCTTACAGGCTGGCAAACACTCACACTGGAGGATTGAACCCAGTAAAGGAGTGATCCTCCCCAATTCTGAGGTGTCGGTGATTGTCACAGCAAACCTGAATGACACAGGCAAATTCCAGGACGAGGTGAAGGTGTTCATTAAGGACAGCCCAGTAACCAGTATCTCTGTCCAGGCTGTGGGCGTTGGAACCACAATTGTCACTGACAAGCCATTCGCTCCTGAGTTTGAGTTCAAACCCCACTTCAGGTAGGAGACTCAGCTTCCGCTTCTCCTATGGGTTCCGCAAGGAACAATTTTTCCGTAGCCTTAAGGCTAGGTCTTCTTCAATACTCCAGCTCTGTTTCCTTGAAGCCACAGGAATTCCTTCAGAAATACATCATCCGAGAGTAGTTGGAAATCTTGGAATGCCACAGAAATGGAAAAGTTGGAAGAACTGGCTGTGGCTGAAGCTTTGAGCCTGGGCAGCCTCTTGTGTGGAAGTTTTATTGCAGAATGTGCAGTCAGGGAATGCTATCAAGGTCCTGGAGCTGAGTGATCACAGGGAAATAGCAGCTCCCATGACATTTTCCATCTCTGCTTCTCTTCTAGCTTCACTACCTGCCGATACCAATTCAAAATGATAAACAAAGGACGGCGCATCCATCAGCTGTACTGGACCACAGAAGGTTTCCGCATCTTTCGGCAGGGTGCTCATCCCCCTGCCCCTGGTGGCACCAAGAATAAAGCCACTTCCCAGAGCTCCAGACCTGACAGCCCCGTGTTTAAGCTGCAGCCGCTGCAGATGGACCTGAGGCCGGGCCAGGCTGTGAAGATGGTGCGGGAAGGCTGCTCCAGAACTCCCCAGGTGAGGCCCCTGCCAAGGGCTGAGTGTTCCCTATCAGATCCCCTCTACTGTGTCTTCTTCTGCAGCCTCTTGACGTTTGCCTGGGAAAAGGAGCAAGTGACTTCAAGAAACTGTTTTAAGGCCACAAGTTTCCATGGCAGCACTCATTGCTTTCTTTGCTGGCCACCAGCAGTTGCTAAGGGTTTTTGTGTTTCCATAGCCACCAAAACCCAGTGCTGATCCCAAAATACAGGCTGACAGAAATATTGCTCCTTCAGGGCAAACAGGAGGTTATCAGTGTTGTGTGCTGAGGCAGAAAGGAAGAGCAGAGTTACACTTAGACTAGAAGCCAGGAAGGAAGTAAATTAAACTAGTGTCAAGTGGTTGTTCTGAGGGAAGCAGAGAGTAAAAGAAAAGCCCTATAACTGGCAGGATTGTCTGGGAGAAGCATTGCTTTTCCTCTGAAGAAAACATGGGCAGAGGGCTGGTCTAGTCCTGAGTCCTGGAGGAAGAAAACAGTGTGCCAGCTCTAATGATCAATGTGATGTCCATCCACATGGGAAACTGCTCCCAGGGATCATTCTAACTGACAAACTGACTTTTGTCAGCTTTTCTATTACTGCTTGCCCCAGTCTCTCAGGCCCCTGTGTCCCAGGAGCAGCCAGGTTGTCAGCACCCTTGGAGAGCAACTCAGAGGGGAAGATTTTAGCAGAGTCTTCAGGTGTTCTCCTACCTGGACCTTTCTTCCCAGGGGAAATGCAACTCTGCAGAGAAGCTGCCAGCTAACCCTAGTGTGTATTCCCTGGCTCTAGGACCCCTGGACACAGATATTTAGAATAAATAAGTGGCAGCACAGAAAGAAAAGAGGGCTATTGAGGAGAGCAGGGACTGACAACTACTACTAATAAATGACAGGAATAGGGCCCATAAGGTGGTGGCAAGTCAGTGTGGGGTGTTTGGCCTGCTAGCACCCTCTGGATGACAAGTGGATCTTGCATGCAGGTGGTGAAGGAGAGACTGCTGTGTTATGCCACTGTGGGGAAAGAGACAGCAAAGAAACCGATAATGGAAGTGGATGTCATTTGCAAGTTCATTTTGCCTGCTTTGGAAATATCTTCCAGAGCAATCACTTTCCGAGTGGAGAAGGTAAGTCTCTGGATTGCATCCTGGCATTTAAAGGTGTAATTTATAAATTGGCTGGAAGTAAATAGAGATGTATGCATTTCTGGGGCTGAAAAATGTGAAATGCATTGGAAGGGGAAGGAGGTCCATGGCTACTCAAAGGTTGTTTTCCCTCATCTCCTGTTTCTGCAGAAACCCAGTGATGTCCTGACTCTTCAGTACAAGCCTCTGTCTTTAAAAAACACCTGCTCCCTGCCACTCAGCATTTTGCTGGAGTTGAAGCAGCCATTCCTAATCTGCAATGTGGACCAGCAGCCCCTCCCTGCAGATTCCGAGGTGACCATCTGTGGGTTCCTCCAGTGGAGTTTGAAGAGGAGAAATGTGGTGGTGCATTTATGTTGGGAAGTTCTCAAATTGAGAAGTTTATTCTGTAGTGACAGCCGTGGATTGGCCTGAGCTGCATCAGCAGAGCTGCTGAAGGAATCAAAATCCTCTCTGAATTGGTCACATCCATGCTGGCTCTAAGACATGAGGAGAAGGGAGCAGGAAAGCTGATCAGGGCAAGCCATGCAATAAAAGTGTGTCCTGGAAAGCATCCCAGCTCTCCAGCAGCCCTCCCCTTGTACTGCTGCACAAACACATGAGGCTGAGAGAGTCTTGGACCAGAGTGTGGTGCCTGCAGACAGATCCTCACTGTATAGAAATGAGGGTGAACTGAGAAGCCCACATTGGGGTCACACTTTGAATGTTTACTGTTACCTGCTCTCAGGCCCTGGGACTTGATCACAAAGGTGAATAATTCTCTTCATCTCCTTGCAGCCCACGACTCTGGATGTAGGGGAGGAACTTAATCTCTGCATCCAATACAACCCAGCTTATGAGGACAATTTGAACAGCCGGGTGGCAGAGAGCATTCTCAGGGTGCGCTTCATGGAGCATCCTCATGAGGAGGAAATCACTGTTCGGGGAGAAGTCCACTTCCCAAATCTCCATCTCCAGACCAATGTCGTGGACTTTGGCTGCATCATGAATGATACTGAACAAGTGTTGTATTTGGAGATGACCAACTACAGCCCAATTGCTGCCCAGTACCACTGGTCATTCCAGACGGACAGCCAGGTGAACACCATAAGGTACGTGCACCTTTGTGCTCTGCTTAAAGCTCTTCTTCCTGGTGTCCTGTTTGTACTTTGCAAAGACCAAGGCTGTTTGCCCAGTTTTTGAGTTTTTGTTGTGGAAATTCCAGCTGTAATCAAGCTGGAAGTTCAGAGAATAGGTGATCTCCACCAATTTGACATCGGGCTGGAAACAGTGCTCCATCCAAACTGAGATTGTAAGACATTCTCAACACTTTTCACATAGCCAACAACCTGGAGTCCTGCTTTATATCTGGAGCCACAAAGCCATCCTTAGGCACTTGGACAAGCAGATCTATAATGTGACCTCTTTTCCTTCCCTGCCAATGTGATTTGTGATGCTTTCCTACAAAGAACCTACGTAGAACATGGTGCTGCTGTCCTAGTCTTCTACTACAGCTTGGCTACAGGCCCTATAGTGGTTTCCCCTGGGAAGAAAAGCTATTTTCTCAGCCCTCTATGCCCTGAGGCAAAGACCACCTTTAACACCTATTAAACCACACTGACCTTCACAGAGCAGCTCTTTGGTGTTTGACAGAGATCAGTGGGTTCTACAGCTTTAGGAATGGCTGCAGCTGTTTGGGGGAGCACCTGTCTGAACACCCCTTGAAGCAGGACCACCCAGGGCTGGGCTGTGCTTCCCAAGCCCAAGAGCAATCCTGCACTCATACTGGGGCACATGTATAAACGCATTTCTGGCAATTCCTCCTGCTGTGACCTCTCTGCAGAGTGCAGAAGTTTGAGCAGGGAAGTTTTCCTGACAGAAGGGAATGGTTATACGCTAATACCCCAGGAAACCAAACCAAGTTAACCATTGGGGATCGAAGTGCTGCTCTAACAGAGAATGGAGCTCATCCAGAAACAGTTCTGTTCAGAGGACATAGCCTCTTGGGTGTTGTAAATCAACTATGGCTCTGAGGAGTGCTTAGAGGAGAAGCCCTGGGCACTGTGGCAGTCTATTTCCAGCTGAGTCTTATCAAATCCCAACAAGTTTTGTGTGCAGCCTGTCTTGATGCACAGCACCTCCATGAGCAGATCCTGGAATGCAGGGAAAAGTTGCCAAAAGCAGGAGGAAGGAGGAGGAGAAGAAGGAGCAGGGCTATTAGCTATGCTTGGAGGTCCCTGTTATCTTCTGCCAAATTAAATTAGGCTTTAATTACCACCTAAAGGGGAAATCTAATTTTGATGCTAGAACAATGCATATATTTTACAATAACAGAGAAACAAGCGCATTTCAGTGAAGTCCGCGAGGAATTAATTTCCTCTGGGGCCACTTGTTGGCCGCTTGCCTGTTTCTCTTTACTCCCATTTTTTTAGAACCAATTTAGGTTTTTGGAAATGGGAATGCTGAATCAGTGCTCAGCTTTTAATCACCCCATCTCCCCCTCAATTGGCTTGGCTGGACCTGAGCCTGCAGGCACTTGCTCCTCCTGATGCTGAGTCACCTGAGTCTGCTGAGGTGGTGGCAGCTGAGGGTCCCAAGCATTGGCAGGAGAGCAGCCCCTGCTCCAAAGGCTTTGGCATGGCCCCCCTTGCAGCCTCCTTCCTGCTGGGGATGCTGTGACAGCTCCCCGTTCTGCTCTGCATGTTAATTAAGCACTAATGTATTTTCCCTGGGTCCCTCAGCAGCCACCATGTGATTGTGCATGGCAGAGCTGCAAATGAAGATGGTCTCCAAGCTATTAGCACCTCAAATTGCTCATCAAGAGCCCGGCAGAAGGGCAGCATGTCAGATATTATTTCTGCTCCACATTAAGCACTGTTGGTATTCTAAGGGATCAGAATAAACTAATTCAGTCTGACACTGAGGGAATCAGGTGTCAAGACTCAGGAAGGTGAGAACTGAAGCATCCCTACATCTAATCTTGCTGGAGCAGAGCTTCCCAGCATCCATCAAGACACACACACATTTATTTTGGCCAGGAGAGAAAAATGTTGGGTTGTTTTTTTTTTTTTTTCTTTCCTGGACAAGACTCTTGGGTGCTTAGATCTTTTTTTTCTTCCGACTATTCAAGCCATTCTTTCCTCTTCACCCTCTAGTCACCGAAATGTCTTCCACAGTAACCCCTTTTCAAGGGGAAGAAGTTAAGTCTCTGGATTGTATCCTGGCCACCCAGCTTCTCTTCCTGTGGCATTACCAAAATCTTGGCCTCTGCCAAGCTGTTGTTCCATCTAGGAGCATTTCACCTGGCATTGGCTCTGTCAGACATCTGGGAAGCTTCTGGCTGCTTCTCACAGAAGCCACCCCTGTAGCCCCCCCATGCTACTAAAATGTTGCCATGCAACCCAGTACGTGTCAACCTTTCACTAATCTGTAATACTGCTAAGATTTTATGATTTGCCCTGCCACTATGTTTGTGTTGGAGGGGAACCTGCAGAGAAATCACAGTGGGAATTGCATTTCCTGTAATTACATTGCATCCTCACTGCTGGATAAAGTCTGCCTAAAAATGTTGTTGTAACTGCTGCTGTATTTCTATTTTTAATGTCACTCCTTTTCTTTTTTTGTTTTTAATGACATTTGAAATTAAGTTATTTTCTCCATGGGAGCTCTGGAGAGCTAGAGGTATTTTGACAACCCAGAGACATTCAATCAAAATAGTTTAAAAACTAAAGAGGATCTTTAGCCAGGCTGGGATTTCTGTTTTCTCCTTTAACCCTTTTCTTCCAAATTCAGTTCCACACCTGAGAGATGGCTCATTTTTTATCTTTTGCATTCTCCTTGGGAATTGACCCTATTTCCTTCCCTCAGATTTTGAGTGAACCCATGAAATCTAAGGCAGTCTCATGACTTTTCTGAAAGAGATAAATGAAACTATTTTAAAATCATCTTTTCAAAAATCTTTCTACAGAGAATAGCCTTCCCTGCAGGGAAGGCAATCCAAGAAAGAAAGGGGAAGAACCTGTGTGCCCAGTGTACTTCTATTTTGCCAGGCACTTTCGAATTTATTTTGTTTAAAACTCTCTTGAAGTGGCCTGTACATAATCAGGCTTCGGCTGAGGAGGCACCAAGTATGGGGCATCAAAGTAATGCAAGAATGAGCACACATACTGTGCCCCATGCCCCTGACTGGGATGCTTTTTCCTCACCTGTTTGTTAGACTGTGATTTTCCAGTGCCACCTCCTGCTGCCAACACACAGTACTCTCCTCAATGTGTGCTAAAAGCAACAGTCTCCTCTGCAGCCTTTTCCCTTTTTATGGACAGGTACAACACAGAACTGTCCCAGCAGCTGCAAGAAAATAACCATCAATGTCTCCCCCTTGGAGGCAGAGGTGCATTTCTTATTTGAGCACAATAGCAAAGCAGAAACATTCCTTTTGGACCCCTCCAGCATGAGGCTGAAACCAAATGAGAAGCAGGCAG
>JAHLSL010013690.1:0-26632 GCA_025920805.1 Petroica traversi | reverse complement strand
TTGTTCTACTAATAAATGTTCAATATTCTACTGAATTTTTTGTTTCTGAACTCGTTTTTAACACTTTAATGACAGTCTCAAAAGGAGTGGCTCCTCGGGCACGTGTAACTCACTGCACCTGAAACCCACTCTCATCTTCATTTCATCCTCCTGCCTCAGGGCAGAACAGCTACTGCTGTCCAACTGTCTGATTATTCAAAAGCAATATTCAGAGCTTGTAAACATTTCATTTAAGGATCACGTCTTAGAATACCCAACTCACAGCTGAGTTAGTGTTCACAGAATCATGGGATGGCTGGGGTTGAGAGGATCCTTAATATTCATTTCATTCCACCCTCCTGCGATGGACAGGAATCTTCTACTGGACCAGGCTGCTCATAAGTCTTAGTGCTCAAAAAAACCTAAATGTCAGAAGGATGGATATCCCGGTCCAAAACTTAACACAAGTTGTCATCAGCACTAGAACATAAAAACCAAGCATCCTCCTCTCATCCCAGATGCATGCAGCCCTCTGCACACAGAGCCTGGAATTTATCCAAACTCAGCAATGACTGAAGTGCTCTCAGGATTACTTGGCTTTCAGCTTACTTTGATTTCAGCAGCTCTGAGCTTCTAATTTTCTGAAGAACACATATTTCCTTTATGCCCCAAGACAGCTCTGAAAGGCTTTAGAAAATGCCACAAGAACATTGTGTTACCAAGAAAGGTTTTATTCTTTTTGCCAGTAGCTTTGTTAATTGCACAAAAAAAAAATCTTTGCCATTTAAACATTTTCACACATCCTATTCTGAATTACAAATGTTAATTAAAAACAAGGCGGGAAAATAAAAATTCACAACCTTAGTGAACTACAGAATCTATCATCAAGGAAGAAGGAAACTGCTTTTCTTACAAGCTTTTCACAAGTGTCACATTTTGTCTTTAAAAATGAGGGAATCAAAAAAAAGCAAATTGCTAAAACAAATCCTCATAAAAAGTAACTTTACATAATTGTCAACAATATTAGAACAACATTAACTAGCCAGTTTTATTAGAGCGTCTCTCAGTCCACTGCTTCCCCCACTTCCCTCCCCCAAATCTCAGGCCTAGGAACAGATTGAAATCTATGTTCAGAGGCTACAGACATAAATACAAAAATCTGAGTGAGACTGACAGCAATCTCAACTGGCATCTGGAACAGTCTGGATTCCCTCATTTCCATCCCTCCTCTTCATAGCCACATGAGAGCTCTTGGTCTCCTCCTGCTCACACCTACTGCTGTCCAGGCAGCACTGCAGCCACTCTACACACAATGGCTGAAAGCTGCAGTCACACTTTCCCAGGATAAATTACAGTGTTGAACTAGTCCACATCTGCCACTCCCACAGAAGTAACCATCTCCATTCTGGGAACTACAGTATTTCTAGAAACAAACCCTGCAGCAGTGTGCTGCCGAGGGACTGGCTCTTGAGAGCTCCTTTGGCATTCTCTCTGTATCCAGAGGCACCACAAAGATCCTCCATTACCTTTGCTCACACTCATTTATCTTCACTCTGGCCCAAGAGGCAGGGACAGGTGGGGAATGCCACTGAACTGGCTCAACATAGTTCACTCTCAGCTGCCCATGGAACACTACCTCCATCTTCCTCTCAAAAGATTTTTTCCTTTAGTCTCATTTCCTGCCCCCAAACACACAACTTCCCTCAGAGGCTCTCAATGCATAATTTTTAATTCATATGAGAGATTTTTTTTTTACTGTGTCTTGCTAACTGGAGTTCTGGTGTGGAGAAGAACAGTATGCCAAAGTAGGTCAATCACTAGCTATCCTGGCAATTTTATGTGCCTTAAATGTGAATACCTACATGCATAATGGCAGTGGAATTGCCAAAGGAACGTGGGTGTAGAATTACTATCACCCACACACAGTGGCCAACAGGCACTGAGGTCTGACAGCTCTGTTGCCAGTTGTTCACCACAGGACATAAGTAATGCAGAATACAGAATTAGCCCACAAGGAACAGTCATCAGAGAAGGTGAAATACTCAAAGTAACATTTACAGCATGAGGCATCGATGTTGTGATTCAAAATGAATATGTGACACACTCTTTCTTAGCAAGGTGCCTCTGAACCATATGCACACACTGCACAAAGCAGGACTGGTAAGAAATCCTCACTGAGGGGAAATTTCCTTACACAGCCATTAAGTTCCTAGAATAAACACCAAGGTGGCAGGGGAAGATGTCAGGAACACAGCCCAATTTGAAACTGTCTTCTGTCCTTACAGAATCCCAGCCCAAGGGAGGAAGGACACTGTATCACTGAGAAGTGACTTTGGCCAAAGTTTCTCACTGGCATTTTTCTAACACTCGAATTTAAAATGCAAGAACACTCTCAAAAGGCTAATACTGAGAACTGGAAAAAAAAAAAACCCAGACAAACCAAAACCCAAGCCACACTCTGTGCATTTTTAGTGACAGGCATCCTTTGAACTCCAGGTTGCTCTGCTATGTACACTGAGATCATCTCTGATCTCTAGCCTTGGCATCTGCAGTTCATGTCACCCATCTCTAGACTAAAGCTCAGCAGTGGTTTTAGCCTCCCCAGTTTCAGTTACTGGTCTTCCTAGAAGTCGGTATCTGGCCACAAGCAGAGTTCACAAATACAGGGAGAAGGCTATGCTGTGCTATCTTGTACCCAAAGTAGTAACAGTATGAACATGCATGGAAAATCTGACAAGTATAAAGATCACTAGTCAGTTCACAAAAGTATCCCTGTGAGGTAGGTAACCATCACCCACCTTTATAGATGGGCAAACAGGCTGAAAGATGTGACAACCATGCAAAGGCCAGAGAGTGTGGAAAGGAGCTCATGAATCTCAATCTCTTGGATCATTCTTCTCACCCCTTTCAGACTCACCACTCTGCTTGTGACACTGTTGTAATCCAAGACACCTTTGTAATTATTGACTACAAGGGTTTAAAAAAAAAAAAAAGCAAGTAGTAACATAACATAAGCTAAGGCCAGGAACAAGTAGAATACCTAGCCTAGTTTTATAGGCTCTATGTTTCTCTTGCAGTTTTCTATGCAAACATGTTACTTTCCAATGATGTTTTGGATGGGCAGTGATAAGCCTTACAGGAGCTTCACTGACATTGACATTCTTCTATTTTCAGTACAGTTTGTGTTGCCTACGATATAGCTGTCTGTACAGGGGAAGACATGGATGCAATGTTGTCTTTAACAGTACAGAAACTCCTCCATCAAGGTGCTGGGGAAGTGGAAGTCTTAAAAAAATCTGAATCAAGACAGTGTTGCACTCAACTCCCCTTACCCTTTGCAACTGCTCTTCTCCTCCATGGGAGGTGCTTTGTTCTCTAACAGTGACTAATTAGCAGGAATGCTCCTCACCTTACTTGGGACCAAGGACTCGGTGATATTCACAGGTAGATGGGATGTATGTCACCCTGTCCCCTTGATGCAGAGAGTCCAACACTTGCATTATTTCACAGCAAAGAAGAAAAGGGATTGTTAGAAACAGCATCTTGGACTAGCAAACAAAGAGGAAAATTAAAGCAGCCAAGCAGCAGATTTCTGGCAGAGTTGCCTCAGAGCTTCTGAACAATTGCTGCTGCTCCATCTCATGACTGTCAGTGCATGGCATGGATTTTTCTAATTAGACCGCAACAATCCGAGCCCCCTCCTCCCCCCTCCTGCCACAGTGGAAGTCGCACCGCAGCAGGTCTCAAAGTCTGTGTATAAAAGGAAATGGAAAGACAGACATGGACTGGTCCAGAGTTAAAACCCAGTATCATAATAATATTAATCAATAATCATCATATGAACAGTAAGAAGGGTGTAGCCTAATGGATGTAGGCCCTGTACACTGCGGACATGTCGTTGTCAGATTGGTCCAATGCTTTTGCTCGTTTATAGACCTAAAGAGAAATCAAAAAAGGATCAGAGCCTGCTCTTTCCCAGCAGAAACATTTCTTTGCTGACTACTGCAACCAGAGAACTGAACAGTATGTCAAATAATCCCAGTGCAGATCAGAAAATGCAAAGTCTTTCTATGTTTCCTGATGTAACATTCTAAGGGTCTATACAATCAAAACAAATCGAATGCCACACTAGTCAAAATATATTTCAATCACTGTTCCCTTGTCTTAGAGATGATGTAATTCTTAGATCTGTGTCTCTGGTTGACAAATGGCTCTCCTGAATCAATGCTGAAGAACACATCTGAACACTGAACAACTCTTACCTCATTGGCAGCAGCTGCCATGGGAGTTGGATGGTTGACAGAATCGCCCAGTGCAATAGCTAATCTAAGATCCTTCTGTATGTATTTCAGGTAGAAATCAGGTTTAAAGTTTCCTTGCAAGATATCTGTTGAGAGGAACCCATGCAAAAAGTAAGCATGACAAAAGTAAGCCAAGCCCACACTGCAAGGGGCCCCATTTCAACACCAATCTCCCTTTCCATTGCTGATCACTACTTTTAGCTCTCCTGTTTCTCTATTCTCTATCTTCATTTGGTCACAGCAGATGATGTCACTACTGCACACTGACAAAGTGAGCTCATATTTTTAAGCAGTTTGTCCTCCATTTCACTTGTTACCCTGCCCCAATGAAATCCTAACTTAAGTCCTAAGCAGTCCTAACTCACATGCTCAAAACTCCTAGCTATGAAGGGGAAGGAATGGGACCTCAGCTCTTCATTTCCGGAACACTTAAAATAACCACAATCCCAGACTGATGAAGATGGGACTGTTATTTTCTACCTTTTGCCACTATGTGAAAAGCTGCTAGATTGTAAAAAATATCCTGTAAGAAAACAATGTAAGAGAACTTTACTTTGGCACTTCTGGTCCAGGAAGATGCTGGCAAGTTGTCCCTGATTGAGGATATCCAGAAGCGTCTGCTGGGACTGGCCAGTCACTTGAGCCAAAGTCAGTCCTTCTGCTATTGTTGCCATGAAGCTTCCTTGGACCATGTTCACAATCAGCATCATCTTGGCAGCATTGCCTACTTCACCTGGGAATGAGACACACCACTGGGATTCCTTCAGAAGAGAAACAGCAGCCCTGCTTCCCCAGCCCACACAGCAGTAACACTGCTAGACTCCTGGCATCAAGCACTTGGCAGCTCTCCCTTGCCTTGAAAGACTTCAGAAAATATTCCCATTTTCAAGCACTCAAAGGAATGGAGAAATCATAAGAATTTATGATTTAAAACCAAAAGCATCACAGATCCTCCAAAATGAGCCAGCATTCAAAAAAGAAACCTTAGCCTGCAGGCTCTGAAATTGGCCAAGTTCCAGAGGAACAGGCCAATTTCCCATACTGCCCAAAGAGAAAAGAAAAAGGATATCATGTACATGTCAGACTCCTTGCTGAAATTCCCAGTCCTTACACTAAAAACTGCTATAAGGCCCTCCATGTTTCAATTACCTAGGAAAAAAGAGGTCTTCCCCATGGCTTGGAAACAGCTGCTGCAGTCCTCATATAAACCCCTGTCGCCAGCTGCCAGGATCACAAGCATTCCATCATTAGAAAGCTGCTGGTTTCCTGAGACTGGTGCTTCCAGAAAGCGACCACCTCGGGACACTATCACCTGGGAGAAGAGCATCTCTGGTTAGCTGTGAACAGCAGCAAGAACATAATTTAGGGCATTCTGGCCCCTAAGGACAGAATTTTAAAGCAAGACAAATAGCTCCAACATATAAACAGGAGAGGAAAGCACTAACACGACATATCACACTGTATCCTGCAAAATATGCCTAAGACCAGTTGACCTCACTCCAGGGAAGACCCTCCTGCACCCATCACTACTGTGCATGTTTTAAGAAGCTGAACTGACATGCGTTAGTTATGGCACCCTATACTGGCCAAGGAATCAATACTGTATATGTGGCATGAGAATCCCAGAAGATTGAACATTATATTCCACTCTTTCCCAGAGAGGAAAGGCCTCTGAAAGATCTCTTCAGCCAGAGGTCTACTAATATTAGTGATTTGCATTTTCCAAATTTATGTTGCACACTAATGCATCACCAACATATCTACTTAAAACTTCTCCCAAACCAGTTCCCCTTCCTTGGTAAACGACACATGCTGCCTTAGGGCAGTGGGGAACAATTAAGATGCCAAAAAAATCACAGACACCAGAACAAAAATATTCATAACACTTCTACAGTAATATAATAATAGTATTTCAATCGAATGAAATGTGAAGACATTCCTTTTCCCCAGCCAGAGCATTTTAACTAGGCAGATTATGCATTTTATCAGTCATTAATCCAGACAGGCTTTTACTCTCCAGGCTGCTACAGAGTACCAACCTGTCTGTAAATATTTCTTAGTGGATCCAAATTTGGCTGTTTCCACTGGTACCAGGTAACAGCTCTGCCAAATCTACAGGCTTTTCTGGTATCACCACGGAACATCTCATCCAACACTGTTTGCCGGTCAAGATTTGACATTTTATTCTGACTTGTTTGACTGGAACTTGAGATTCAGCCAAAAGACGCCCAAAGATCTCTAGAAGCAGTTTTATTACCAACAGGTAATACAGGGCCTGAAATAACACAAACTGCAGAACTGCTGCTGAATGAACAGCTGCTGCTAAGAGACTCAGTTCAGTGATTACCTGGGCCAGCTCTGTGACTGTATCTGCATCCACAGTGGACATATCCACATAACACTTCCCTGGGCGAATCCCCTGTAACACTCCACTTGGACCAAGCACCAGCTGTGGAGAACAGAAGAACGGTAAAGCAATAGGGTGTCTGTAGAGAAACCCCAGTTCTGCAGGCGTCCAGCTGAGCCTGGCACTGCAGTGGCAGATCCCCAGAGGGTTATCAGAACCTGCCCTCAAAGACTTAGTTTTTAAAATGCTTAATTTTTGTTGGGACATTTAATTTTACACAGTTCCACTGCTCAGGATGTACAATGACCCAAGCTACTGTGGTTAGAAGGAATCAGAATTGGCATTCAGTGACTGCCATCTCGTAGTCTAACCAGCGGAGGTAAAATAAGAGCTAATCCTTACATCCTTGGCTGCTTTTGGATCTGATACACAGGCAAACGTGATGTCACAGGTAGAGACTACTTCAGCAGGGGTTCTTCCCAGGCGTGCACCCTCCTGGATGAACAAATCACACTGCAAAAGGCACAAGTCCAAAGGTAAGACAAATTAAATACAGGACAAATGGATTCTTTGCATTACACACACACCCCCACACGGCTCTTTCGTTTCTTTTCTGAAGAACAGGTACAGAACTTTGAAAGAAAGACACAAAGAAACAAAACTCTTAGGTAAAACGGTAAGAATGTTGAGGGTTCGACAAGAAATTAATATGGAAAAAGGGGAGATTTAAGGAAAAAAATTGGTAAAAGGACACAGCAACATGTATTACTGGATAGTAATAGGAATATGCATAGCTGAGACTGACGTGTTTCAAGAGGGCTACTGCATCAAAATCTTAGCTCCTTCTTACCCTAACCCCTCATACCAGCCATGTTTTGCTCTTGAAAAAACAAATCCTTTAATCCCCTTTTAACAAAGTAACCACAGTGCCCTTCCTGCTTTGATATTCCACAGCATCTTGCAAGTACCACATCCCCCCCAGCTATCTACTTTTCCTCCTCTGCTACAAAGTCTAACACTGTATATAAGTGCAATGCAATATAAGCTCCATTTTCATTTACTCCTATAAAGCCCGTCTCCATCCATAGGTCTCATGACACAGGTCTTTGACAGAACCATTGTTACCACATGACTAGCACAACAGATGTAGTCTAATCTGCAGCTGAGCAGTGCATCTTACCATACCTCAGTCTCCTGGGATAATTCCCTGCACCTGGCCTTTTTGGCCAGATGCACAATACGCAGATGTGGCTATTCACATCAGCAGGTTTTTCAGAGGCATGTTACATCCCATTCTTCAACACACATATATTCAAGGGTGTAATTTTTCTGACAACTCTCTCCTCTCACAGAAAAAGGCAGTGGGGCCAGGCCGGTGATGTAAAAGTGACTACACTAGAAAGACCACAGCTGAACCTAGTCACACATGCTCACCAACAAGCACCTAGGAAACAGGTCAGAACAAGGTGGCAAATGTATTCTTGTGTTTCTTTGACATCCTCTCCCAGGCACCACTGACAGATGATTCCATGAGATACAGGGGGTAACTGACTGTTTAGGAAAGGTTTAAGCACATGCATACCTTCTCAGCAGTCCGGTTCCAGACAGTGACTGTGTGACCCATCTTCAGCAAGTTGGAAACAATGCCACTTCCCATCAGACCAAGGCCCAGAAATCCTATCCTGAGGGTACAGATAAAGATTAATGCAAGAGAAAGCAATCAGTGTCAGTTTCTCATGGTGCTGGAAATGATGAAGAGCAAACTGGAGCATCACCAGCACAAAAAAATACCCAAGCAAACATGCTCCACTGCAGCCACAGCTACAATGGGCAAATACTGAGCTTTAAAAAGCAAGCTGGAATTTATTTTGCTTACCAAGCATCCCTAACAACTTCCTGAAAAAAGTATTTAGTCTGTATCAGAAGACCACCTAAATATTAAGGATTTGGATGGTCTGGGTTCTTTTTGTTTGTTTGGGGTTGTTTGTTTGTGCATGGTTTTCGGGGGTTTTTTGTTTACTAAAATTGCTGTTTGTGTGATTTCTGTTGCCAGTCTTTGCCTTCCTGAAGTTAAAGGGAACATTAAGAAATGAGTAGGTGCTTCTGTAATTAATCTTCTGACTTTAAGTCACACATACAATGCTTGCCTGTATAACTGGATGATACATTACTATCTTTGTTTTAATAAAGCCCAGCAAAGACTACTGGACCAAGCATCATGCCAGACCAAAGACCTAGTCCCTGCTCTACAGCTGCCATTTCAGACACGGGAAGAAAGGAAGTATTAGGCCAGTACAGGTCACCATCAGAAACAGCCTTTCCCTCCCCTCCCACAAGCTGGAAAGAGTTTTGCTCCCTCTATTCAAAAAAAAAGGACAATATGCCACTAAGTCCCTACAATCACCTGCAGAGGAATTCCTCTGCAGATATTGCTGCAAGAACCCTTTTATCCATCATGCAGCTTGCCACAAAACCCACAGTTCTGAGAGAGATTCTAAAGCACCCCGCTACATCCAAGGTAACTTCACAACAAACATCCAAGGTAACTTCACAACAAAATCTACCTGGCAAATCTGCAGTTAATTCTACATTATTAGAATTAACTCAGTGCTACAGCTGCACTGAGGCTTTCACAAGCCACCTGTCCTCTCATGGCAGCTAGCCATGCTGCCTTTTCTCCAAGCAAACTAATTTACACAGGGCAGAGCAAATCATTACAGGCTCCTTACATGGCCCATATAAGGTCTACCTATTTTCAAATCTCTAAATCAGCAGAGATAATCCTTCCTTCCCAACACACCTCTGAGATACACTTTCCTGACAGACTGTTTTAACTAAACAGCTTCACTGTTATTTTTGTTCCCCTGCAGTACGGGTGAGAACTGACATCCCAAGTGAACTGCCCCAACAGCAAACAGCAAGCGTGGCCTGAACCCAATTTGAAGAGAGCAGAAGTTACTGAGCAAAACAGGAAGCTCAAGTTAGGCTTCTCACTCTAGAAAGAAGAAGGGGGGTGTTGGGAGAAACAGGAAAGTTCATGTGCTACACAGCGAAGTTCTTGTGACGGGAGAGCACGCCTCCCTCTTCCTCTTGTCTTCTGCATGCTCAGGAGAGCAGGTAAACAACCACAGTCAACTGCCAGGCACTACTGAAGACAGATCCCCTTTTATCTTCCTACCTCATGCAACACTCAAGGAATACTGCTGCTAACATCCTGCAGTGGGATCTACTGAAAAGGGCAACAACTGCAGCAACACTCTGAATCACAGATATATCCAGGAGACAGAACTTATTCTGAACTTTGTATTGCACAACCCCCTTTGCTTTCAGCTGCCCCCCTCCCAGCTTGCCCCCCAGAACTGTTTCACACAAGGACAGAAGGAATGTGCAGTTGAAGGGACACATTAGGTTTATTCATTCTCAGTGAAAGGCTGGAGAGTGGCTGCTTGTGTCAGCTGGGAAGGAAATGGCTGAAGTGTGTTGGAGATCTTACTTTTTGTCTGTAGGCGTGATGCTGCCATTGACTGCTGTGCTGTCTGCTGCCTGGATGGAGGTGGATCCTGTCTCCTGAGGGAGTGGGGCAGGGGGTCAAGGGTGGGGGAAGAGAGGGGGGAAATAATAATAAAAACAATATAATGCACAGCTCTGAAGAACTGCAAAGCCTCATAACAATAAAAATCCATCGAAATGAAGAATTGCTTTACCTCTTCACAAACCTTCAGCTTTTTTGTGATGGCTTGATAGCAGACAGCTGGCTGTATGGAGAAGACAAAGCATACAGAGGAAGGACAGTGCTGATTTACTCTGCTGAGCAAACAGACCATATCCTTGCTCTACAGAAACAGGCAGCTTGCCCACCCACCACCACCTTCAAAGCAGGATAACTCTGGGGCTTCCCACAAGGGGAGAAAATAAAACCTAAAATATATTGCAAGATACTAGCGATGCCGGAATGATTTTTGTCTTTTCTTTTATATACCTTTTACACAGTTCTCTGTATCCACAAGGATTAGCAGTATGCATACTTGCAACCTTTTACTTAGTTTAGTGCTCAGTGTTTTGTAAGTGTTCTGCAGGCCTGAGACTAAACACCCCAGAACTGCAGAGCCAGGGACACCAAACATTCCTACTATCTCAGGAACCCAAGGTCTCCTAGCAGGACAGATTCTGTAAACTGGGGGTTAGCCCACCCCAACCTCATTATTGGGCCCCCTTGTTAGATATGCTGATGTGTAAAGTCTATAATTGGTGTGTGTGATTGACGGTGGGTGTGCCTTTGCCACACATCACCTGGGTGAAGTGGATGCATCAAACAGGATCCTGATTAAAATACTGAGGTAAAGACCCCAACCCTTTTAACCGTGTCTAGCTTCATTTTCCTAACACCAGCAAAAAGGCATCACTAAGATCATTCTTTCCCACCCTGCCCCAGCAATTCAGCTGTTTTCTAACTGAGGCACTGGAAGCTCCCCTCTGTAGTCCCTACAACAGGCTCTTCTGGAGGCACCAGAACCCTGGCCTTCCCTATTTCTACAGTTAAGCTCTCTGAAGCCTGCCATGAAGCTTCACATCACTATGTCTCTGCAGCTGTGGAACCAAAACCTTCTGGTTAATACGAGAAGGCATGTGTGGCTTTCTACAAATACTAAGGTAAAAGCTGTCCCTTCCCATGCTGCTTACTGTGAGCTTGTCCACATAAAACTGTTAGCAGTTCTTAATGCTTCTGGCTCTGCCCAGATCCTCAGTGAGATATAAATCCTTTTACATTTAATTTGATCTTTCTTTTTCCTCCTGATGTTCAGTGGTGAATATAAAATCCTGCACGGCTTCTGACTCTCAGGAGATAAACTAGCTGTATTTTACACAGAGCTTTTCTGGTCCTGGAAGTTTTCCTGCAACATTCAGTAAATTGACAAGCCTATCCAAATGCAGAAACTGATAGGACAACCATCAAAAACAATGAAACAACAAGATTTTTGAACACAAAAAAAAGCTTTTCCTGTCCATCAGAATTCATTCTGCACAATTTATTACATCAGATCTGTCAAAAACTAGTGCTGGATAATCTTGAATTACTTAAAACTATTCACTATAGTTAATGCTAAATCACTCTAAATCTTAAAGCAGGAAAGTACTTCAACTAATCTAATTGTCAGCCCCCACAGAACACAATTCTGGAGCTCTTTATGCATACTCCTTGTATTGAGTTGCAGCAAAAGGCAGGATTCCAAGCTACCCAACAGCATGATCCTGGTCTGCCAAATCCTTACCTTCTCTGTCTGGCTCAGCAGGAAGTGATGGAAGTGTGGATCACTGTCCTTCACAGGCTACAAAGAGAGAAAGTACAGCCTCAGAAATAAATCCAGAGAGACACTGAGCGACCACAGCACAATTCCCTTGCTCTCCTAAGCTGCATGAGAACAACAGCATAAGGGGAAAAATATAAAATGTATCAGCTGTCACAAGGAGTCTGTTTCAATTAAGTAGCTTGCATAATTTTTCATTCTCAAAAACAAAGTCATTCAAACCAAATTCCTCATTCTTGGACATCTGTAGGAAAACCAAAGAAGTATACAAGCAAGATCAACATGAGAGAAAGAAAATTCATATTCCACTTCTTCCTCTCCCAAGCAAATGAAAACACTTATTTTCCAGCTTCCAAGGAATTCCAGAAAACAGCTTTCTGGGAATTGACTGGAGATTGCCACATGCCAAGCAAACCTGTCCTAACAGCAACAAGGACTGCAGGCTCAGATACCTCATCTCCCCAGTGAGCGTCATACATACTAGCCTGGAATCACACTGCTCTTCCTCTGCTTTACCAATTACTCATTTATTCAAGAAAATTGAAAGGTTTTCAAAAACTGCTCGTGAAGGAGACCAAATGAAAGTGCCCCATGTGATAGTATTTAGACAGGGAGAGACTATCTACATCTCCCCCACTTTTGGAAGTCAGTCCCAGAAATGGTTTTGAAACAAGAAGTAAAAATTAGTACAGCAATTTCAGTGTGAATCTGTAATTAGTTCCACAGAGACAGAAATCTCATTTCCCAGCATATTTCTGAACTGTCTGGGATATTGTTCAGCTTTGTTATGCTGCAGTACGTTCTGCTACAAGAAGATAAGATCTTGTTTTACAGCCAGACAAAAGGCTCTAGATTGCTGCCACAAACTCAAATCCTAGATGTTGTAAAGCTTCTCACCTCGCTCACACTCGGTGGCCATTTAAATCCAGCCACTGTTCCAGTCATCACTCTCTTCACAGTACTTGACTCTGGAATTGTGAGGTCCTGAGGAGACAGAAGGAGGATCAGAAAGAGCTTAAAACCTGTCTCAGGGGCTGGTCACATCACGATGATCATTTGAGCACACATAAGAGAGCTCTGAAAGCACTACAAACACCTTCCATGACACAGGCCTTTCCATTTAAACACAGAGTATTAACAACACAGGTGAGGTGAGGAAAACATCAACTGCCAGTGAAGGAATTCAACCAGATTTATGGCTTCCGGAGAGTCCATTCTTCATATCTAAGAGGAATCACTGCACTTGTGCACTTATGCAATGAGCAGAGAAACAAACAAACATGCTCGATCCCGTATTTTCCTCTGTTGGATGCAAAAAGCTTAATAAATGAGTGAAGAACATCATTACAAGCAGAGGTCTGAACTCTTTTGATCCTACCCCGTCACAATAGAATAGCCTACCTGTTATCAGGAGAACCTTCAAAGCATGAGGCTGACAGCCACATCTGCTCAAGTTTGCAGAATCCATGAAACAAACCGGTATGTGAGCTGCCCCATCTGCTCCACAGGTCCTGGTTTGTAACATCATGGTAGTACTTAACATACTGGGGCTTTTACTGTTAAGTAGATTAAACTTTTATATTTTAATTCCACAAGACATACAGGTTAAAATAGGTCTTTATGCTGTAGGTCATAGACATATGTTACATGAAGAGAATGCACAGGACTTCTTCCTTCCTCTGAAAGGAGGGTTCAGAAATGGAGTCACATTACCACCCCTTCAACATTACTTCCTGAAAATGCACAATATACCTTAGTATCCAGACTGAAGCACAAGAGAAGAACGCTGTTTGCAAAAACAGCCAGAGCAAGACTCCTGGAGGTAACCTAGAATGATGCAACTATCCAAGTGTTAGCAGGATAATGCAGACACTAGTCTCTCCAACCTCGTAGTGTCTAGGGAGAGTCCTGCATACCTCACTGGTAAAGCGTGGATAAAACCTGCCTTGATACCTATAAAGGAGCAAAACCCCCCAAATCCTAGCACTGTATTAATTCAGGACAACAACATATATGTTTTTTACTCTAGGGCTAAGAACTTGAGGAATTTATGAGAACGAGGAAAGGCAAGATTTTAAAATTACTTCATAGGTTGAAAAACAGTATTAAGGCAGTATTTTTATATTCTTATGGCAGTTATTTTAATTGTCACTACCCAGAAGCCATACTTTCCTACCTTAGCCTGCTTAATTTCCGGGTTTGTGGCCAGGCAGCAATCGCACTGCTGGCCACCACTTTGTGACAACTTTAAAACCAGTCTGCTTGTCATGTAGCAGTAAAAAAATGTCTACTACCACAATTAGCTCACTCAAAGCACTCCAATGCCCTGAGGTAGTTAACACAGTAAAACCTATGCGTGCCATGTGTCAGCACAATCGGAATTCTCCCAGCCATTAGTTCTGATTAATTTGGAATGAATCCAGCTCAAAGACATAGAATAATTTTGCAAGTGAAAAAAAGGTCTTGTGGCTCATTTTAACAGAAATATGTGGAGACACAATATGCTTGTAGGAAGACACTTAGAAAAGTGAAAATTATGTTGCCAATGAAGCATTTTCCTGCATTGGTCAAGACAAGTTCTGTAAATGTGATTCATAAATATGTATCCATTCCTCTGACTTCCCTCAAAAGAAGAAACTGATGGGATCTGTTGTGCAGCCTAATTTCACAGACATTGGTACTAAAAAGAGGCAGTATTTCCTTTAACCCCTTAGGAGGTGGCTTGATGATCCTTGTGTATCCCTTCCAAATCAGGATACTCTATGACTCTATTCTATGATGCCTTCACAGCTAATATCTGAGATGATCAGCTTAATTTTAGTACATCAAGAGAGAGTCTGCTGTTCAACCAGTGAAGGCCAATCCATTCACAATTCTGGAGAGCAAAGACCACCATCTTGACTTGCATCCTGACTGAAAGACTCTGAAGCACAACGTAATCCCCTTGAAGCACAGGTGAGCAAGTACATTGCTATTCGGTGTTTCAGCTGAGGTCTCCCAGTTGTCTTCAGGTGTCGTCTCTGAATGGAGAATGTGCCTTGTAATAATCCACCAAAATAAATATCCATTTGGAATAGGAAGATCTAGACCACAACAGTGAGTTAAATTATAAAAAGGCTGGAACTCTACATGAGGGTGGACAAAGTGCTGCCACAACATCAAGAAATATCAGGGCAGTAGCGGGGGCAAAATATTAAGCCTCCTTTATAATGGAGGATGGGAACATACCCTAAAGCACAGAAGCTGAAAAGAAGACAATTCTTCTGGTGGATTCCCCAGGCTATGAATTTTTTCTTTAAGCCCTAGCCCTTAAGGATATCTCACTCTTTGTGAATACTGAGGTTGAAGTTGAGCTACCAATTACCTCATCATACGAAGTAGATGAGATGGGAAAAGTCAGAAGCCAGATGAAGATCCATATCTCTTTGCTAATCCTTCCCACACAAACTGAACTTGAGAGATGGCAAGACGAAAGATGGAGTCTCCTGATACAGCTTTCAAAGCCCTCTCAAAGATGTGAACAGAGCCACTAACATTAACTAACTGGTAAAAATCACAGGAAGAATCAACAATATACTTGCCAAGGGTATTAGGATGCCAAATGGTCTAGAAGTAGTAATATGGAAAAACTTAAAAAAGGGATACTGAACTGATTCTTCCTGCCGGCCTGTTAGTCAGGGTGCCAGTCAGACCTCAAGTCCAGCTGCCAAGTCCACGGGCACAGGCGGACATGCACAACACAAACCTTCTCATCCTTGGGTGGACGCCCCCGCTTTCGGGGGCTCTGATCCTGGGCTCTTTTCAAGGGTGACTTTGATCCTCTCTCTGATGAGACAGAAGAGACCCTCTTTTTTCCTTCCCCTGTGCCCTTCTTCACCTTTCCTTCAGACAAACTGGCTTTGCGTTTCTCTTCACCAGCAGATTGCTTGCCTCTTTCTTCACTGGAATTACGCCGATTCTTCTCTTCAGTGGAGTTATGGGAAGATGCCTGAGAGATTATAGAATAGAAGATGGTAAGGAAAGAAGAGAAGAGATGGAATGATTTTCATGCAAAACCAAGGATGTGAAGGACCCTGTGCTGATTACTATCAAGCAAAACAACAGCACAGTAACTTGAAAACTACATATCTGTTAGCCCTTTGGAGCTGGTGAGTGAAGTCCCTGGTTAGTTCTCCTGCAAAAACACATCAGTTTAAGCAAGCATCTAACAGAACAGGCCACCTGAAGATTTTCCAGGATTGTGTGCACTTCCAACATACTAAAGACAAGATTACTAGATACCAAATTCTTAAGACTGATTTATAAAATTGTCACAAGCAGATCAATTAGCCTCTTCAGTTTCTTCACCATTTAACAATCACTTTATTCACTTTTCCCCACTAAACAAGATTAAATGAGGAAGAAGAGAGGATAGGAAACAAAACCCAAAAATCAAAGGATGGAAAAGAAAATCCCCCTCAACTTGCCAGAGACCACAAACTCCTTTCACATAAGAAGGCATCTAATCATCATTCATGTCAAGACTTGTTTTGATGCACACAGTGAAAAAGAACCCACTCACCTGGTCCTTGCCTTTGGTTTTTCTAAGAAACTCCTCTACAGCATCCACAGCTTGCTGGAAGCGCTTACCCTTGTTAAACTTTATCATTTCCTCTTTGTGAGGATGATAAGGCTTCAGCTGCTCCACCTTGATCCAAGCACTTGAAACAAAAAAAGAAGCTAGTTATATTCTCCAAACTGCAGCTTTCTCAATCATCCCACTATGAGAAGCACACAGCTCCCCAAATCTCCTGATGACAACAGCCCAAACTCACTTCCCATCTAGAAACTGAAGGGCTGCCATTACTGCATACACTGAGAATTTTCTTCTGGCACTTTTGCTTTGCTGCTTCTTAAATTTTATCAGTCTCTTCTCATTCTACCACTGTCCTCCTCTAAGCATTACCCATATTCTCTATCGCAAAACAGCTTTTGGATGTGATCACAAGTCAAATTTAAAACAATGGTGGCCCAATGACTGCTCTTGTTTCACCAGGAGGAACACCCACAGATCCCTGCCTCCAGGTAAAGTAGCCAATACCACGAACCTACTCAAGAGGTTACTGAAAGCAAAGTTCACCTAACAATTCTCTGCTATCAATCCCTGGTTCAAATATATTGAGCACACAGGTGTTAAAAAACCATAGTAAAAAAACCCCCCCAAATTAGCCTCACTATAGAGATGATCACACAGAGTGAATACAAAAGCCAGAGTTCATTGCTGCACTTATTCCTGATGTAGCCAGGTATTCTGCATGAAAACAACAATTTCATTTTTGAGGAAAAATAACTATTTCCTTCACTGTTGCTATTTTAAGATAGCCTGATTTGTACAGTAGCAGAGTATTAACCTGCAGTCCTATTAAGACTGCAGTCTTTTGAGGAAAATCAAATTACTTCCCTGTTTCCTCCTGCTAAATAAGACTTCTTGACATTTACCAAATAGTAAAGTCATCAAGTATCAGTGACAACTTCACTTTCCTTCATGTAAACACGCTCTTCTACCACTCATTCAGTGAGGTTTATGGGAATGCCTGTGCGTCCCTTGATGTCTGATTTCCTCGTGGTTCTCAGAAATTCTTTCTCTCATCTTTCTCCTTCCCCAAATTCAAGCCCAGGCTCATCTACTACACTGTTACAAAGCTACTTCCACCCTACTGAAAACAGAACCGTGTAAGTTTTGAAAACCCTTCCCTCAGTTAGTATTGCCAATGGAACTTAGCACACAACAGCCCAGCACATAGCAAAAATGGGGCAATCAGACCTTCTCTTGTCCCCAGATATCTTTATGTTACATAGACTATCCACAATTACAGGTTTTAAATATTTCCCAGCGCAGTCTAGCTCCTGCATGCAGATGAAGCGACTTAATAGCTGCATTTTCAGACACTGTGTGCACCATGACATATAGTTAAACTGAACAAAACTGAACAAAAAAAAGAAGAGTAATGTTTTGCAGAATATTTATTGTCCTTTCTTCACAAAATAAACTCTATAACTTATTTAAGACCTTTCTCTTCACTGGCAATTGTTTGTAATAAGGAATCCACTTTAAGAAAGTAGACTGAAACATTTTGGGTCTCATTTGCAGAGACAAGACCTCCTGCTAGAACTGACTGTGGAAAATGTCAGCATCCTTTCCAAAGAACCTAGTGCTCCTGTATGCAAAGCTGAATTCTTTCATTTAGTTTACGTCACTTTTGTAAGAACTGAGTTAATATAACAAGTCAAATCGTTGCATTCAGTCTAGAGTCTGAGTCCAGCAGTTACTCAGGGAAACTCTCCCAGCTGCCCAGACACTACTGTGAAACACACCTTAAAATTATCTTAAATTGTAAATCCTGCCTGTATGACAAAAAGTGACAAACATCCCTGAGTACCACAGAGCAGCAGCTCAAGAGAAGCCTTTCATTACGTGTATAAAGGAAACAAAATTTTGGACCTCAATATAAACAAGCATGTTCAATGTTCTAGAACTGAATTTCTATAAAAAATAAGTTCTTTTCTCTCAAGGCATTCTCTTAGGTTTCTGCACATCCTATTCCTCCTCACTGCACGTGTTCATTAGCTTCCTTTCTCATTTCCTTTTCCTTTGGTACAGAGAAAGTCTGAAGCACACAGCTTTCTGGTTCCTGGCTTCAAAGGTGCATCTTGGCACTTCTGATCCACCAGAACAAAGAACTAGAGATCTCACAGACAAACTAGTAAGTGAAAAACAATCTTAAATGCTGCCTCAGTTAAAAATAAAATTAAAAAAAAAAACAGGGAAAAAATTAAACTGGTCTTTTTCTTTCCAGCTTGTTTATGCATCACCTACCTGGACAGCGTTCTGTAAGGCTGTGTGTGTCTTTTGAGACCAATGCCCACAAACCAACTGCATGCACTGTTTCTGGCACTTGAATACAAAAAAACTTTTCACCGAACAAAATCATTCATGTTTATACTCGAGATCTCAAAACACTCAAGGCCAATGAAGCCCAGTATTTAGATCAGTCTCAAGGATACAACATATAAAAGGAACTACAATGTCTCTCCTGATTCAGCAATGAATCAATGTCCGAGAAAAACAACAGCAGTGACACTGAAGATGTCATATTTAAGATGAAATTATGTTCATACTGCTGCACAGTCACCTGGCATCTGTAAAGAATGGTCTACATGGAAAGTGAAAAGATGTATGTAATAAAAATACCCATCAGCAATGGGTTTCTTTTCGTTTCTCCACCCTGTTCCTCATCCTCTCCAAAATACCACTCTTAAGAAACCACTGCTCATGTCAAATCCACATTATAAATATGAGCAATAAGAAAAACTTAGAATAAGCAGAGGCAAGTATGAAAGTGACCTGTAGTCACAAGGAAACAGTGGCAGAGGGATGCAGAGACACCAGATTCAAATCTCTAGCACAAGCGTGGCACAGGCAAGGAGATCTTCAAACCCTCACCATTCCAGCCACTCTCTTCCTGTCTACAGATACCAACTCCTACTGAAAAACTGCAGTATCCACCAATCCTCACTTTTTGCAAACCATATTGCTAGGGATGGAAAACAGTGGCACTGTATCTCCAAATTTCTATTTACCACAGTCTGGGAACAATTTTATCACTATAGACCGTAGCCCTTTAGATGCCCACACTAAATGCTAACACAACAAGTTCTGAAAGTCAAAAGAAAATTGCTGAGTTATTTACAAGGCCAGTGTATGTGAGCACACAACAGAAATCAAGATGGATTTGCAACTTAATAAATAAACTCCTAGAAAAAAATACAAAAATGACCACATCATACTAGAATAAAGAAGGGATATTTAGAAGAAACCAAGAAGCAAGGCAATACTGAAGGAAATTAAGTATTAGGTTTTTCAAGTTTGTGCAATAAAATACCTCCTCTGTAAGAGGCAGAAGAGTTTTGTCTGCAGTGATTTTCAGCTATGGTACTGTGCCTGCAGTGATGTTTAACAACATTCCAACTGGCTTTGCTACACCAGCATGGAGCTCCACATGGGATAATCTGCCTCACTGAGAAGTACCAGGAACACAAATTCATCCCCTGCATCAGCTCAGCCTATGTCTCCAGCCCCTCAGACTGCTCAGGGGTATTTCCAGCAGTTGGCAACCTTAAAGCAAGCGTTTTCTGATGTCACAACCTGATAGAATAATTCAGAAATACAACATTCTGAATCTACTCTCTCCCTGAAAACCAGGGAAAACAGTGCCAGAAGAAAAGGGTAGGTGCTTTCATCCCAGTAAGACATGGAGGACGGAAAGGTAATGAGTGCTGTGTTAAAAATCACTGTGCCTGATGGAAACAGGCTGCAAATTACTATACTTATCTTAGACTGCAAGCTTCCTCCATTTTTTCCTCAATATATAAAGTCAGGAAGTGACCCTTGACCCCACCATATTTAGCCGCACACTGACGCTTCAAAAGGTTGTAAGCAAGAATGGGCTGTCCCCGCTTCCTGTTAAGACTGATATACGCAACTTATAAGTCCATTTAGCTGTGAGGGAATACCAAAGGGGAAAGGAAAGTGAATGGCTGTGTTTGTACACATATCTCTGATGCTACAGGACTCTCACTAGAATTTCTATAGAATCATAGAAGAAAGATACCTTCAAAGCAATTATATTTTTAGTTTCGACAAATGTCATAATGAATTCCTAAGCTGGCCAGAAAAATGTAAAAACATTTTGAACTATATGACGCACACCAAGAAAGACTTGCGGGCCTGCCAGTCTATTAGTTTTAACAACTAAAAGCAATAAATGTACATACACAGCAAAATAAAAGTTCTTACTTGACTTCTGAAACATCTGCAAAGATTTTCTACAACAAGACTCTAGCATGGAAACAATAATAAAAGGGGATTTAAAATACTATCTGAGAAGCATAGTTAGAAACACAGATAAGAGGTTTAAGTTCCACTTCTAAACTAAATTAATTTTTTTGTTTAGATTCCTGTAACGGATGTTGTTACATGCTTGTCAGATCTATGGGCAGGAAACATCAACTGTTCCTGATTTTAGATAAAGAATCCTTTTAACGTGAGAAGAGACACTCTGAGAAGAGACACTTGGAAAAAAAACTCCTAGGCAGACCAGAAAAACCTCCTTATCAATTTGGAGAACAAGGTAATAAAGAGATATTACATGATTGCCTTAATTGTGACACACACAATCACTTAGAATAGGACATGGATATTACATCAGTACTATGAACATCAAGGTGGCTTTTACTGTAGTAAAGCATATGTGTACTTCACAGTTTAAACATAAGCAAAACCTGCTTCCATGGGAAGAGAATCCTTATCTTCCAGAAAACCCATTCCTTCAAAGTAATAGGAGTAATTAACATCACCAACAAAATTAACATACAGAGCACTGAGCTCAGTAGAAAATTTATCAAAAGCCGGGAGCTAGAGGACAGTCTGAATGCACTCATGCTCTCCCCTGTGTATCTTGGACAAAAACTACTCACAGCTTTCCCTTAGGCATTGCAGGATTACACAGGCCCAATACATGGTAATATTAAATTTGCAGGAAAAGGAAAATGCATTTTCTCTGTGCTGTATCCTAAGCTAGCCAGAATTTCACAAATAACCAAAACTTACACACAACACCAAAACCACTAAAACATATCAGTATCTTTTTATTTACCCCTCTGTTCATGCACATCCATTTTGACTTCTTTCTCCTTAACCTTTAGTATGACAAACCAAAGCCACATGAGTCAGGAGGGAACAATTTGTACCCAGCGCGGAACAGGGGCATTTCTGGCCACAGCAGGCACTTAGGAATCCTCAGAAGGAAATAAAACTAAAATAAGGCCTGAGACTGCCTACCTCTCCACAAACTGGCTGGCAACAGCCCTCAGAAGTTCATGGGAAGTACTGTACCCAGCAACCAGCATCACCTTTACTGGTGATACTGGACAAGAGGTGAACAGCCGATGACCAGAACCTTTCCTCTTCAACCTTGAAGAATAAGGCAGTAATAGAAGAGCTGCAGCAATGGATCCATAGTACAAATAAGCCATCATACAGTGTGAACAAGGCAGAAAAAGTGAGATGCTAAAAAAAGAAGCTACGTGTACTAGACCATCAGTACGGAAAACCACACTCATCAGCCCTCCAACAGTGACAGCTCTGCACTCTGGTACTCCTCAGGCTGTTCATAAGGTGCTGACCTCTCTTCAGTTACACATTTCCAAGTACTGTTTATACACACACCTGAAAAAAGTATTTGCAAAACCCACTAGTTGACTTGTTCGAAATGAGTAAAGGGATTTTCTCTTCATCTTCACATTTTAAGTGAAATAATTTATATTTTTCCTGATTTGGCTCACTGATTATGCTCAAACATGAGAACCTTCTCAAGCAACACACTGGTTAGAACAGCACAGTTCTAACCAGCACAGAATTCTGAAGTTCCAAGCCAGGACAGAAGAGGCACACAAGCTTCTCTCTCTTCTCTCTATCAACATTATCTCAGAGAAAGGTGATAGCATTTTTTTCTATTCAATTTTCAGGTAGCGTATACTAATCAAAGCAAGCAAATTTCTAATTCATTATTATCTAGCATCATATGATTAAATTTCACAAGCTGGAGACTGGGGGAGGGGGTGACGCTACAACAACCACATTACCTTACTGGGCCAAATGACTGAATCCGTCCTGGTCAGAGCTCTAGAATCTTGTAATAAATCCCTATTATTTTGCAGCTCTAAACTCTTCATTTGTAATCATGTTATTCATCTCAGCTACAGTATCCAAGACATTTGGCCACTTATCTCAATTAAAAAAAAATCTGTATTTGATTCAATAATGTGAAGTACAAGAATTGAGAGCAAATAATCAGTCAGAAATAATCCAGTTCAACTCAGAATTTATTAGCTGAAATAACCATACTTAATAACACCACCAAAAAACATTCTCTGCCCTCAAATCAACCTTCATCTGCCTCAAGTTACAAGAGATCCAAACATTACCATTAGTATGCAGCATTCGCTACTACTCCATCAAGTTTAGACCTCATTTCTCAATGGAAAAATATTTTTAAATATTAAGGCAAAACAATTTAGCAGTGAAAAATAATTTCCTTAAGAGACATTAATCAAATGATCTCAGTTCTTGTCACCCTTCTTCCAAAAAGTAAAGGGTTTTTTAGTCTTCCAAAGACATTTACAATTTTCTTCTTTATTGCATGACTTAATGGGAAATAGCAGAAAACAAAGAGGAAAATTGAAAAATTATCAAAATAATTTTCAGTTTCATGAAATATCCAAGTTCTCAGGGGCTTTTTTTTGTTGATTTTTTCCCCTAGTTCGTAATCATAAGGCAATTAAGATTTTGCTCACATTTGAAATCAGTAAATTCTGCCTTGCAAAAAGAAGTCTAAAATAGTTTTGGCTCTCTTATACTGTGAATTCCTCCAAAAGCACAGCAAGAATATTTTCAGTCACCATGTAGGATGGTATATTCTTTCACAAATGGCAATTAGATAGTTAATTTTATTCCTCTGGCAGCAAAATAGAGAATACTCCGAGCTGTACCTTTCTCATACATGGTTACATGCTAAACTCTAACAGTCATGTCACACCTAAAAGTGGCAGGCTATCATCAGAGCAGCAACTCAAATCCTAAGCTAAGTTTTTACAGTCTTCATACACCCCAGTGAGCAGCTACAGCATGCAATAATAGTTGAATTTCTTTTATTGTGTGGTTCAAAGGGAGTCCTTTACAAAGCTACATTGCACTTTAATATTAGTAAATATTTCTTCCACAAAAGATCCACGTTATGTGGTACAATATTTTCCCCAGATGAAAACAAGCAGGTACATACTGATCTTCTGTTCCAAAAAACTTCACAAAGAAGCACTTTTTTCCTCGAGGTTTCTTCAGATCTTTAGGTGGGTTAACAATCTAAAGGTGATTAAAAATCAAAGTTAAAAAGCACATAGTGACAAATTTTGTGATTTTACCATCCATTGTTCGGCTATTGTAGATTTTTTAAAAATCTGATTAGAAATATAACTGGCATTAATAAAAATATGTTCCACTTAGGTAACCTTTAAACTTTGTCTTTACTCCCAGAATAGATTGTTTATCAAATTTTAAAAGTTAGTAAGGAGAAAAGCTATTATTCAGTTACACAGCTGACACCTGTAGAGGAGCCTGGTGTTAACTTGATCCAATAACCAAATGTTTATAGCTCTCAGCTACACTGACAATTCTTTTCCCTGACTCATGCTGTTATCTCAGCCTGCTTCGCTCTCATACAACATAAAAGATAAAAGAAAGGTCTTTCAGAGAAGTTGAAATAATAGAAATTACATATTAAATTCATTTTAAAAAAATCTTTCAACAGAAAAAACCTCAACCAAACCAGAAGTAGGATTAAATTAAACCACAGCTTTAAAACAGTATATTGAGAAGACAGATTCCTTATTTCTATTATTTAACACAGTACTGTTAACCAACTTACTACGTAAGAAAATACACCTGTCTTGCAGAAAGTGACAGGGATTAAACAACTAAATTTGGGAAACACAATCAGTTCCAGAGCTGGCTCTCTGTTTGCTTTTCATTCCACATGAACACCAGCTGTTACTGACAGACTGAGACAATAGATCAAATAAAGCCCTAAACCAGTTCATACTTTAGATTTTTGTGATATATGTGTTTAAAAAAAACAAACAAACAAGAAAACCCATATTAATCTACAACTGAAATGCTTTCAGGCAAAGCTTTACCTACACAAAAGGAAACAAAAAAAAAACCCCATACTCAAACAAAAAAATCACAAACTATGAAAAACTAAGAAAGCAACAATAAATACAAACAAACCTCACCTTCCCTGGCCATGGAGGGTAACGGCCCAGCTTCCCCCTAGAGAAAAAAGAAAGTATTAGGCACCAGAAAAAAAAACAACTATCCCAGTGTCTGCTTTTTCAAATTATGTGACACTTTTCATATTGAGCAAATTACGAATTTCAGTCAAAACCTTCTGTGCAAGGTAGGACACACAGCTGACATCTGCACCTAACTCAGGCCTCTGGACAGCCTGTTTCACCTTGCTGGACTGCTAGAACTAAGAGAAGAGCAATAGCAACGCTGCCTGTAAGATACAAGAGTAATAGTCCCTGCAGCACCACAAGTGTGGAGATTTCTTCACATGGAACTGAAAAAAAGCACTGGTGCAGGCAAACAGACCAAAGTTCAGGCTGAGAACTTCTATCCACCTGTCTAGAGCAGCTGGAGAGCGGAGCAGCCACCAACTCCCAGCTCAGAAAGCTGAGGATCTGATTATCGCAGGAAAGCATTAATGGCAGGATCTCCTCAACAGCTGTTCCACTATCAGTTTCTTCTGGTGCTCACCACCACACGTACTGAAGATATGAGGAGCCATAAAAGAAAGGCAGAAAAGTTTACTTCCTACACTTGCAAATGTTTCCATTATGAAAACTAGGCAATACTAGAAATAATAACAGAGGAGGAAGAGACATTAGTCTTACCCCTCAGCTCACAGCTTTCCTGGTGAGCTTTTTCCTCATTTCACCCTTGTCACTGACTCGTCCTGCAGTTCTCACAAAATCCTATTAGTAACTGTCTTGTAAGAGATGGGCAAAGAACCTGTGAGGTGCAACAGCTCCTGACACCAAACTTTTCAGCAAGGGGCACTGCAGCCCCCTGAGATGGCAATGTTGCACAGAGGATTCAGAAGCCAGGGGCAGGCAAGAACACTGCCAAGAGCTGTGACCATGACCATGTCTCATACTCAATGCTCCCAATCATGTACTGAGAAAAATATTCAGCCAATCCTTTTTGCTGTGGCTGTCTGATTGTTAAAGTTCCCCACAACAGGTTTAGAGACAGCACCTGGCTGTCATGAACAAAACTGAAGCAGGATAATCTGCATTCCAACACTGAGAGCAGAACACTCCCCAAAGTCTCGTCTGAAAGAAACATATTAAAAGTAACTAATCCTTACTTACTTTGCTATATAAATCAGACAACTTCCCAGCACTGTAAATTTTTCAGATGAGAGCTGCAGTTGTCACAGCCTGAAGCACATACTTCTTTTTATCTGGGTTATCAGTATAAATGCATGCATTTATGTGTTGGGAATTAGCTACTTCTTTGAGCCCTGACAGGACAGCCTAGCCCATCCAGCACAGCAGAACCTATGCACTTAAACGGTGCTTACAGGGCACAATGGAATGCTCTCATTTCTCCCGACCAGGAAACACAGAATCACAGCTCTACTCTCTGAGGGTAAGACAGCAATGACATGGGGAAACGGCTTCTGGGGGCCTCCACAGGGACACCCCAACCTGCAACGAAACGCTGGATTGTTGTGCTGCTTCATTAAAGCACTGTCAAGAAGCGGTGTCGTGGCTCTCCCTGAACAACTTCTATTTCTAACCCTTCTCTTATCCCTCGGGAAGTGAGCGCGTGCTCACAAGAGAACCCCGCAGCGCCAGTCCTTCCGTTCCCCTTCCCTCATCCCTACATCTGACACAGCTTTCGTCACGCGCCGCCCCCGCCAGTCTCCAGTGCCGGCTCGGCTCACAGCTCAGCCCGCCGGCCCGGTGCCTTGGTTCCGGGCTGCCTCCCGCTGCTCCTCCCACACCACCCGAGGGACGGCGGCGGCGGTACCCGT
>JAHLSL010013689.1:0-40661 GCA_025920805.1 Petroica traversi | reverse complement strand
TTATTATTATTATTATTATTATTATTATTATTATTGTAATTACCTGTTGTTTTAAATAGTTCCCCCTAGCATGAATAAGAGTTTGAAGCATCAGATCCTTCTCAGCCGTAGCAGATTGAAACCACAGCACACAGGCTAGATAGATCTCTTGCTCTTCTGTTTGAAGCAAAGCCTGCTGCAGCTAGTAGTGCTAGGTTTGCATGGCCAGAGAGGAGGCAAAAGTTTTGCTGTATTTTTCACTAGCTACCATTGCCCAATGACCAGCAGTCCTTTTTCTTGGATCAGGCGCCTTGATTATGACTGCAGCATAAGACTTGCTCCTGCATGTTTTCTGCTTCTTTGCATTCTCCTGCTCCCTTTCAGCAGCAGTTCTTCCACACAGAATACCTCCAGGTATGGTACTTCTTGTTCATCGGGTTTTGAAAAGATGGGAAAAATATGATAGGGGATTTCTCTACTCCCCTTCTTTTTTTGTGGTGTTCTGTGAGTGAAAGCAGCTCAAGATAAGGAATGACATCTCTCTTTGTCACAGCAGAAAGTTTTGAACATTTTTTTCTTAATGATGGTGCCTATGCAACAAGAACATGTGATTTTAGGGACTTGCAATGCTAAACAATGCTATTGAGAGTAGCCCTGCAGAGAAAGATGGGGTGTCGGTTTATGAAAAACTTAACATGAGCTGGCAGTGTGTGCTCACATCCCAGAAGGTCAAAAAAATCTGTGCTGCTTCCAAGTGAACACGGACAGGTGTTGAGGGAGGAGATTATGCCATCCTCCACTCTGCCCTCGTGACACCCCACCTGAAGTGCTGTGTGCAGTTCTGGTGTCCCCAACAGAAGAAGGACATGGAACTGATGGAGCAAGCTCACAGGAGGGCCATAAAGTTGATTAGACAACTGGAGCACCTTCCCTGCAAAGACACACTGAGGAAGTTGGGGCTGTTTGGCCTGGAGAAGGGAAGGTTTTGTGGAGACCTCACAACAACCTTCTGGCATCTGAAAGGGCCTACAGGGGAGCTGGAGAGGGACAATTTGTCAGGAACTGCAGTGATAAGACAAAGACTAATGGGTAAAAATTAAAAAGGGAAAATTTTGGTTAGATATTAGGCAGAAATTCTTTACTGTGAGGATAGTGAGAATTGGAACAGGTTGCCCAAGGAGATTGTGGATGTCTCGACCCTGTCAGTGTTCAAAGCCAGGTTGAATAAAACCTTGAACATCCTGGTCTAGTGGGAGGTGTCACTGCCATAGTAGGAGGGCTTGGGACTAGATGATGTTTAAGTTCCATTCCAGCCTCTTTGCATTCTATGATTCCATGATTCTTCAAAACAAACAGGCTGTATTTCTGTGTGGAGGTTAGGCAGCCTCTTCCGGGCAGGGAGAACAAGTCAAATAAACTGACACAAATGTCTGTGGTGCACAGCAGAATGTTCACCCCAGTTGTTAAGACTATAGACTTTCAAATATCCTGACATTTTGTTAGTTTGATTTTTTCTTCCCTAAGCCTTACTCTTTGAAAATAAGATTAGAGGAAGAAAAAAGCACAGAAATTAGGAATCTCTTTGTGACACTTTGCATGTTTGCCAAATATCTCTTAGGTTTATAGTTTGAGTAGTGTTGAGCTAAAATCCAGAAGTCTCACATTTCATCCTGCATGTCATTCAAGGTCTTAACTCGAAAGTCTAAATATATTTTATGTTGCTGCTGCATTTGCTTCAACTGAAAACTTCACTTGGAGCTTAAAAGACATTTTTTTTTGTAGTAGAATTCATAAGATTCATGTCAGTATCAAACTGTGAAAATTCATTCCTCAGCAGCAGAAGTACTTTCCATTGCTGGACTAAAAAATGCTGCCCTTTAGAAGTGTTATAAGTCCTATAACATCTGTATTTGTTACTTAGACCAGAACAGAAAGAGTAATTTAATCATCCAAATCCTGCCCACAGTGCACGGGAGTTATGGGCCCCAGTATTAACCACTTTTTTACCAAATAGAACTCCATTTTGTATCTTTTATTTCCCAAGTTTCTATTGCAGTTTTTTATTCTTTTTACTAGGATTGATGTCTAAAATGACAAATGGTTATATCCTGCTGTTTTTAGTTAGTTTCTTCCAGTTTCTGTGGCAGAAATCTTTTGATGATTACTAAACAATACATGATTGTGAGCATCTGTCTACAACTTGTTAGTATATCACGTCAAAACTTTCCTCACCAATTTCCCAGGCCCACAATTGTCACATACTCTAGTTCTTGTTTTTTTAAACACTTTTTTTACCACCCTTCCCTCTCATTATATTTATATACTTCTGTTACACATTTCCTGGGATTCATTTCATCCAGTTTGTCTGGATATCCATGTCCATGTCTGCATGCAGAGTGTCCAAGATAAACTCTCCCAATTATTGAAAAGCAAGCTCTTTAGCATCAAATTGCAATAATCTGTTATGAATAACACAGCTATAGCTGATCTGACTTTGAGTTAGGGAATGGAGTAGATAACCTCTGTAATTTCTTCTTCTTCCATACATTGTGATTCAATACCAGTACAAGACAATCTAACTCAGGTTTTGAATCTGAACAGTGCCAGAATTTGGGATAGTGCAGGAGAAAAATTTATGACAAATTTGCAGGTAAGGCAAGGTTCTAATGGATTATTTTCTTATTAAAGTACTTAAATATTGAATAGTGTAGGCATCTATCTCTCAGGATATTGTTCAGTGACTTTATTTAATATAGTGGCTAGGAATTCACACTAATACAAGTTTTAAGTGTGCTTACAAAAGATTGAACAAGTCCCTAACTTCTGTAGATTCACACCTTGGAAAAATTTTAGACAAAGGTTTATTGTAAACACAATGATAAGCTGATGTTGGATGCAGGATTTTTTTACAAGTCTATGGCCAGTTCTCTCTAAACTAGAATATTCTCCTGTTCAGAATAACATGCTATGTCATTAAAGCTGGTTTATGTATTCAAATAGAAACTGGTCTTTTACAAGTAAATAATTTGTAGTTACTTTATGCTGCCCAAAACTAAATTTAAAAATATTACCAATAGACTTGAGCAGAAAAAAAAATGTATTTTAAAAGTAATTGTGCTGGTCTTCCTTTTTTTAGCCTCTTTTATGATTTCAATTTGGTATAAGCTACTTTCCTGCCTTTCTATCTACATCTGTGGTTTTGCTTTCAGGTGTAATCCACTGCTTAATTATTCTACAAATGGACAACACAGGTCTTCTCCAAGTAATATCGTATCTCCTAATGGGTGTCATGGAACTCAACAGAAAAAGTAATTGTATACACTAGGAAATATTTCCTCATGTTGGCAAATATATGTCATCTGTTTGGTGGCCCATTTCTTTCCTATATTTTATTAAAGGTCTGTGGTGTTGTGGTTTTCTTTTGTCTTTTTTGTGATTTGGTGGTGGTGTTTGGTGGTTTTTTTGTTTGTTTTGCTTTTGTTTTTTTAATATTGTCTCTCATGCAGAAAAAGGGCTTTGTGTTACCCAGGAGATTTTGACTGGTATAAAATCATTATATCTTTTTCTCTCCTGCTATTAATTTTCATTTTGAATGTGGCAGAAGTGTCCTCTTAGATGATAACTTCAAGCATATTTTTATTCAAACAGTGAGACAAACAACAAAGGTCTAGAGCCGAGCAGTGTTCATTATCATCTTGTTCTGTACTGTTAAAAACAAGAATTCAGTTTGTGAAATTATTCCATGTCTGTATAGAAATATTAACCCTATGTGTTGTTTGGAGGGATTATATACAGTAGAGAAGAAAGGAGAAATTTAGGATGATGCTAATAATTGTTAATAAAATTGAGAGTAATGTGAGGCAATTAAGAAAAAGAGGATATTACATGTAGGGATAACTATGGTATAACTCCGAGAAAATATGAGTCATGAAAGTCACAAGTGAGTAATCAGTTGTTTATGGTACTGTGGAACTCATACTGGAGGCAGTACAATAGCATAATGAGAATCAGAATATAGTGCCATTATAAGAGCAGACATCATTAAAAAAATATTAATCAAACTGACTAATACAGTGGGGACAATAACAACATTTTGCTCTCACTCACATAACTTAAATAAGCCTCAGACTTTCTTAGAGCAAAAGTAGACATTTAAATGCATCAAGGAAAGAGTTATAAAACCATACTCTAAAAATGGAAACAATAATTAGAAAATACATTTAACATTATTACATGTAGGCATACATATTCTATAACTGCAGAGTCAAAGGTAATTAAGCTAGGTTATATGATTTAAATTTGATAGAAAAATAACAAAAGAGCATCTAGTAATCTTCCCCTTGTATCATTGCTGCATTTCACCAACCTGTATTTAAAAAAAAAAGAGTCAAACTCAAAGAGTTTTTCATCAAGATATATATATATATATATATATGTGTGTGTGTGTGTGTGTGTGTGTGTGTGTGTGTGTGTGTGTATGTATTTCTCAGGTAAAATAATAATTTGATGATAAAACCATTTAGTTAATATGAAACTCAGCATCTAAAATTTATAATTTCTTGTATAATTCTTGTCTCAGACTGCCATTAGAAAGAAGACAGTATTATTTACTCCCTTGTTTTGATAATCAAATAACTGTTTTTACTGGTTCCAACTGAATTTGATAAAATCTAATACTTTAAAAATTTTATTTCCAACAAAAAATGCTCCAGAGAGTTACAGTGAGATTTTTATTTAGAGATCAGTTACTCAAGTACATTCTATACTTTAGAACTGTCAGTTCAAACATAAATGTGAAAAAGATGCATTTTCTTCAAGTTGTTCCTCATTTTTACTCCTCCTCTTCAAGTAAACGAAATCCCAGCCCCTTGCCTCTCAAGACCCTGTTAGAAAATAGGAGAAAGGACAAGAAACAGTTATAATAAATAGAAGAGGAGAAATTAAATATATGATAGCTTTGCAGTAATGCATTGCCAAATGCATTACTGCAACTTGTTCAAAAATGTTGGATAGGAATTTTTAAGTATATGACATAATAAAAGCTTCTTAGAACACTAAAGAAGATCGAGAAAAGTGAGTACTTATAGCAAAATTGGACATTGCTATTTTCAGTCCATGAAACAGCTAAGAACTTATAAGATGTCTTAATAAATGGAGGTAGATGCTTCAAAAGAACTGTGGCACACAATTTATCCAAGAGAGAGGCATATTTAGGGCAACGTGTATGATCCAGCTGGATAGGTTACAGTTCGAAACCACAATTTTCTACTGCAGAAAGACAAAAAGGAACATCTGTCCATGAAACCTGCTAAGATCAATTTATGAAGTGGAAAAAGCAAGAGAGGAGGTGTGTCAGGAAGAGCTTGGTGTCTGTCCATGCACACACACGTGTGTGCAGAATTGGGGTTAGCCAGGACCTGTTCACCATAACCACTGTGGTGGACTGGCACAATCCAACCTGGGGAAACATGGTGCTCATCACAGTCAGGATCTGGTCAGTTTCTTGACCCCGACAGAGGCTCTCTGTTCACAGACAATGCCAGATGTCCATGCAGTGGTATTTCCCCCAGCTTCTTTCCTTGAAGTGGTGCTTCTAAGCAGATATAGGTGCAGGTAACCAATCAAACCAGTCCATCATGTTTTTGTACTGCACCTTTTCAGCTGTCTCAGGAGTTGTTTCCTGTCCTGTGCTGTCTCAACACCCCTACCAAGGCAAATCCAGCCAGTTCTTATCTGAGTTGCTCTGTCAGCCAGGGCTGACAATAGCCAGTCCTCAGTTCTTGGGCAAGGCAAGGTCATGCTGCTCCCCTGACATTGCCATTTCCCTGTTTGGCAATGAAGTCCTGTTCTTTTACCCACCTGCTTCCTGCTACTTCTGAGTGTGACAAAAAAACAATTTGACTAATCAGATATGAAAATCCTTGATCTAGGAAAGCCATAATGATAATTGATTGACTCCCAAAAGCAAATCCCGAGATTGCTGTTACTAGGAAAGGTATGTGTTCCCAACAAGATCAGAGCTCAGTTTAAATCTTTAAGTCTTATTATTAAATCAGTAATTAAATTAACACATTTGTATGGATATCAGCTAAAAACTAGTACAAACTAGGCAATTTATATTCAACTTCCTAGGCAACTGCAGACTCAGCCGTTATCACTCGCCAGAGATGGGTGGACCGAGGATGGAATCACATTACATAACATTTTTGACTTTTCTCTCACTTTTCTGCTGCAGATAGAAGAAGGGTTTGCTTTGTTCAGGTAAACTTCTATATTTTTTTATAACCAACTTTTTATCTTTCTTATTTTGTTTCAGTCTGATCCAAAGGCCTTTTTGTTTATGGAAAATGTGCTTTCCAAAGTGAAAGCTTTGTGAAAATACCTTATTCTCCCCAGACAGGAAGTTAAGGGTCATTTCCCAGTGTACTGATAGGTAATAAATGCTTGCTTCCCTGCTGCAATATGTAAAATAATGATGAACGGTCTCAGTGTAACTAAAGCAACAATGACTTTCCTAAGTAAGAAATTATTGTTTGAGCATCTGTTGCACAGAATAACTGCATGAAGCATGTAAAGAATTCAACTCAGCAATAGTACAGTTAAAAATGTTTTTATGATACATTATGAAAGCCAGAAGACTCACTATTGAGAATTTATAGGCCAGTTATTTTAATTTAATATTCATTATGGATCATAGGAATAGAGTGTCTATCAGGAATTACAAAATCAAACCAGAGAAACTTAAACTCACAGTCTCTATTTCTAGAAGGGCTTTATTGATTTTCTTTGTTATAGTACTTCTGGTAGAACTGAATTAATTACTGATGCATCCTGAGAGACAAATCTTTTGTCTGAAATTCTGTTTTTATATTCTTTTGGAAATTTATTTTCCTAAAATAACCCCCAAATTTGAAAACTGCTGAGACTATCACAGTTAAATGAATACATTATTCTCCATTAATGTGAAGTTCTGCTCCAGTTGGGGAAATAAAAAGTGGCTTATCTTGTTAAATATAGAGCATGACATTATCCAATCGGCTGTTAGTTTAGCATTTCCCAAAACCTCATGAAACTTTCAAATCTAGATGTTTTTAGGATAGTGAAGCCAACACTTTAGCATGGGATGAAATACATACTATTATGTCGCAGGGGGCTACACAGCTTAGTTAGACATCCCAAGAAATGGCAAAAAAGCTTGGATGCTCTGGAATAGGATTCTTCCCTAATACCTTTGCTGCCAGTTACTATTAATTTCCACTTAAAACTATGTGGGCAAAAATGGAATGCTCTGACCAATTGGAGTCTGAACTGCAAAAGTATCCACAGAAGAAAAATTAAAATAACTGGAACACTACAAACCTGATGTATAAGCAGATATTGAAACATCTAGGATTTATTATCTGAGGAAAGAAAATGGTGATTAATGGGCATGTGATAGCAACCTATAAGTATGTAAAAGGCTTCTGCAGAGAAGAAGAAAACAATCTAGTATCCAATTAAGAAAAAAAAAATAAGTGAAAGTATTTATTCCAGTAATGAAAATGCATGTGCTCTATTTTAGGGGGAAAAAAGGAAAGAAAAGAAAAAGAGATACAAATAAAAAGATCCAGATAAAAGTGATAGCAAAGAGCTGAAACATCCTGACCAGAAGTTCTGGAGTCTGTAAGCACAGAACTTCAGCATTGGATTAGACAATTATGTCTGAAAATGAGTAGTAATCTATAGGAATCTCTTTTAAAGGGGAGCAAAGGTTTAGATTATTTTGTGAACCTTTTCAAAGGTTTACTTTAATTATTTTATTTAAGTCATTCTTTTCAAAATCACCTGTTTCAGAACAGATTAAAAACTTCTGAACAGGTTTCTAAGATCAAATGGATGGGATAAATAATGTGTGGGAAAGAATGGACTGCCACATTACATTTCCCCTTCCATTCTTGTGGTTTAGGTATACATGTTATTAAAAACCTGATTTTAGATTTAAGCTCTGGACTTCTGAGGGGGTTTAGGTCTGAGCTACTTCAATGTATTCCTGGTGTAGTCTAGGACCCTTTACTGATGAAAAATAACTTTCTAAGTTTTGTCTTCAGGGTTAGGGATCAACCCTTCAGAGCATTAAGAAAAAAGCTTTTTCTCATTGACTCCTGAAATGATGGTCAGGTTTTTAAGCTATAAAGATATTTAGAGACCTTAATAATTTCTTTCATATATAATATTTTACCCCCTTTAAAGCAGATAATGAGTTTTGAGTCACTTAAAAGTACTTGAGATTATTGAATCTGTGGGCTGTTGATTTTTGCATACCTAATGAAGAGCCCCCTGCCTTGGTTTCAGTGGGATTTTGCCTAGAGAAAGCAAATTCAGGATCTCAGAGTCTCATGGAGATGCTCAGGGTAGTCTGACACGACACAAGTCAGAGTCAAAACTCACAATCTCCTTCTTGCCATGACATGCTTGATAAGTCCTCAGCCAGCTTGCTTTAAAAGACAGTCTCATTTTCAGACATCAACAGCAAAGAAAACCTCATTAGAAAATTCTAGGGCATATAAAGTATTCTGCAGTATTTCACTACTGTGTTTGTGCCCATGTTTCCTGGGTGGCATCTTTGGGTGCAACTTCTGAGTTTGAGGCAAGAAAAATTGACATGTGGTTACATGAAGATGTAGAGTGGGGCAAAATAGTTTATCTGAAAAGGGAAGTCCTATTTGAGAAACTTTTTAGTGTTAACTGCTATCTTACTTTCTTCTATTTGAAAGTGTGACTGTATTCTTGATATCTCCACTGAAGCAGGAAGGTGGAAAGAACTTTAAAGAGGTGGAAAATGCTTTTTAAAAATAAAGTCTAAAATTTATCAACTAAATATCCTCTTACCAACAGACAGGAAGTCTGATGACACAGTGAAAGGTGCAGCTATGCCAGATAAGATAAAAAACCAGCCTCCTCAGGTCCTTCAGTGCATAAAGGTAACTAGCACTTTTCATGTTAGGAATGTTCCCCAGTTTAAAGCAATATTTACATTAAAAAGATACTCTGGTCCTTCTGAAGTATTATTGAACTGAGGCAGCCTGGAGACAGGAGACTCTTCATGTAATCGATATTTTCCTTTTCTTTATTTTCCTGCCTTCCTTTTCCTTTGGCATCTTTGTCAGCAATGTTTCTTACTCAAAATTATGTTTAATACATTGCATAAATAATATATCTTATAAGAAATATTGTAAAACATATATCTTGTGATAGCACATCCTTGGAGAACTTTTGTCATTGTTTCTGATGATGTTTAAAAAAGAGTGTTTTGCTGTAAATGGAGCTAGTCTGACACAAAAGTCTAACTGCAATTTCCATTCTCACTTGGTGGTCATAAAGACCTCCCTGTCTATTTGAAAGAATTATATTGCAGAAGTTTTAGATATCTCCACATTTCTCAGAAATCACATCTTAATGTGAAACTGTTGCAGCTGCAAAAGGGTAAAAATATCAATCTAAACTGTATCTTCAAATTTGAATGCAATTACTATGAAATAAAATAAGAAAGTTGAAATAAACCATATTTTCAATAAAAATTAACATGGTAAACAAAGAAATTTAAGAGAAATAGTTTTTAATATAAATAATCGATGAAAGCAACGTATGAAGTGTCATTGACAGCCCATTTTAACAGTCATATAATTTCAAAAATATTTGGTAAATATTTGTATTTTAAATCTGATTCTAGAGGTATATATATCAAGCATCCAAAATGCTTGCACTTTTCTCATCACTAATTGCGGCTGATGGCGAGGGCCAGACAGCTGACCACAGGGACGGCCGGTGGCTCGGCGGCTTGTTCTGAGAGTTTCCTTTTTGTTAACTTCAGCTGAGGACTTCTTTTCCCCTCGCCACGAGTCGGGCTTCCCTGGGATGGTGTCTGCTGTCCTAAAAACCGGAGAGCCGCTGAGAGAGAGAGTGTTCCTTTGCCCGGAGCCCAAATCAGACACAAGACACGAGGGTCCGCTCTGCTTGGGCTCAGGGGCAAAAGACCCCGGAATAGCCCAACATTCAGACTTTTATTCTGAGGGTTACAACTTATCTCAAAATGGTACAGGGGAGGAAACGGGGAAGGGTCGGAAGGTCAGGGTCCAGTCCGGAAGGAGTAAGTGAGGAAAGAGTGAGACACAAGATACTATTGTTAACTGAGGGGTAGGCAGGGGGAGTTCGACTCCCGTTCCAAGGCCAAACTTAACTCTACCTTCAGAGGGGTCTCACTTTCTAGGCCCCCAGAAATTCTTCAGGGGGTATGTCATTCTCTGAGCTTGAACCACCGCTACACCTCTTGACACCCAGCTTTGAGATATTTGTGTGTATTGATGAGATCTCCTCTCAGTTTACTCTTCTATAAAGTAAACAGCCCTACCTCATCAGAGAGATTTTCCGGACCTGAACACAATATGCTAGATGTGGCCTCAGGAGGAGGATCACCTCCTGTCTCATTATCACTTAGAGAATAAGAAATGAAAACTAAATTTTAAAACACCTTCCCCCTACCTTCTGCAGAGATAACTCTGAGAAAGTCAGTACTCAGACCAATGACATAGATGAAAAACAGGTGAGTTTCATCAGTATGGGGATTTTTTTGGTTTGCTTTTGAGTAGGGCCGGTTGCTATTCAAGGTACAGTCAGATGGAGCTGTACCTCCTTCAGAGTCTTGGGACTGCTGCTTTGTGGGAAGTGAATCATAGAGTGGTTTGGGTTGAAAGGTGATCTTGAAGATCATCTAGTTCCAACCCTCCTGCTGTGAGCAGAGACATCTTCCAATAGACCAGGTTATTCAGAGCCCCATTTTTCCTGTAAATTGCTTTCAGGTGCTGGAAGGGTCAGTTAGGTAACCCTGAAGCCTTCTCCTTTCCAGGCTGAACAATCTAAATTCTTTCAGCCTTTCCTCTTAGGAGGAGTCCTTCATCCCTCTGATCAATTTGGCGTCTCCTCTGGACTCACTTCAACAGGTCAGTGTGCTTCCTGAGTTTGGGGGGGAACCCCAGAGCTGGATGCAGTTCTCCAGGTGGAGTCTCACCAGAGTGGAGGGGCAGAATCCCCTGCACACAATGCCAGCTCATGTTCAGCCTCTCACCCACCAGCATCCCAAGTCCTTCTCAGCACGGCTGCTCTCTATCATGCCTGGATTGATACTGGGGGTTGCCCTGACCCAGGCACAGCACCTTGCACTTGGTCTTGATAAACCTTAGGAGATTCCCATAGGCCCACTACTCTAGCTTGTCCAGGTCCCTCTGGATGGCCTCCCATACTTCAGGTGTGTTGACTACAACACTCAACTTGGTGACATCTGCTAATTTGCTGAGGGAGCACTTGATCCCTGTGTCTATGTCATTGATGAAGATATTAAATAACTCTTGTCTCTAAGGACACAGCAGAACCCCTAAGGGATACCATTTGTCAGACACCACTGATGCCTATTGGGAGTTTGAGCTACTAATCTCTGAATAAGACCATTCAACCAATGCCTTATCCATTTAACAGTCCACCCATCTAATCCATCATGCTTCAATTAGGAGAGAAGGATGTTGTGGGGGATGGTGTCAAGGCCTTTACAGAAGATCAGATAAATGACATCTGTAGCCTTTCCTTTGACCATGATGAAGCCCCTCCATCACAGAAATTGACTGGCCCGGTCAGGCAGGACTTGCCCTGGGGAAGCCATGCTGGCTGTCTCGAGTCACCTCCTTGTGCTCCATGTCCCTTAGTACAGCTTCTAGGAGGATCTCTTACATGGTCTTTGCAGGCACAGAGGTGAGTGACAGGTCAGTAGTTCCCAGGTTCTTCCTTTCCAGCCTTTTCAAAGATAGGTGCAGTGTTTCCCTTTATTCAGTCACCCGGGACTTCCCCTGACTGCCATGACTTCTCAAATATCATGGAGAGTTGGCAACTACATCAGAAACTTCCTTCAGGACTCTGGGATGCACCATATCATATCCCATAGACTTGTGCACATTCAGGTTTCTCAGGTGACCATGAACCTGATTTTTGCTTACAGGGGACTTTGCTCTCCCAGTCTCGATCATGCTGTCATCTCCTTGAGATGTGTGGGAAGAGAGGGAGCCATTGAAGACTGAGACAAAAAAGTTCCTCAGCCTTCTCCTCATCTGATTTTACCTATTCACCAGCATATCAAAGGGCATATACCGTCTTTGACCTTCTTTTTCTGATTAACGTACATATAGAAATCCTTTCTGCTATTTTTTGCTTCCCTTGCCAGGTTCATTACCAGTTTTGCATTGGTCTTTCTCACCCCTTCCCTTCATAATTGTACTTCTCTCTACTCTTCCCAGGTTATCTGCCCTAGTTTCCACTGCCTATGCTCCTTGCCCTTTAGTTTGACCAGCAGTTCCTTACTCAGCCATGCCAGTCTCCTGCCTTCCTTGCCTGAAATGAACTGTAAATGCAGCCTCAGATCTTTTTGTTACATAGATGAGCAGATATTAAATTCCCTTCCGCCTTATCAACAAATATATGCAAAAATATTTGATGCCTAACACACAGAAGGGGAGGGAATACAAAATATGACTGAAACTGTTGAGTCTATTAAAATGTTCCTCAGTATCAAAACTATAGCCCAAAATAGTTTACACTACACAATGAGTCATGTATCCTGCTTCCATCCCTGAGTAACAGCTAGATGAGGGGAAAAATGGGTGCCACCCACTTAAGGAGAATTACGAAAAAATTCATTTAAAACTGCAGCATCCTGCTACTGCAAACTTTAGTATCACGTCATATTAAATCAGTCAGCCAGCAATCTCTGCTGCTAGACATGCCTTCAATGCTGGCATTTGTGCCTCTCTACCTCCTGATGCTGAATGCCTCAATCATACTGCAATTTAGAAAATGATCCCTGGTAGTGTTTCATATCTGAAGATTCAGTTCAGACAGACTTTTTTCTAATAACAGTGTGGCCACACAAAGTATGATATTAGAAATGCCATCTTAAATTAATAAAGGGTCAGCACAGAATAAAGCTGTTGTCATCAATGCTAATCTGAAAGTCTGAAGTAACACTGAAAAGGTGTAACACTGGAAAGATTAAATCAGATTTTTTTCATAAAATGATTTGATTTGACTCTGCTTATGCCTCTTTTCTATTCTCTCTTCACAGCTGCCGACAGGAACACAAATACAGTGTGAGCATCTCAAAAAAAACTACAATAGAAAGCTCTGGAAAAATAGAATTGAATAAATGCATCACCATTTGAAAATGGCAACATCATAACAAGACACAAAATCAGGAAAAGTGATTTTACAATTACACAAAGACATTAAAATATAATATGATATGGTGATATGGAGTTAAGTTACCCAAACAATGTAAAGGCTAAGTTGCCATGACCCCATAGAATAGCCATACCTTTGAATTGCAATTGTAAATTTAAATTATAACCATTTTCCACAACAAGGTATCACAAAAACTTTAGAATAAAACTGTTCTTTTCAGATGTAGGACATTAGTTGTGATTGCTTTAATTGTTGTTTAAATGGAATAGTTGAAAAAACTAACTTTCATGATCTGCATGGAAGTCCAGAACCAGACAGGTGCTATTTAACAGGGACACACTATGGTTTTTTTGTATATACTGAAGGTGTAAAATCTTTTCTTCATCATGGTTAGATTTAAAAAGTGAGATTTTCCAGCTTTAATGTGATCTCTGTGCTTTTCAGTCATCAAATAATGTTTTTTGTGGACACAATTGAATAGTTCATTTCATGTTACAAACTTTCAATGTTCTCTGTCAGAACAATAATGCTAATAAAGGAACTGTGCAATCAACATAATCAAGTGTTATTCATGGCATGGCAAAATATTCTCTTTATTAGACTTCACAAATTAAGATGAAAATATTATGATTATGTAAGGTACTTATGGTTTTGTCTAAACTTCCCTTTGCATACAATATTCTAAGGGGTATGGGAAGGTGAATGAAGAAAGACTCTTTCTGATATGATGTATTTTCTGATATGAAAAAAGTGGCTTTCAAGTGACCTGTTTAGATTAACTCTTACTTTTGGTAATCTGTCATGGAGGAAAAATGTATCCTAGAGCAGTAGAACACTGGGGAAATGTCCTGAAAGAAATGGCAGAAACATCAATTCTTGGAAGTTTTAAGGACTGTTTAAAAAACTCCTAGAAATAAAATACCTATCAGACCCAGATATCTATGATAGTCTGTGTAAGGTCCTGAACCTGTCTTGGGCAATTCCAAGAACAGAATGGATTGAGAGCAACCCTGAGAAGGAGGATTAGGGAGCTTTGTTGAATGAGGAGATCAACATAAGCCAGTAGTGCATGCTCACAGCCCAGAAAGCCACCTGTATTCTGAATTTCATCAAAAGCAGTGTGGCCAGAAGGTCTGCTCCACTCTCATGAGCTCCCTTTTGGACTGTTGTGTCCAACTCTGGGTTCCCCAACAGAAGAAGGAAATGGCCACAATGGAGTGAGTTCAAAGAAGGGCTGGCAAAGATGATTGTGAGGCTGCAGCACCTCTGCTATGAAGAGATAGTTGGGACTGTTCAGCTTGAAGAAGAGAAAGGCCAGGGAGACCTTGAGCAACCTTTCAGTACCCAAAGAGTGCTGCAGGAAAGCTGGAGGAACTTCCTACAAGGACATGCAATGACAGGAGGAATGGCTTCAAAGTGAGAGAGGGTAGATGTAAATTAGATATTAGGAAGAAAATCTTTATTTTTACGGTGATGAGGCACTGGAACAGGTTTCCCAGAGAAACTGTGTAAGCCCCATTCCTGGAAATGTTCAAGACCAGGTTAGATGGGGCTGTGAGCAACCTGGTCTAGTGACTGGCATCCTTGTTCGTGGCAGGGGTTTTGGAACTAGATGACCTTGTAGGTCCCTTCCAGGGACAGGGCATTCCCAGCTTCTCTGGGCAACTTGCTCTAGTGTCTTGTCATCCTCTGAGTAAAGAATTTCCTCCTAAAAGTTAATGTAAGTCTCCCCTCTTTTAGTTTAAAACTCATCTCCCTTGTTCTATAAATACCTACCCATGTAAAAATTCACTACCCATCTGTTTTATAAGCTCCCTTTAAGTACTGGAAGGATGTACTGATGATGATGAAAAACATTATAGGTTCTGGGGCAGCTCCCTGCAGTACTTTGCTTGACACCAGACATAAGGTCGTGTAGATCTTTTAATGACCACGATGACCATCTGAACCCTCAATCTGGTAATCCAGTCTTTTAACAACCTACTTGTCTACCCATCCAGACAAATTGCAAATTGCGTCTTGGATCCAGACCCAGTGTTGAAATATGTCTCCCATGCTATCTATTATATAAGCATTTGTGAATTTATGAATAACAGGAAGATTTAAAGTGTTCCAATTATGTTTAGTTTGTAATGTTCAATCCATTCACATTTACAGAAACTCATAGTTCTCCTTTTTTTTTTTTTTTTTTTTTTTGGAAGGGTGTGTGAGCCAAAGGCAAATGGCCAAGATTTCTATGGTACTTCCTTTCTGACTATGTAGTCTGAGAGACAGAGAGGTGCTTAATTTGTACTTGAAATGAAACACAAATTGCTTGGGGGTGTGCATGTGTTTTGAAAGCTAAACCAAGACAAAATATACAGCAGGACAAGCCCAAACAGGTCCTGAGACTATTCCCCATCAGATTGTGTCCTTTATGTAGCAATGAGGCAGTATCAAATTTACTGGAGGACACACACAGCTTCAGAAGGACCCAGCTTTCATCTGGCCATGTCAGAAGCAAAGGAAGATGTTCTTCCCAGATTTTCATCTTCAGGACATGGTGGAATTTATAGGGCACAATGTGAATGTCCCAAGTCACAGTCAAATATCCTAAAAAGATGTCTAGCTTGAACAGAAGCGCTTTCACATATTAGGAGTGACATGTTACCAATTCTCCTCTATTTTGGTATGCTTAATTCTTAAATGTTATGCATAGAGGTTTGGTTTTTCAATGCAGTAATAATCTGGAAAGAACATTCACTCCCAACGATGAAAACATAGTATGAATTAAATTCAGCTTTATATTTTTAATTAAGAATGCTACAAACGATAACGACAACCATCAAGTTGATTTGGAGTTCCAACAGTGAAGTGCAAATGAGAAACATATGGGAAATAGAGTTTAAATTCCCTTTACTACATTGCATATCTCTGTCACCTGTCAAGGAGCAGCAAAATGGATGATACAATGTGCACTGTAAATTCTACTGAACTGAACAGCAATACCTCACCCTCTGCATATCTTGCCAGCTGCAGGAGGAGCAATAGTAAGAAGCAAGTAGGTAGGAAAGGATCAGTTCATGACAGTGATGGAATTCTGTGCTGCTGATCAATGATCTTGCTTTGATCTGGCTTTGAGGGATTCTTCACAGGTAAGTTTTTTACCTAGAATAAACAGATAGACATTTAAACTCCCTGCTACAGACAGAGATTGCTTTTTGCTTGGCCTTTTCTTCCAGAGAACTGAGCCATGAAGTGTTTTGAACTTGGGTGAAAGGTCCAAATGCCCTTGGAGATGGCATAATTTAATTAAGAACCTGTAGTTTTACTTATCTACCTGTAGCAAGCAAAACAAGGCCCCTATTGAATGAGTGGCATACTAAATACAGTATGAGAATTAAATGAGCAGTGGCTATTATTGTCCTTGGGTATGCACATTAAACTGAGTTATATTCATGATGAAAAAAGTGTGAGTTCATTTCAGGTAGGATTCATAGAACTGAACTACAGTGAGTACATCTCATCTACAGTTATTACCCCTGGGACTCCCATTGCTGTTAATAAAGAGCAATAGACACCTTGAGGAGGAGTTTATCTCATGCTAAAGTGCATGCCTCAAACAGGCTGCGTCATGCCCCAAAACGTCTCCCACTCAGGATGAAAATTAAAACTTTCTTTGCAGGTAACATGAAATTGGATTAAAAAAACCCAAATGGACAACTACTAACAATTAGTTGCTTTTCAAATGTGTTCACACTCACTGCAAGATTTTTCATAATAGGTGTCTCAGTCTCAACAAGGAAACTGGATCCAGCTCAGTCCTAAAGTTATGGGGAACCAGTGGAGTTCCAAGTTATTCCTGGAGGATAGTCCAAAGTTGCCAAAGAATTCTACTGTCCTGTGTGAGGTGGAAAGGCATGGAGGCCATGAGTGGAATGGGGAAGAGGGGAGGAGACTTCAATGAGGAGATTTTAAGTTATCCATGGAGATAAGAAAAATTAGCTCTGGTAGGAAAATGCTAGTCTTATTGCTTTCCTTTTTGCCATGGAGAAGCCTTTATTATAACTGCTTAACAGCTATGTTGTAGTATCACAAGGGGTATCAAGGGCAACGGTGCTTTTACTTAGACTGGTGCTTTCCTCCGGTGTTTTCCAAACTTGAAAAATCTCTGTTTCAACACTATGCACAGGGCTCCCTCCAACACTGTTCTGTGTGCTCTAAAATATTAAAAAAACCCAAAACCACATTCTGAGAAATCCTATTAAATGGATTTTATTGTGGAGGGAATACTTTCAAGCTGCTGTCTAGCACTGACTCAAAAAGAAAAACACTTCTGCTAAGGTGAGTAACAGGTAGGGGTGTCGAGCAGAGGACTGCTAAACTATTTATACTGATTCACTGCCAGCTCCCACTTTTGTGGATTTCAGGCAGGTGTTGCCCTTTGCCATTCATACTGAAACAGTATGAATGATAAGGGCCAAGACTTGAACCTTGGTCTTCACCCCACATTATGCAATTTTGTTGTTTTTATAATTTTTTAAACTTTTTTTAATCATTACATAATCTGAAATCTGAATTATTTTATTATCATCTCTTTAAAATTATTGCTTTTGACATGGATTTTAGAGATTTCAAAAGCATTAGAATTCTATAGTATTTCCGTTTCTTAATATAAAGCTGGCTTTTTTAATACATTGAGGTGTCAGGATATCCAAGGCCAATGCAGAGTCACTGATCTGAGATGACCATAACCATGTGCAACTAAGTCTTATAAATACTGTCTCTGCTTGATTATGTAGCTTTTGGCTGATGTCTTCAGGCTGAAATACAAAATCAGTTCTTCATATTCTAGCTTTCATGTCATACTACATTGCTTTATGCATGTTGCATAATAGTCTGCTGCAAAGAATCACAATACAGTAACCTTTTGCAGTCTACTGCAGTTGCTGCTTAATAATTCCTAATATTTGTAATGGGAGATGTTAATGAAGCACAGTTTTTCTTGCATTTGTTTGAATTTTATACAGCTAGCATATTGTTCTTTTATCCTTGTCCTTTAGCAGCAATAATGACAGCCAAGGTTATAGAGTTTGAAGATTACAGAGTATAAGAATTATATACACTGATGTAGAGGCAGTATTGCTGCTCCAGCTAAACTAAATAATGTGGAGTAATAAAGGTAGTATTTTCTTTATTTTTTCTCTCCATCTGTGTTATTCAAATGAAAGAAATTTAATTTGAATTGTCTCACTGCTTCTATAAATTAGCTGTGGAAAGTCTGTGGAAATATAATTTTCAAAATAAAGAATCTGATCTGCAGTAGCATAGCACCAGGTCTGCTGAAAGCTGCAGTGAAATGAACGTGCAAATGAAGTCTCAAGTTAGTGAATATCTGCCTGTGTGCTTGCTTGAATTTGTCAGGATTCTAATCTTGCTGGGCTAAAGTCTTATCTATCAGAAAAGTTGACCAATGTCCTCTTACTGCAATGTATAGTGTTAAAAGGAAGCCTGAAGGCAAAATTTAGTAAGAAACTGGATGCTTTTAGTTAAATTACTTGTTATCCCACCTGGACTTCATCTTCAGCAGTAAAGAACTTTCAAGCTTTGCAGAAACCTGAAAGGCCTTCTCTTGCTGCTGGCACTTGAACGCATAAAGTAGAATTAAGACTAAATTTTAAAATATTTTTAATTATGCCTCTCAAAGTATTTCTGATTGATGAAATTCAAACCTGATACCTTTACAGAGAGGAGAACACGTTTTAAGATCGCATAAAGATTACTTACTAAAGATTGTGATTATAAATAATTTTCCCATCTTCATGTGCCAGGCAATTAAAAGCTTGCTACTTAAAACAATTATTTAAGAAGCCTATTATAAAATGCATGGACTTTTTGAAAAACCTAATAGCTTTCTGATTTGCAGAAACATAAAAATAATACTTTTACTTTATCTGGGCTTTAAGGTTTAACTATGAAGCAACAGGGCATCCTTTGATTTTATTGCTGCAAATACTTTCAGTTTCTAGCCTATGGGGCCTTGAAAGTACTATCTATGTCGTCTATCAGGAGTTCTCATTAACTGGAGAAGTTCCAGAAGACTGGAAATGGCAAATGTAACACCCATCTACAAGTAGGATTGGAAGGATGATCCTGAGAGCTACAGTCCTGTCAGACTGCCCTTGGTTCCAGGCAAGGTTATGGAGCAGATCATCCTGAGTGCCATTGCACAGTACCTGCAGGACAACCAGAACATCAAGCCCAGCCAACATGGATTTATGAAAGGTATGTTCTTGACCAGCCTGATCTCCTTGTACAAAAGGTGAACTGCTTGGTGGCTGATGGGTGGGCTGTGGATGTTGTTGATCTTGACTTCTGAAAAGCATTTGAACACAATCTCCTACAGTCTCCTGGAGAAACTCTCTGCTCATGGCTTGGAGCTCTTCTATGGGGGAAAAAAACTGGCTGGATAGCCAGGCCAAGAAAGTCGTGGTGAATGGAGAAAAATCCTGTTGGTGGCCAGTTGCTACTGCTACTGATCCCCAGGGTTCAATTTTGGACCACTCCTGCTCAATATCTTTATTGATGATCTGGACATGGGATGTTAATGCACTCTCAGTAAATTTGCAGACAACATTTTGCTCAGCAGGAGTGATGATCTTTTTGCAAATGGTAAGGCTCTGCAGAGAAACCTGGACAAATTCGGTCAGTGGGCAGAGGACAACTGAGGGGAGGTCAATATGGTGATGGGTCCTGCACTTGGATCACAACAAACTCCATGCAGTGCTACAGACTTGGGGTCTTAGCCCCTCAATTTGAAAAAGACACTGAAGTGCTGGAGTGTGTCCAGTTTAGGGCAATGAGGCTCATGAAAGGACTAGAGAATGTGTCTGATGAGGAGTGGCTGAGGGAGCTGAGTTTGTTTAGTCTTGAGAAAAGGAGACTCAAGGGGGACCTCATAGCTCTCTACAACTACCTGAAAGGAGGTTGTATCCAGGTGGGAGTTGGTCTCTTCTACATAGGTGCGGTGAGAAGACCAGAGGAAATGTCCTTAAGACAGAGAAGATTCAGATTAGGCATTAGAAAAAAATCACTGTTACAGTGTTCAGGCACTGGAATAGGTTGCCCAGGGAGGTGGTGCAGTCACTATCCCTGGAACTGTTTAATGAGATGTCTGGATCTGATGCTGGGTTACGGTTTTGGCACTGGCTTGGACTGGATGATCTTAAAGTCTCTTCCAACTTCAACATTTTTTCAATTTTATGAAAAGCTTTTGGATATGCTCATTAGTCCTGGTTGCAATACTTAGATCAGCTAAAATCAAGGTACATATTTGTGGGTTAAATACTGGCATATCTGTATGTACATTGATATATAAAACCATACTATTTCTCACTATGTGTCTTTCATGCAAAGCATATAATGCTAGCATTAGGTGGGTGGCTGAGTGTACCACCCATTTTGTGTATATGCTTTATGATATAAGTTCAATTAATATATAAAGAAATTTGTGAGTAATAACTCATCTAAATATTAAATGAGTCATATAAGTCTTCTGAGAAATAATATTAATTCTTAAATAAGGAGATTCTGTGTATTTGCACTATTTTCTACATAGTACTAATTAAAGACTAATTTAAAATACTGAAAAAGAACCTTAGTTCTGTATATTGACTATGAAAGGCAATAAGATTTGAAGTTCTAGCGAACTAAAAAAAAAAATCTTTCAGAGAACTACCTTTTTTTCCTCGTTAAATCAATTGCCACTTGAGTAAATTCCTATTATGTAATGGATTTTGTTCATGTATGAATATTTGGAAAAGAATATATATTGATGTAATTTTCTAAAGCAGTTTCTGAGATCAAGCAATTCTGAATTCTCCTATTATGTCATCCTTCATGGAAAACAAAAGAAAATAAAAAAAAGTAAAAGAGATCCTGGGCTTGCTGCTTAGAAACAAGAGAGAAGAAAATCTCTCTTGATTTATTAATTTTATATGGCTAATTAAGTTGTCATTTTTTTCTGATTTGTAATTATGGTCATAATTTTTATATTGCGTGTTGATTTTACAGCAATATTTTATTAAGTTTTAGTCTAGCAATGTCTATTATTGACTTTCCTACTTGTTGATAAACTAGATATATTGGTGTTTGAAAATTTTTATTTCTTTCATTTGTTTCCTGCATCATTCATAGGTTGTTTTTGGAAGATCGTGTTCTCTGTAATGGCAGTTTAGGCTGTGGATTTAGACTGTGTCAGCACTGACAGTTCTTTAGGAAGGATATGCTGCTCTTAAAGGCACATCATCAACAAAAAAGATGCTTTTTTTGTTCTGGCATTCAGTGTAACTGTATATATGTAAGGTTCTTCACTGCTCAGAATCCTCCTGTGTTATTTGCTTGTTTTGTCTCTTTCTTTACAGGAGCAATGGCACTTCAGCTAGACTTAAGTATGTTCTTTCTTCCAAATACTATTTTCAAAAGAACATATTAATTGCTCTTAATGAAAAGTAATTTATGTATTATGAAGGATCTAAAAAAATTCAAACATGTTTCTACTAAATGCTTTTGCATTTGTTATGCTTTTCTCTTTATTTACTTTGTCTGAATCAGATCTTGACAGAATTTAGATCAATCATATTTAAATTCTCCTCATCTGTAATTGACACCAGGATGTCTTGTTCTTTTTCACTGTTTTCAGCTGCAGTGGATGTACCCTCCAAAGGATAACAAGAAGCAAAAGAGCAATGCTAAAACCTTACATCACCATAGTTGCGAAATGGCTGTGTTTGAGTCCAGTTGTTTTCATGGACAATTTCAGCACTCTAAATTACTCAGTGGTAACTTGAATAACTATGGAAATACAAATCTCTTTCAGCATACAGAGTACTTGGGAACAATTTTCAAAACCCATTTTGTATATTCTGCATCCCAAATTTGTTGCTAATGCTAAGACACAAGACTGTTTTTATTCTATGACTGGATGTTTTTCAAGTTTGTAGGACATTTAAAATGGCAAAAAAGAACAATTCTCTTTTGGACATTTGCCCCAATACAGATTACATGCCATGAATATTCATTAAGCTTTTTTTCTATGACATATTTAGAATGAACATTGTCTGATAAAAATATTTTGTAAAGAGAATCAGAGATTAAAATGTCATCATACAGAATCGGCAGAATTTCCTGTCTCTATAGGTTAACAACACATCTCTGCAATATTTGACTATAGTTATAAGATTACAGGATTCTGGCCAAAATGTTCTGATGTTAATTTTCAAAATTCTGCCCTCAATGGCTATTTCATTTGCAGCTTAGCTTTTGTCAATGTAACCATATTTTCCTCTGTCTTTTTGCTAATTTTTATGTCTTCTAGTTGACGTAAAAGTCAAGAAACTAATTTTTTCTTGTAAATTAGTTTAGTGTGACTTAAAATCTGTTGATAATTTTGCCCTTTTTACTCACTTAACTTTCTGGTTTTCTTTGTCAGGCGCCCTGTAGTATATGTTGTCTGTATATATAGCTGACTGGATTTTTTGGAATAAACTTAATACTTTATAATATAATTGGAAATCACATATATGCATGAAGAACTCAAGAAAGCAGCTCTTTTATGAAAAAAAACAGAAGTATAGCTGCACATATTTGGCTACCAGTTTTGTAGAAAATGCATTTAGAAATTGCCAATGCTATATAATCCAAATATCCACATCAGACAAACCTTACATCATATAAGCTAAACTGTGTTATTTTGGAATGAATGTAGTTGCTATCCAAGCAAAATAAAAAAAAATTATAAGATTATTGACAATAAACAAATACCATCTACAAATCATCCATGTATGTATGTATGTATGTATGTGTATATATATACACAGACATCTAAAGGTACATGTGGTAACCCAGATTTACATGAACTCTAGTGATGAAGATTACTCAGTTTATGCTGCAGCTGTAGCTGACCTCAGTTAAATTCAGCTTCAATTTTTTCCCTGGAAAATCTCTCCATGTTGCTTCCATGCAGTCTTCCACGCTGCTTTATTTTTTTGTGCTGTTTGATATGGATACAGAGAAAGGGAAACTTCCTTATTTACTGAATCCTGTTTTCTGTCTGAAAACTATTATCTTACATCCTGTCTTTGTAGAAATATGGTGTCCAAAACAGTGCACCACTTCAGATGATGTGTTGCTGGTACCTAGTAGAGGATCAGGCTGTTTCATGGGTTTTATATCCCATTTTATTCATGTAAGTATGATTTTTTTTCCTTGCAAAACAGCATGACTTTGCAAGTCCATGTTCAACTCATAGCATAGGATAGTATTTATTCTTTTTGTATCAGAATTGTGGCTTGTGTTTGTACAGCCACAGTTTGTATCTTTGCATGATTTTAGTATTCTCTATTTGTCCCCACTGAACAGCAAATTTAAGAAGCAAATGAAAATACTGAATAATGTTAGACCTAGGACAGAACCCTGGAAAGCCCTACTTGACACAGCCTTCATTCTGACAGAAAAACATTAATATTGTCTCTAGTCTGTATTATTTTCATCTAGATTATGTTTCCCAAGGCTGCTTATGAGAATGTCTGTCAAAGCATTGCTCAGGTCAGGATATATATAATCTACTTTTTCTTTTCTATTCACAAGGCCTGGTGCTCTCCACAAGAGAGAAATTATGTTTTGGTTGACACAATCCATTCACGACAAATCCATATAACTTGTCACTCACCTCCTTATTTTCTTATGTCTGTCACTAGTGGTTGTTATAGCTCCTAGTTGCAGTAGAGCTATGATTTGAAAATTGGTGCAGAAGAGCAGTAAAGGTATTATCCTTTCTGTCATTAGTTGTGGTTAGAAGCAGCAGACTGACCTTTTCCTTTGTTTTTTCTCATCTTGTACTTGACATTCTCTTTGTCCTTTGCTAATTACTACTTATTTTTCTTTTTTCCCTCCCTGTGGTTCTCATTTTGTCCCTATATGTTCATGCTATACTTTCATGTTCATTTCTTATTCGTTTGGCCTAGTTTCCACTTCCTTTTTGCTCATTTATTTTTAAATCCATGAATGCTCTTCATTTAGACAAGTAGGTCCCTTACGATATTTTCTGTCTTTTCTCTTCAGGGGAATAGCTTGCACTTGCGCTTTTTAAGTCCCCTTTTTTAAAGAACTACCAGATTTTTAAAATATCTCTTCTGCTCAGACTAACCTCTCAGGATATACAGTCCAACAATTCTCTGAGTTAACTAAAGTCTTCTTTCCTGAAATCGATTGGTTTTACTTTGCACATTTTTATGGTAAAAAAAAATTGTTTAACTACCTTATGATTCTTTCCATCTCAACATTCTATAGTTTGAAATGGAAAAGAAGTCTGGAGGATTTTTCTCTTTGATGGTTATCTCCACCAAGAGTGGCCAAAAGTACATTCAGCAACTTGTGTGGTATATATCTCTTCTTTTGCCTGGGTGTCAGGTTAGCCAGGCTACAACTCAGTCAATTGGTTAAGAAAAACTTCACTTTGTTTTTCTGGGCTTAATATAAACCTATATAACTCCCTTGCTAGGTAGAAACTACACTATTATATTTTTAAGCACTACTGAAGAACATTCAGTGTTGTGCCTGCATTTATATTCTGGTCCCCAGATTAGACTATAATATGCAAGCAAACATTACTTTTGCTGTTACATGTTTAACATATTACCAGGCTCTTTCAATAAAATCATAGTATTGTAAATGGAATATGGCAATTGCCATAACCAAACTTGTTTGATTCTTGCACTGATTATATAGAAAGATGTCAGGCTCTACTACTTACTTCTTTTAAAAACCTTGTTTTAGTGTGCAGGCATTTACAATACTTGGTAAGCCTGCCCTCTTGGCCCTTCTTTGGCTCTGTTGTGCATATTCAGGACTCTTGGTAGATTCAGCCACTTCTACCACTTCTGTAGAGCTGGATATTTAGAAGCCTTTGCAGATATTTATTTTATTGTCATGAATATTTCAAGAAACTCAAGATATTATTCTATTTGTAATGGTACAAATATGAGCTATTACTGAACTCTCAGAAACTTTTTGGGATTTATTACCTTTATTCCTGTGTTTTTATCAGCAGTAATAACAGCACAGCAAATGATTCAAAGTGCATGGAGATGGCAGTAATGGAAGAAAGCGATGAAGATTAGAGGGGGACAAATGCTGCCCCTATATGACATTAAGTGGCAAACCCTCCAATTTGGCTAGAAACTGCACATTTTCTTTACACTGTGCATTCGCTTATGTAACTGTGATGCCACTAAGTTGTTTACTGATAAGAATAAAAAACCCTGTTTAAAACCATTACCAAATTGTCATTAAGATGAAAGGAGCAATATCCTTTTCTTCAGTGGAAAGGTCCCGTTTCTCTGATCCTTCTGAATACAATTTCAAAAAAGGGGACGCGTACCTTTGTGCCTTCTGTTAAGCAGCCAGCAAAGAAGCACTGTAAACACAGGGATTTACTGGTAAATATGCTGAGGGAAGTCAATGACTTTGATAATCACTTCATGTGATGCATTTTCAAAATAAAAAATGTAACATAAACTTGCTTGACAATTCAAATAATTTGTTTAACAAAGCCGTATAGGTCAAGAATATTTCATGACTAATTTTGGGTTTTAATTTGGTTGAAAATAAATGGCTTATATACTACATTTTGTGATTTGTTTAATGAAAAACAAAAAATGGCATTATTTCCAAATAACTGTAACTACTTCTTTCAGTTTTTAAAAACTGCAAGAACAACTGGGTTGGCACACAGACTACAGCTTTGGGTTTGTCTTTTGAATTGACCCAAATGTGACTGATTTTTTGGTAAAAAGTAGCAACTTGTCTAACTTAATAAGTAACATTCATAAACTTTTAAATAATCATATAAATCACAGCAATCCATTTGAATCTGATTGTTTATATTCCACTTCTTTGAAACTAAGTTCTTATTGATCTAAAAATTAAAATCCATATTGATGGATATTTCACACATTCTTGTTACTTCAAAATAAAAATGAAAGATATACAGCTTCACACCAAACAAAATGAACTAATACACACATTAGCCCACTATCAGATACCCTTGAGTCCACTCACAAGCTTCTATTATGCTCAGAAAGTTCCTTGTCTGCTGGCTAATGTACCTGTTGCCTGCTGCTGTCAGCTGTTCCTCAGGCTGACCACTTCTCTTCTGTGACTCTTTTCTGGTCTGCCCTGATGTCTCTGAAAGTCTACTTCTCTGAGCAAGATCTCCAAGGCAGGAATTACCTCCTTCTCCTTCTAGTACCTTAGTTAGGATGTTAGAGTCTGGAAGGGTGGACTACTTAATGATAGAACAAAATGACCTTCTTCAGCTATTTTCTGTTTGGAGCTTGGTAAGAAATAATGCTATAGAAGGCTTTGTCCTGTCCTGTTAATATCTTCCTTAATAACTTCAAATAAACAACAGAGTCCCCCTCTGGTTAAGAGGCCAAATCTGAGGGAACTGGCTCTACTCGGTGACAGAGCTGCCATCCATGGTGGAAAGGATCAGCAGGAATTTCTGAAAATTCAGTAATGACAGTAATGAAAAAAAGTGAAAGTTCTTTGCCTGAAACGAAGAGTAACTGATACTAGTTGGGACTTGACAGGCTGAATGCTGAACAAGACATCAAGGCTGTGATGGAGAACAAAGTCAACAATGGCTAGCAGGGCTTGATATAAGGAGTGTCATTTTCACCCTAAGAAGAGCTAACTAGTGGAGTAAAGAGTGAGCAGCCCCAAGACTCTACAGTATCTGTAAACAGAAAGTTTCGAGATTCAAGACTTGAGCAGCCTGGTCTAACCCCATAGCTGACCCAGCTTCAAGCAGGAATTTAGACTAGAGGTGTCTGTACTTTCTATGATCCTGTGAGTTTAGAAATACCTTGATGAGCTTGCACGTGTCAGAAACACTGTTTATCCCATAACAGCATATACATGAAATAACAGATTGTTATTTCAGAAAAACCTGTGCTAGAATACAGTCACAGAAATATTGCTCTTGTATTCACAACAATATAAAGACTTGTATTAGCTGGATAATGCAAGACTAATTGCCCATAATTGCTAGAGAAAAAATATTTCATACAGATGCAGGAGAAATACTACAGAGCTCACTGATAATTTTGTAGCTAGTTCTGAAAGCAAAGCAATGCCAAAAGATATATGAGACAGTTCTGGTCTGGTGGTAAAGTGTTCCGAAGCTGGTGGGACTTATACAATTATATGCTCTAAGAGAGGATACCATCTATTTTTTTTTTTTTAATTATGAAGACAGATAGAGAATAACAATTAAAAGAATTGAACTGAAACAGAAGCAAGTAAAAAAAACCAGTCAATTTCTTAGTAATTCTCAGGTAGCTTAAATTTTTGTATTACCCTCCCTTCTTCCACATCCTAATTTTTAATCAGTGACAGGCAAATATTGTCATTTCAAGTCCTTCACGAGTTAGAATCTTCAGCAAAACATCTAATTGTCAGATATAGAACTTCCAGCCATGAAAGATTATTTCTATTTCAGGACTCTCCAATGCATGTACGTTTCCTCTCCTACAGATTTTCTGTATTTTTATATATTTTCCTGCTTCACAGTACATTCACCTTTACTTCTGCAGTATTCCATATAATTACAAACTCATTCTGATGCCACTTTTTAAGGACTGCTATCTGGAGGGGCCCTATCTCAAAGTATTTATTTTTCATATTAAGGTTTGTGCATGAGTGATTCTAATGTTTTGAATTTAATCAAAATTTAAAAAAAAAAATAAAAATAAAAATACCAACTCTATGCACATAAATCAAGGATCTGAGCAGTCCAATGAGAATATCCTCCAGTGTTTTCTAAGCCAGAAGGTAAACCTATTAATTTATTTTCCATGGTCCATTTTTGGGCAACACACAGCTTTTTCTCTAGAGGCCCCTTGAGAATTGTCAGCTTAAGTGGCCTCAAGAGTATTCTGCAGAACAATGACCTAAAATTTGGGTGCCTTTCCTTCATTCCTCAGAATAAGAAAGAGCAGCTATTCAGTGCAATGGACTTCCTCTGTGGCAGAATTTTAAAACAAGCAAGCAGAAACTTCTAGCAGCCTTCTTGGCAGTAAATATTTTAGAGAGCACTCATATAAGATATTTGCAGTTTACTTCTGTTTGTCCCAAGAGACTGTATGCAGTAGATTTTACTGATTATTGGGACAGTGAAGCCATTAGATCAAGAAAATTACATCTCATGAAAATAAAAATGCAAAAATTATATCAATTTTTACTAATTTATTATTGAATAATAACTGAAATAATATTTCTCTTTATTTAGCCAAAATATTGGATAATTATTTTAAAATCATATTAATGGTACAAATCATGGCTTATTGACATCAAGAGGAAGAATGAAAAATATATCAGTGACAGTGAGATCAGAATAGGATATACTACATTGAAGTAGTGGCCTGAAATTATTTAATTGGAAGTTTTTAAGTCCAAACATAATAAAATAAGCCTGCAAGTTTTAGTGGTACACAAATTACATAATTTCTTATACTTTGGTTTACTAGATAACAAATATTGCCAAAAGCAAAATAAACACACAGACATGCCCTGCCCAAGCTCTCCCTAGGCTCTGGATGACAGCTGATGGATAAGTGGGATTAAAAAACAGCAGCCTGAGAAAGAAATTAGCTGCAGTCTAGAAGAGAGGGTGAAACTTAGCAGTAGGATGTAGCTTTTCCTTATTTCCAAATACACGAATCTGAGTTTAACAGAACTTCTTCCAGCTTCAAAATATGGGATAATATAGAGAAAAATTGACTCTGCCTTAAGGGAAACAGCATTGGTTGTTTCATCTGCCATTTCCAGTAACAGACTCAAAGCTCAGGCATTTAGCCAATAAGGGATGATCCACTTTTGATTTCCTCTTATATCTGACAGGATTTAAATCTGTTTCTTATTTCGTAGGTGTCAGGGTATAAAATGGCAAAGAGAAGAAATGGGCTGTGTACACATGCCAGAAGAGGAGACCTGTTTTCTGCTTCTGGGACTGTTCATGAGTTTTACAAAGTGAAGTGTAGCATTAAATACAAAGTGAGTTTAGGAATTAGAAGACATATTTCTCAAAGACCTGAGAAATCATTGTGACAACCATGAGCTGATTTAACATACTGGTGTGTTTCTACATCCATCACGAAATGTGATGTGCTCACTTTTTAAAGGAGGACAATCACCATAGGTACTGTTCACATCTTACATGTTAGCCTACTCATTAAAGCATTCATAGCAAAAAAGAATTTCTATTAAAAAGTCAAGATGAAGGATATTTCGGCTTTGAGTTTCTTGCACCAAGTTTCTTGAACCAAGACATAAAATTTGAAACTGCTCAATGTAAGAATGAAATTAGCAAAAGGTTTCCAGCCTCTGCTTGAATGCTACAGCTGCCAGGCACTTGTAAAAGGAACAGTACAGCAGATTGTTTCTTCCTTCTTTAGACAGCTGTTCTTTTTTTTTTTCTTACAGGTTGATGCACTCAGACTCTGGATACCAAGAGAGAAAAGTTAGGTGCATAAACCCCAGAGATGGTTGTGATTCCTGGTCTCTCTAGATTTGGTGTATCTTATGATAATGGAAATTCTTAGTTTGTGCACAGAATTTTATAAATTCAGTGGAGAGCATTCCCGGTCCCTAGACATGATAGGATATCTACTGGGACCTGGTAACCAAGCACACAGCAGAAACTGAAAATACTTAATGAATTTCATTCACTGATTTCCTGAAGAAGCAAAGCCCGAGAGAACTATCAATATCCAGACTTGAACTCTAATTGCAATTCCTCTTTCCTCACTGCCTCATGAGAGTTTATAGATCATAATTCCCATCATCCATTCCTTCTTGTGAGGCAAATAAACAACACTTGGTATTCCCACTCAGTGTTTGTTCTCTTTATATATGCCTAGTATCATGCTATGCATTTTTATTATCTGTGCTGTAATAGAAAGCAAATAAAAAAATATTATAAATTCAATAAAACAATAGGGGAAGATACAATATATGGCCCTGGAGAAAATGTCTGGGAATAGCAGGCAGAAACTAAAACGTGAAGCGCATATTGATCTTTTTGTTATGCCTGAAGAATGCAGAATTCACAAAGAATGGTGGGAGGAATGGATGTGTAGGTCTATCTTATCTGGCATGGCTGGTTTTCTGTAGTCACCCTTCAAGCACCAGACAAATAAAGGAACTGCTTGATAATCATGATTATGAATAGTGAACATCCACTGATAAGGATAAAATTCAGCTTTGCATTCTGATTTTAAGTGTTGAATATTTTCCTAAAGTTTTTGAGAACAGACAAACATGAGACTGCCTGGAATTACATGAAATTGTCATTTTCAGGGGTTTTTTTTCTCTGTAATGGGAAAACCAGAGCAAAAAAAATAAGGTTTCAAAAAATTTTAACCCAAAGTCCCATGCCTCCTTAAGGGCTGAAATTCAACTAGTGACTTTTTGAAAATATCTCTTAAAGTTATAATTTATGGGACATCTTTATCCTGCAGTAGTCCCTGAAAAACACCAGCAATTACCTTGCGGCATTTCAGATAAATTCTTAGCCAGACTTTTCTTCCTGTCTTCAACAAATACAGCCTCTTGCAATTGTTTGGTGGCATGAAATGCTGATGTTTTGCTGTGACCTGAATCCTTGAAGTCGTTATTTGAAAAATGTCAAAACTTCTGTATTCTATCTGTATTCTTTACAATTTGTAGTTCCTTTAGCATTTCTTCCTATTGCAAATACAATGAAAGAGGACAGTCTTCTAGTGTCATTGTGAGGTGAATCTGTGTGATGTGAGACACAGGAAGAGAATGAAAATTCTTTTTCTTAGTGTGCCTCTCATGACCCGTGGACAAACTGTTCAAGGTACTCACACTTCTATCATGTTCTTCTAATACTGTAAAACCAGAAAATGGAATCTAATTAATTTCTAGAAGAAAACTCTTTTTCATTCTAAGTACTCTCTACAAGTGAAAAACAAGTTGATTAAACTGGAAGGATTAACATTATGGTGGCTTTTAACTCAGTGACGTCCCCTTTTGCAAGTGAAGGCAGAGTTTTATAAGATTACAGACAACTTCTAAACCAAAACTAAAAAGTGCTGAATTATTAAATTCTCAGTCTCACACATGTGCTTAATTTCTAAGATACAAAAGTTTTCTGAAGTCTTTTTGTTATCAAAAAGTTTTACAAAATTTAGTTAAACTCCGTTGTGATTCTGCCTAAGATCCAAGAAATAATGGAAATATTTCATAATACTGAGAACATACCGATTATTTACTTGAACTGCAGTTTATTTCCTAAAACAGTGTTCAGTTGATCCAAGTCAGTGAACTAAAGATGTTCATGGAAACAGTTTTTTCCCTTCACATTAATTACAGAAACATCTTTTGATGCATGTTTTTAAACAGTTGTTTAAAGTAGGGTTTTATTTGCTCCCAAAAGAAAAGTTATTCAAGATAATAGATTGATAAAAAGCACTAATTTCATAGCTGATGATTTAAATAATTTGTAGTGAAAAAGGTATGTTTTGTTTCTGCCAAATACTTCAGCAAGAAAAGTAATTCAAAAGACAATCAGTTTCTACTCATTCTAGGCAATATATTAGATGTGGTAAATTTAGAAGAAAAGACCTTAATGAAAACCATAAAATTATTATAGATATGCTATGTTAATGTTGAATTTACAATAAAATCAGAAAATTATTGGAGCAGCAAAAAGGATTAAGCAATTAGTTATTATGAAGCTCAACATAAAAGAAGATAATGTTCTATAAATTTTAAATTGGTACGTTACTATTTTTTACAGTCTATGGAAAATGTTTATGTGCTTATTTCTTTAAAAATTTATTTGTTTAAATGAATTTTCAGCCCTAAAATGAAAAACAAGCATCTAGTATCTGGGTACAATCACATTAATAGCAAATTAATAGATTTTATCCAGCATCAGTCACATTGAGGACCATAACAACACAGAAATATAGGAAAAATAATTATTCTTCCAATAATGTCTATATTATTGTTGTCAAATTTTAACTAACTGCAGTGTTTGGGTAAGCATAATCAAAATGTTATTGATTTTATGGTGTGCACTGAAAAAAAGCAAGATTCCAGATGTTACAGATGAAGACAGGAAACAGTACCAGAGACATAGAAATGGTATCAAAAAAGACACCAGCTACTTTTCTTTTATTTACTGAAGTTCAGATCAGCTTTGTCTCATCTCAGAATTGCAGAGATGCAGCAAAGGATGAAAGACAGGCAAGTCTCTTGAACATGTTGGTCTCCAGCACTTACAGACCTAAACCCAAATTGTAATATTGATAGGACAGCTCCAGCCATAGCTCATATGGATGACAGAGCACATAGCTAATATACTTTCATAAAGGAAAAGCACTGCTTAGCAAATGATGCACTACATCTAGTACCAGAAATATGTAGCTCTTTTTTACTGTACTAATATAGCTTTAGTCTTGAAGTGATCAAGGCATGGATGAAACTGCAAGGCTGCTATCAAAACGAAATGAACCTAGGCTTCAAACAGTCTGTAAATTAGAACAGTCATTCTGTCTGTAACACTTTCATGATCCTACAGAAACAGCAGAAATAACTTGGAAGACCTGGAGATTTCAAAACTCCTTAAAATAAGCTAAGGACAAATAGATCTGTCTCTCTTAAAGATGTTGCCTGTCTTTTAAAGTGCTTTTCCCAGTCAGGTCTTGGTATATAAGAGTAGGTATGGGAGACTTGCTGGCCTCTGTCTAAGCTTTAAGTTTTCCAAACCATGTGGCTGATATTGCTTGTGTTGTTTGTAGACATCTGTAAAGATCATATAAAAATTAGGAAGGACAAGCATCCTGAAAGCCTAGCTGTAGAACAGGACTCAAGAGTTGATTGTTTTAAATTAATCTTTAGTTTTTATGAAGTCCAACACATAATTTTTTAATAATTAGATTTAATAAGAATATGTGCACTTTCAGTGTCCTGCGCTATTGCTTTTTCATAAGAATGAGGCAAAAGAGGAGAAAATGAAATCATCATATTTGCCATGCATATATTAAATACAAAATGAATTATTTTTATCTGGAATCCCAGTGTTGAAGGAGAGGGACAATTGCACTTTGCAAATTAGAGTTGTGGTACATAAGTGGTCCCAACTCCAACAGACAATTTTTCCTGTAGGATTAGGCAGCTCCTTAAATATAATCAGTAAGGGAGGTTCTATAAATATTTTTAAAGGGTAAGGCTTTTGGCACTGTCTCCCATAAAGTTCTCACAGAGAGGCTGTGTCTGTGTGGGCTAGATGACAAGACAGTGAACTGAAACCAGACTGAATAACTGTACCCAGAGAGCAGAGATCAGTAGAAAGAAATCAAATTGGAGGCCAATAGTGTACCCTAAGAATCAATATTGAGTCATATCCTATTGGACATTAATGACCTGGATGATGAGATAGAGTGTATGCTCAGGACGTTTGCTGAGAATACAAATCCAGGAGGTGTGGCTGACATGCCAGAGTCATGCACAGCAATGCAGAGGGACAGGCTGGAGAAATGGGTCAACAGAACCTCAGGCAATTCAAAGGGAAGTGCAAACTTCTGTACCTGGAAAGGAGCAACACTAGGCACTACTATAACCTGGTCCAACAGGCTGAAAAGCAGCTTTTCAGAAAAGGACCTAAGGATTCTGATGGACACAAAGCTGAATATAAGTCAGAAATGTGTACTTGCAACAAAAAAAGATGAATGGCATCCTGGACTGCAATGAGAAAAGTATTGCCAGCAGTATGAGAAAGGTGATGCTTCCTCTCTACTGAGCACCAGAGAGGCCATACCTTGAGTGTTGTGTCCAGTTCTAAGCTCTCCAGTACAAGAGAGATATGAACATATTGGAAAGAGTCTAACAAAGGGCCACAAAGATGTTGCATCTTTGTTATGAGGAGACAGGAGCATCTTTCCTATGAGGAAAGCCTGCAAGACCCAAGAAAGTTCAGTGAAAGGAAGAGAATTCTAAGGATGAATTTTGTGAGTGTATGCAAATACACTAAGGAGGAAGATGGAGAGGGGCTCTTTTAGCTGTGCACAGTGACAGGTTCAGAGGCAATGGGCACAAACTAAAATGCAGCAGGTGCCATCTGAACATCAGAAACACTTTTTCACTGTCACCAAGCATAGATTGCCTAGAGAAGCTGTGGACTTTCCATCCTTAAGATAATGAAAAGTTGGGAGTTGGACCAGATGGTCCCTTCCAGCATCAAATATTCTGTGACTCTGTGATGGGCATAAAATTTTTTCTCCTTTATTTTCTGAGATGCAAGGAATATTCTATCATTACTGACCCTAAATCATACATTCTGCTGTCTTCTTTGAATTTAGTAGATCTTTTTTTGTTTTGGTATCATGTAAATTTTGAGGGGCTAGTCTGGATGCAAAAGCTGCTGAAGACAGCTAGGTCCTAAGTGACTTAATAATCTCATTTAGACACTTTTGTTCTAGTCACTGAACATAAGAACATGAAAACAGTAAAAGAACAGAATGAATACAAAGATATGTGGGCATTTGGGAGGAAAATGTATCTGGTTCTGATTTCTTTATAAGCTAATACATAATTATTTTCTTCAATTAGATAAAATCAGTTTAAAAAGTTAAGAAATCAGTAACTGTGAAAAAAGACACTAGGGGAAAAAAGGCCCTGAGGACCTTAATTTCATATTATTTTACAAATTAAAGAAATAAAAATGAATGTCAGTCATGTACTATGCACTGTAAGAAAGTCTTTCCTCTTTCAGAATGTTTTTGGGTAAGCTTAGCTTTTCTAACATCGCCGTTCAGTTCCTTCATGAACTGTTAAGACTGTTTCTGGTACTCAGGCATGACGACGCCACTTCCCATATTTTTGCCATCTTTCACCAATAGCATTGTATAATCTTCCAAATAAAAGACTGCTAGAAGGGTGTTCGCATAATCTTACAATACTTAGAACCAGAACAGTCGAGTATTTTCATCCCTGCCAAGGCACTCTAGAGATTTTTCTTTGTGGACCACTAGCAGTGGTATTTCCAAATTGGCTGCAAGATGATTTTCCAAAATTCATCTAAAGTCCTTGTCTGTCTTGTTGTACAGTAAGTAGAACAGAAAGATCTAAAAAAGATTTTTTAAAAATAAGAAAGATAAAGTGAGATTTCCTCAGTTTATCTGTATGTATGCCAGTCAAAGCCAGAAGAAATCAGTGGAACTTCTTATCTCATTTCCTACATAATAGTCTGCCACATTACATCCACTCTGTGTAATGCCCTGTAGCATCATCTGTTTTTGGTGAAGAATAGTTTACTTGTGCAATACCTGTTTTCAGATGAAGATGTTTATTAATAGAGTCTATTTTCATTAGTATTCTGGTGCAACTGCCATTACTACTCAGTTTTAACAGCTGATCATTTCTTTAAAAAAACCTATAATCATATTTATTTCAATATCTGTTTGCTCCCACACATATTTTTCCTTCTATCATTTTTGCCACTAGATCTGAAAGTAGTAAGATGCCATTTATTCATTGAGACAATGAATTCATTCTCAGATTTGTTTTCATGAAGAAACTAGAGATATGCCTAAAACTTATGTGACAGGTTATAGCTACAAATATTTTACAGATGCAGATTCTCTCCAGAGCTACTTCTCCAAAATTTCAGTGATTCTTTCCTCTTTATTTCTTTCCAGCTACCTACGCATTTTCCTCTCCTAAATATCTGCCTCTATTTTACCCTCATCACTTTTTAAATCTGCAAAAATTTTAGATCTGGTGTCTAGAGTGTTTGTCAGTAGTAATTTTGTGTTTACTTCTAGATAATTTATTAAAATTATGAATAGTCTTAGGCTAACTTTGGTTCATCTAAAATAACCTGTCTCCCTCATAGAAACAACTCCATCACTTTATTTCATTCTGTCATTTACTATCATATAGCTGGCTGGTAGTTGGGTCCATTTAAAATGCTGCTTACTGTAATGTGTTCTAAATAATATGCTGTGTAGAAATTTAATAAAAACTAAACTTTCTTCAGGGGTTTATATAATTACCTGCATATGTAATGTATGTTCATTTTATCTATGAGTTTAACCTAAATTTTTTCTCAAAGCCTCTGTTATTGACCTCTATATAAAAAAGCAATGTGAACTGTCTGTACTCATTTATACTTATTTTGCCAGGAGGTTTTAAGCTATCACTATGAATAGAAGAACTGATTTGTTTTTAATGTCACTTTATTTTAGCATCACAATCTAACCCCTTTTAATCCATTTAATACAAACCACAGTGATTTAATATACATGGTTCTTTTCCCCTCAGCACCTTGTGTCAAACTACATAAAATGCTAAATACGAAACAGATCCAAACAAATCAAAACAGTTGTCTGGTTTCAGCTAGGATCATTTTCTTCCCAATAGCTGGTACAGTGCTATGTTTCGGATTTGGCATGAGAATAATGTTGATAACCCACTGATGTTTTTGTTATTGGTGAGCAGGGCTCACACTGAATCAAAGCCTTTTCTGCTTCTTACCTCACCCCACCAGTGTGTATCATTTGTTTTGTGTGTTTTAATTTTTTTAAATTGCTATTATTATTATTATCATCCTTTTCTGTCTCATTAAACTCTATTTCTGTAAACCCACAAATATTAATTTTACGTTAGGGATAGCCTAGGAAAGTAATAATAACAAAATAACCAAAAGGCTTTTAAAATAGTATTTGCACTTTTTTTCAAGATTCTCAGTAACAGAAAAACTTAGTGGAGATATTGTGAATGAAATGAAATGAAGTGAAATGAAATGAAAAAAAAGCTGCCTATTTCAATATGCTTTAAACACAGAGGAACAAAGGGAACTAACTCTCTGTGAATAAAATGGATCGAACTCTGAAAGATTTGAAAACACTCAAAACATGGGATTAAAACAAAATGAGGTTAGATGTTGATACAAAAAAAAAAGTTATATTTTATTTACCGGCAAAAGAGGCAACAAGAAAGAGAAAATAAATAAATAAATAAATAAATAAATAAATACATAAATTAATAAATAAATAAATAAAAGCGGGGTGTTGAGGGGGGACAGAGAGAGTGACAGAGAATAAGTAGAAATGTATTACCGTTCCATGGCTTCCAATGACGCCTCATTGCTTCCCTCTGTCTGGTCTTGGTGATGAGGATCCCTCATGGGAAAGTATAGAATCCAATGGATTAATATTCCTTGAGGGAAGCAGGTTTGAAGTTGTCCATTGTGACGCTGTAGGATTGTTGCATCATGTTTCATCTCCCGCAGCGTTCCGGTGCAGGGTTTTGGGATCCTTTTGTGGAGGACCTTTGATGGGCCATGACAGCCCCTCTGCTGTCTTCACACGGATGTCCTGTAGATGTGGCTTTCCTGGGGTGGGGGGCATGCACAGCTGGGCTGGAGAATGGGAGAATGGGTGTTCACTGCCTCAAGCTCCCAAAACCTCCTCGCTTTGGTGTGGGGGTCTATGCAAGCCTGGCAGCAGATAAACCCGGGACTGTGGCCTCCACCCAGAGATGCTAGGCTGGGCCCTGCTGTGGAGGTTCTTCCAGATGCCTTGAACAATGCTTTGAACAATAGTGTCACTTTCCTTATCTCAAGTTGCCTTAGGCAGTTTAAATCACAGTTCAGGGTATCAGTCAGGGGCCCATTCAGGGTAGGCTTTGCTGGCACAGCTTTGTTATTCACTTTTGCTATAGCAGGCAAAAGTCCTTCTTTATGAAGCCATAAACCATAACATTTCAGTCTCTGACACTGCCAAATGTGATCTATTATTTAAAAAAACAAAATAAATCTATCTAAAGGTTCAACTCAAAATATAAGTCCATCGGGAGAAATTAATGTGTATTACTGATCAATTTCACAGGAGTTTCAAGAGCCATAGAGGATGGAAAGGTATCCTTGAAAAATAAAGTTAAAAATATGTTACTTACCAAAAAGGCATACATGCAATACAGTGTCATTAAATCTTTGTGCTGTTTTTCCTTTTTTGCCAGTTCTTATAAGCTTATGTGTTTCTATAATTTACAAGCTGTACTTTTTGTACACCTTCTTCCATTATGTCTGAAGTAGACATCTAAGAAAAGCAAAGAATAAAGTTATGATTAGAAATTAACATATTGCTTCTTTTGAAACAGCCAGTTACTTTCTGGCAAGATTAATTTTAAACTAGTAGAAAACATCAGGAAAATGCTAGGGCTGCCTAGTAAATCTACCTGGAGGGATTTCAGTGATGTGAAATATAGTATTCTCCACCTCAGAATTTCATCTGAGCTAGCTGAGATCAAGTGATTCATTGTATTCTCCTATGAGAAATTATGTATGAACCCCAGTGAGGTAGAGATTAAAGTTGCTCAGTTCTGTCAAAGTGGTTGACATGCCTAGTAGTATGACTTTAAATATCTTTAAATCAAAAAATATCCAAGCTAATTTACATGAAAGGAAATGAAATTAAAATACCTCTCTTTTGGCTTAGATATAAATTGGCATATATGAATTAATACAGACATGAGTGCTGTGAACTGAAGGACTTACCACCAATTTTTAAGGGCAATATTAATCCCTCTGGATGAAAACTCTGACAGAACTGTGGCTACAAGGGATTTCTGTCACTAATCACTCACAATGTATTAAAGGAATAGGAAAAAGAAATTTTGTGTTAATCTGGTCAATTTTTTTCAGAGTTGACTCTGCTTAAGAGCAAAGAGAAGGAATATGAGCTAAAACTTTTCCTCCAGAGCAGATGTTCAAGGTAGGGCAAGAAACAAAAACTTTAGGTCTGTTTACTTACCAGAAACAGATCTCTCTGACTCAATTTTAAATCTAACATGATGCCATTATTTACATGGTTTTAGTCCATATTTACAAGATGAACTGCCCTGTGTATAGAGTTTTTCTGGTAGATGAAAAAATCCAGCTACATAAAGCAGGTCAAACAAAATTGTTGTACACACATTTTAGCCAGAACAGCATATAATTTTTCAAAAGATCAGGATAAATGAAAATAATGCACTTTATGCATTTAAAACTTAGAAACCTTTGATAAATTTTATGTCAAGAAGAATGATTTTTGTTCTCATTTACTCATTAAGTTCTGCAGATCATGAATCAGACAGAAAATAAGCTATAAATACATGATCATAATTCTTCTGCCTCCCTACTGCAAAATACTCTGCATATTTTAAGACACAGGTTTTATCAAATCTATCCTTCCCTGTCGATTTGAACAAAGAACCAGTCCCACTTTTAAAATTTTTAAACTTTCTTTTTGATGTCAATGAGTTGTCTGCTTACTCCTCTGCAGACTCTGCTGAATGCTCCACAGGCAATGATGAAAGAAAGAATGAGAAAATGGCCTTTACTGCTTTCTGCTCTCTCCTGTTAGTATCAGCTAATTCAGCAGGAATCAAGTAGCATAGCTGGGATTGCTCCATTGCAGAACTCAGTCAAGTTAGATATCCATAGATCTTAAACCACAAGGCTGTGGGGTCCTGCTATCATGGAAAACAGTTGTAGAAGACAGCATGGGAAATGATGGTCCTAGCCTTTGCTGCACAACACTATTGCATATCTGTATGTAGGAAGAATCATCATAAAACCAGGTACAGTACCAAAATATGGATTTTTCTTGTTGTTGATTTGAGTGATGTAAATGTTACTTAAAGAAGTGTTTGTCTGCGTGAAATAAAACATGTCAGCGTTTTGCAGAGTGCATGACTGAATTCTGACACTAAATCCCATTTTGGCTGAGCAGAATATAGGTGCACAGATTGAAGAGCATATCCTGGAATATAATTCCTAAGTAAATAGCTCAGAAAGAAACAAGGTATGTGAGAAATACAAATTATTTTGTAAGACAGACATGGAACAATGGCATTTAACTACTGATGAAAGGAGCCTTCTTATGGCTTATGCAACATAATCAAAAATTTTCTGGAGATTAGAGATTTTTTTTCCTGGAAGATACTATGAATCTCTGAAAAAGAAGCTTCTTTGTTTAAAAGTACATGATTTACAACACAGCAGCATGTCAAAAATTTCATGATCTGCTTTTGATGCATGTGTGAAATGAGACCTTGATTTACAGTCCTGAGGTCAATGGTGTCCTCAGTAACATGCCTAATGCTCCCTTTGAAGTCAGTCAGTCAATTGAAAGAAGAATTTCACCTGTGATTCTAATATCAGTGATTTCTGTTTATAAGTTTAGCTCACTGCTATAATAAAAAGAGAATAATAAAAACCATTGATGGAAGAGTATAATTTTTTCCCTTCCCTTCCCTTCCCTTCCCTTCCCTTCCCTTCCCTTCCCTTCCCTTCCCTTCCCTTCCCC
>JAHLSL010013681.1:73977-193520 GCA_025920805.1 Petroica traversi | reverse complement strand
CTCCCCCCCAAATTTTAGGGCGCAGGAACCCCTGGAAGCCTATTTATTTATTTATTTATTTATGTCTTTCAAATCAGTGTAAAAAAAAATCTTTGGAAGAATGACTCTTATCGGAGTCAGCTCTTAAAACAGGGTTACCCCCAGGAGCTAGCGGCAGCGGCGCTGGATCCCATCAAAACAGAACTGCCTGATGTGGCATGTGCTTCTCTCTCTTTGCAGTTCCTTCTGGGCCTGTGTGGACTAGGGGCACAACGCGGCGCCTGACTGGCAGGAGGGGAAAGCGGAGACTCCTTCAGGTTTCCAAAGAGGTCCGAGTGGACAGCATTAGTAAGTAAATTCTCTGTGCTTGCTTACTATCCCTCTGTTATTAGGCTTGTTCAAACCTTTTCTTAGCATTCACACACGCATATACAATAGACACACATCTTTATATATGTATATATACATGTGTATATATATTGCATGCATTTCTGTTTTCAGGTTACTGTTCTGGTCAGAGAGAAACTTGGCTATGGTAACTTGGAAGTGTTTTTAGTGGGAAGGTGCATTAAGTGGTTTGCTGGTTTTTTATGAGTTAAGAAAATTGAAGGTGAATACTTGTTTAAAGAAACTGAGTGTGGCAAGTGTTGTAAAATGTCATACCTCAGTTCAGGTGCAGGTATATGGTAGAACACAGACAAAATCTAAACAAAGAGATGCTCCCTCAGGAGGGGTCTGCAGAATGGTCTGACCTGCAAAGTAATGCTAGGTGACAGGACATTCAGTTTAGCATAAAATGTGCCTAAGTTATAGATATTAAAAGCATTTTTGTCTGCATTCAGTTGTAAGCATTTTTAGTCCCATATATCTGAAGTTCTTAAATTTTTCATCAAGTTTTGTATGAATAAAATGTATGTATATTTTTTCTTCTAATGAGGATGGCAGTTTCAGACAGCTGCTTTGCTTTCTAAGGGCTTTTCAAAAGTACTGGTGGCACTATTTTCGAGAGGTGAGAAAGATCTGGGGGAAACAAAAAGATAAACTCGTTTAAAAGGGCGTCATGAGCAGTGGAACTGAGGTTTGCTGGCTGAGCTGTAGAGTTAACAGAAGGTATGAAGATCATATAAATGTATGCCATGAAGTGTCTGCTGTTAGGTGTTATTCAGCACTAAATATATCTGCATCTGGGAAGGAGAACTTTTGCAGGCATTATATCTCTTGGGACAGTGGACCCGTTATTGACATTTGCTGCATTTCGGCTAAAGGAAACAGCTAGTATTAGTAGTCGAGGGTTAACTGTTTCCTAGGTAGAGAAAAGAAATAACAATAGCTGTCTATGTCAATGAAAATGTTTGCTCATGTTTGCTAATATATAAATAAAACCTCAGTGTTATGTCAGTAGAAATACAGTTGAGTCAGGTGTTTTGAATGTACTAGAAGGAATCAATAGCATTTCAGCCTTTTTTTCTCTATTCCGGCCAGTGGACTTGGATTTAAATTCTTCATGTATTGTACCTATTGTAGGGATAATATGGATTTGAATTTGAACAAATTAAAATTATGTCTTTACAAATTCTTGGCAAATTTGGGTTATTTTACAGAACAAATTCAGAATAATAAGTGGATACTGCAAATAAACAATAGACCTGAAATGTCTTACATATTATGCCTTTACTATTCACCTAATCAGAATAAACTTGTGTCATTAGAAATCACTAAACATGAACTTACAAATGCATTTTATTAAACTTCCAAATGTGAAATTCATGTTGCACTTTCAGGTGTAATTCAAAATCAGTCACAAATAATTAATATCGCCAGGAGTAAAAGTTTATCGGGGTCAAATCAAATGCATTTCTTTATGAAGTAAAGAAATTAGTTTATGTCACCACAGTAAAGATAACTAGACAAAATTTATTTAGGAAATTAATGTCACACAAGCAGGAAAGACTAAATCTGCAATAGCAGGTGGATGACATTCAGAGTTGCTTTCAGGTATTCATAGTCTTAAGCTAGGAAGGAATTGCAAAGCATAGGGTACAAGTTCTGAGACAGTGAATCAGGGTGACTTTCATATTGCATTGCAGTAGTCTTTTGGTGATTGTCATTAATAATGGAAAAAAGTACCCCATGAACTTGTGAACTTTAAATTAAAGGAAATCACATTTTCTGACTTACTAAGGAATCCTACTGCTAATGATTTAGTGCTGTGAGTTTACTTTTCAGTTAAAAACAAAGCACTTTTTTCCTCAGTTTTTTTTTTTTTTTAATGACTTAGTAACATTTGACATGGCTCATTGCTGTATTGTTCTCCCTGTGGACAGTGCATTAAAATAATATATCCAGCTAATTTGCATGAACTGTTTTGAGACTGCATGCAGTGAAGTTTATTAGGTTAAGCTTTCAGTTCTGCTAGGTGGTCCTAAACATGCAGCAATGTTGAATGTCTAACAATGTGCCTATTAAGAAACAAAAAACAACAAAAAAAAATATAATTATATTTATATTTACATACAGGAACTATGTTGTTTAGTTTAGCTTGGATCTCTATATGCTCAATGGCTTCTTTAGTTTGGAGCATAGTCTTCATAATTTGTCTTTGGGATTTTCTTTAATCTAGGATATGTCCTGGCAGTAAATTGGAATCTATACGAAAAGTTACTTTTGCTGTAATTACTACTGTGGGAAATTACCTGAGTCAAGTCATGGCAATTAAGTATGATACATATTGTGTTTGATTATATATTCTTGTACAATCTTGAATTGTTGGTATAGGCAAATGTCAAATCGGGTCAGTCTGACTCAGAAGAAACAAGAGAGGACTTTAATAACACCTATTGCTATGAAAATATATAACTGATATAACAAAGTTGCATGTGTCAGCAGTAAAGTGGTTTATTATGCAATTGTTCTTGTTATTCCAATCAGATAATGGTCTGATGAAAAATACAATCCCTCTATAGGGAATTAGTGATTAATTCCTCTGATATTTGTATATTTAGGTTTTCTTACTAATAAAATCCTAGATACATGCATTAGTTTTCAGTAGACAAATTCAAATAACATTGTCAATATTAATACTTAGTTCCCACTAAACTTTGTGATAATAGTGATGAAAAAATTATGATGATGTTTCCTTCTTTGTACTTTGCTGAATGTGGCTTTGCTGAAGGAACTAACAGTACACTAAGATACTGCTTGATAGCACAAACTATTTTGAAATGGACAGTGTGATAAATATCAAATAATACACTGATGCTTTAGTCAGTTCGGTTTATCTGTGCTCTTCTAAGAACTTACACAGCATTGGTAACTTTTATGTATATACATGGGTGATAATTCTACAGATCTGAAGTACTATGACTTGTTGGAGAAGCTAAGATATCAGTGTTGTCTTAACTGGAAAGAGATGAGTTCAGCATTTAGGAAAAGTCACTGATAGTTTTCATCAGTGCAAAGCTGGGCTTAGTGCAAAACCAGATTGGTACCTGAACCCCACATAATTAGAGTAAACTCTATTGATTTACTATCGCTTTAAAGACCTTGTAACTGGCAAACATAAATTTAACAGTGACATTTATGTGGATGTTCTACAATTTAGGGTTTTGGATTTTGCTATTTGTACTCAAGGAAAGTAGGTTTTTTCCCTTCATTATTAGCCATAAGGATTCTATGGAAACTGGCTCAGAAGGAGGAGACGTTCAGGGTGTTCTTCAAAATAGAAAAAAGTAAAGTGAAAAGCCATGGAAAGATCTCAGATTCAGAAGTACTTGGGCTGCAGAATGCTTTATTTGTGGCGTTTTATCTTGTTTTGTTTTCCATACAGACATTGTAAAGTCATTCGTACTAGAAGTTTTTTAAAAAGCTTTTATGTTACCCCTTTTCCTTGCAGACTTTCCACTTTGCAGTTTTGCAGCTATAATCCTAGCAAACTCTGACAAAGTTAACAAGTGATAACATAATGATGGAAATGGGGTCACAAAGTATTGACAAGAAGTGCAACTGGACTATAAGTTTTAGGACATATTTGTGATAAAAATATTTAGTAAGAAACATAGATTTAAAATTCTAATAGTAAATAAAAAGTAGGCATGACTTAATTCTCACATGAGAATTAAATATATTTAATAGTAATGACTAAGAGAAGGAAACAGGCACACAGGCAAAAGGAATGCGTAACAGGAGGTTTTTAAAATCATTCTTAATGCTGTTAGATGCTGTTTGATTTTCAGTTTATCCATTCTAGTGGCTTCTTTAGTAAGATCCAGTATGAAACAATAACAGAAAATTTGCTACTTTTATGGCCAATATGAAGATTGAATTGCTCATCTATTTTCATTTGTTGTCAATAGTTGCAGAAAAGATCCTATTTATCTTACATTTCTAATATGTTAAATATTCTTTATTAAGTGAAGACCATTGTGCAAGAAACTGTATTCTTTACATTCTATATTTCTGTATTGGCAACTTTGTAACCATTTCTAAAAGGTGGGAGTTTTTTAACAATACCTAAGCTGAAGATCTAGTTGAATAAAATTTTAACTGATTGGATACTGCAGAATATGGTTTATAAAATCAATTTTATAAAATTTCTACCAGCAATATTGTGAAATTGATCAAAATGCTAATATGTTTTAAAGTAATGGTGAATAAAGTCATGCTTTAAATGCCTTTAAAGCTCTTTGAAATATTATTTCGCTTTCCAAATTATGTATTTAGACTGTGTTGAAAAGTAAAATTAAGATTTTGTAGATGTTTGGAGAAAAAGAATTCTAGATGTATATGTTTGCAATATGGAGAAGGCTCTGAATAATCCGGTTATTTTCCTGAGAATGCTGTGGGGGATATATTCCAGCTGTAAGCAACATGAGCTCATATACTTGTTAATTAACAGATAGATACATATTACAGGCCCAGTATTCCACTTTGTCTAAATATTTGGTTTAGAAAAATGTTTTTCTACATCAGGCAGTCCCATTTTTAAGTCTCATCTCATTGTGAAAAGCTGCTTAAATTTAATTCTTCATATGTTTCAGGGTGGCTTCTCAAAAGGTAAGGCGATGTTTTGGTGCATATGGTGCATTCGGCTTTTCTTCTGAATTTAAAAAAATAAGAGCTACATACAATGGCATTCAGAAAATCACTCTTTATCCAGGATGCTGCTTTTTATTTGTTTGTAGATTACCTAGCTCGTTTGCAAAGTATGTGTAACAGTGCCCAGCACCAAAATGTTAAACGCATATGCTTTTTGTTTGCAGTGAAAAGGTGAGTTGAGAGGAAACTGCTTCAGCTGGGGTGATTGTCTGTAAACATAAAGGAGCACTCCTGGGCTTAATGGGAAGTGGAATTATTTAGCTCTTCTAGTTATTACAGAAACTGTGTGGATAAGGTGAACTCACGTTTCCGGAGTGGTCCTCCCAGCTGGTGAGCTTCTCACAGGTGACAGCGCAATTCCTTTACAATGATGATTGATTTAAGATGACCAACCTGAATAAAGGTCCTCTGGTGGCAGCAGGTTGGAAGTGTACACCAGTCTGTCTTCTGGGAACAGTAATTCTTAAGGGTACTGCAGCAGAAGTAACTGCCTAGGAACAATTGCATCTACTCTAGTCTGAAAGTGAAGTGATTTTTAGACTCTCATGCAGCAGTTTAACAGTCAATGTGGGAGTATGTCAGGCAAAGTAAGTCTGCTCTAGCTTTGACGCATTCTTTCTTTGTCTCACCCCTACACACTTAAAGTGTAGCCTTCATTGTGGTGCAAGGCATAAAGTCTCACCAGTCCCTGTACTACGTAAAGCAGCATTTTAAGTAGTTTGGTATTCTTCTCACTCTCCTCATTCTTTAAGCAAAATATGGGGTTTTTTTCAGTCTTTAGTAGAAAAAAAATAAATTCTTCATATGGTAACTAGATCTAATATAAACTATTAATTCATAGTATATGAATTTTTTTTGTTTTCTAAGCAAAAGTTAAATAAAAAAAAATATAGAGTAGAAATTTGTAATCTATATTCAAGGGCTTAATTTTAACTGTAAAGGCTGATTCCGTATTCTACTTCTGATGGAGCTGAATTCCTGGACATAAGTATAAGGGTGAGCAGTGATGTAACTCTTACTTAAGTAGCTGCAGAATTACTGGCAGTAATAAAACCCAAAACTATCTGTATCCATCCCATCAATTTAGCAATCAGGAAAAATCTGACAGGGTGGTGCACTTTCTCCGTTTTGAATGATTTTCTCTTACATTAAAAGGAATGTGCTGTGATGTTGTGTGAGGCAAAGCTCAAAGAACAGCAGTTCTCAATGGAAAGTGTTCAAAGAGAATTCATGTGCACTCTCTATGTCTTAGCATGAGTTTCTTTCCCTTTCTTATTGCAACCGAGATTTGCCAGATGGCATTCTCAGGCTTCTTCAGAGAGACAGGAAACCATCAAGAGTTTTGTCTTTATCAGAAAACAGTATAAAATTGCAGTTGATACTTTCCATCATCTAGGTTTTCCTAGGAAGTGTGCGGCTTTTCAACTATTAATTATTGTGCATTTTGACTGTGGCATAAAAATGTTACCATATATACATAAGTAGTACAAACTAACCCCCAGATAGTCATAGATATTAAAGTTCATAACAAAAGGAGTCGAACTTGAAACCCATTTTGATGAAACCTTGAAACCTGAAAAATTCCTGTGATGGGAGGAATGTGCAGGAAGAGGCTTAATCAACATTAAATCATTATTGCTGAAATATCCTCCTATTTGTTAGGAGCAGTATTTGAGAATATACCAAGAATTTTTCCTTGAAAGAAAACTTTTTAATATGTTTGTAAATTCCTGAAAATTGTAGTTATGTAAATAATGTAAGTTTCAAATAATTCATTACATGTCACCTTTAATGTAATTTGTGTGTGTACCATTAATAGAAATATGCTGTATGAAAAGTTGTATTAATCATTAGTATTCCTTCACAAACAGAAGTCTGCCCAGCAAAGCTCATTAATTTCAAATTTGACATCAGTAGTTTTGGACTGGCATCATTAGCATACCAAGTGGAGTATTTAACAAAAAATAAGAAAAAAGTAGAACTGTTGCATTAATATAGTGATAACCTGTGTTTCCCTTTGAATAATTTAGCCATTTCCTCAGTTTTATTCACAAACACTCTGTGAAAATTTCCTTTCTTCCTATGAATAAAAGATATACTAATGGGTTTTTTACATGATTTGTCCTAATCTTCCTTTCGTCTTCTTTTTTTCCTTTTTTATTTTTTTTTTCAAGAATGCTGGGCAGCTTGATTTGAAAAGTTGCAAAAATTCATTTGCCTGTTTTTTCAGAGTGTAGGCTTTAGAGTGGGTTGATTTGACTTTTTTTCCATGTACACCCAGTGTCCTCTGACAAATCATTGAAGCAATAATCAGTTAGTGAGGTTAGAAATTCTTTTGTCAAATGCATCAGCTAGAAAGTGTACAATGGACAGCAAAACTTCAAGAGCAGCCAGAAGTATGAAGGTCACCAAACCTGGGTCGGCAAATACTCTTAACCATGCTACCCTTATCTGTGATACAGTCTTCTGCAAAATTAGGTTTCTCAGTGATAATAGGATCAACAGCACACTATAATTGTTACTTGGAGAAAAAGGAAAATAATTCAAATTAATATATTCTGCATTTGTAGAAAAAAATGCAATGGGCTTCCTGTGCAGTTTGTTTGGTAATGGAGATATGAGAAAAGAGGAAAAGTAATAAAAAATAATGTTAGCTGCTGGAGGCCATTTGATGGAATACAGTGACCAGGAAGTGTGGTTTGGGATTTTTAGTTTTTAAAAAGTTATTATTTTGTTATTTTGTTATTGTTGTTACTCTTTTTCTGTGCAGTCAGTATTTTTAAAAAATCTGAAATTAAAAAATTTCCTGAGCGGCTTTTAAAGAGGTTGTGGTGCTCTCTTGACCTAATCAAAATGCATGATTTGTCCTATTTTAAAATCTCTTTCATTTGAAAATCCCCTATAGGTTTTGGTTAGTTTGTTTCTTTTCTATTCTAGGTTTGTTAGAGAAAAGTGATCTTTGTATTTGGTATAACAGTAATAATTGTGTTGCAGCATCTGTTTTCCTCATCAACTTCAGGTTTCCACAAGTTTCTATAGAAATTAGGTTCCTGGATGTTCTCATTGTCATATTCTATGTGAAAACATACATTGAAAAGTATCCACTTTATTTAGTGTCCTTTGTGCTCAGAATCACCTTTTTTCTTCTCAGCATGGAGGCCAGCCTTTTCCAGTTCTTCCCATCTTCCTATTTTTTTTTCACCCTTCCTTTGCAGAAGGCTGTAACACAGGCAGAGTGTCAAATATTTTTAAATTAGCTCATAATTTGAATTTCTGCTCTTCCTTACTGCTCCTAAGCATAGTGACCCTTCTGGGGTAAGAATTTAAGTGTGATGTCCTCAACCTACTTACTTTGTGTTTTCTAGAACTGATAAAAATGAGAAAGAGAACACTCCAGCTTATGTAAATATCAGATATTTCCCAGTGTAAGTGAAGAAGTAAAGAAGTAACTGACAGAGTTCTTCTACAGATTCAATAAAGTGGACATTTATGAATTTTGAGATGAGTTTAGGTGTGCTAGTATCTTCGCGTAACTCTGAAGTGCAGTTATAAGATTACATTTTTTTCCCTCACCACTGCTCTGACAGGTCTTGGTTGGCATGAGAACTGAATGGGGAAGGAGGAGGAAGCCCATGGATATTAATGTTCTGTTAATTTTTTCAATCTTCAGCTGAATAAATTAAAAAAGGCATGAATTGCGATATTTAACCAAGTATTTCTTGATTACTTAAATTAGGCTTTGTAAAACAAAATTAAAAAAAAGAAATTGCAATTTGCGTTTCATATTATATATATATATATATGCATGTGTATATATATATATATAAAATAATTGTTAGAAGATGCATGATGAGTAAGGAAAGGAAGTGAGGGTAGAAAAGAAATGACAGCAATGGAAGAATTCCTCAAGAACAGTCATTTTATTCAGGTCTCTGGTGCAGTATCCAGTCAGCTGACACTGTCTTTAACCACTGGGTTTGAGTTTTAGTTGCCTAACCATAGATGGCTTATGCCTTTTTGATGCCCTAAGGTAGTTACTTAGTGCTAAGCTACTTTTCTCTTGAACCAAATGCATCCGGTCCCATACAGGTATTTCAGAAAACAAAGAACATATACAATTGCATGTTCATTTGCATTCAGGATTATGAATTGTTGGTGTCTATATTCTGATGTTGTATCTAGAACTTTGCCTTTCCTCCTTGCCTTTCCCAAAGGCAAGGATTTTTTCATGTTATGCTAATTATATCTGATGCTAACAGAGCTCCCTTAATCAACACTTGTGCTTAGCTATCAGCATAATTAGATTAATTATATTTTGGAGACATCCTAGAAATCCTATCATGCATGTATGAATCTGTGCGTGTTGGAAGTAACATCCTTGTCTTCATATTCAGAAACAAGCTCATATGTTGGGTTTTGGTTGCTTGTTTTGTTATAATTTCTTCCCCTTTTAGTCAATGATATAAAAATTGATGGAGTCCAAAAGCTTATGGTGCTAATTATAGTCCATCCACAGAATCAACTTGTGTGTTTTCCTGCTCTGACACTATACTGGTGCCTCTGAGACTAATGTGATGAACTGTGTATTGTCACACTGCCTTTTTTTTTCCTTTGCTACTTTGGTAGGTCACCTTTTCCTGATTTTTGGAAAAGAAAGATGGACCTAGGAATCTGTGTAATATAATTATACTGTGTTTTCTGTTTTTGAATTATTGACATTTTGACCATTATGCAACCAGTAAAGATTACTGGCAGTAATATTTTCTTTTGAGGTCAGGGTTATTGATTTTGGGGTGGAAGCAGAGTTGATAGGATAAATCTTACGGTGATAATACTATTTGTATCTAACTTTTGACAGCCTTTGGGTTGGGCAGAAATTTAGGGATACATGAATCTGCATTTACTGAAGTCACTTGGATATTATACTCATTAAATGCTTGCTGAAAAAGAAATTTAAGTGTCCAGCTTGATAAGGAGTATCGCGACTAGCATGCATGAGAGTCAACTCTAACAGGCAGAGACCTCCATCTATCAAGGCTTTATAAAGGCAATTGTATAGATCTTGTTTGTGAGCCAGAAACATTTTCCATAATCAGCAGGTGAAATGATTTTCAGAAGTTATAATCACAAGGAACAGAACAGCTTCACAAGCAGAAAAAAGGATCTAAGAAAAACTTTGTATCACTTCATCTAATTTATTGGAATTATGTATCCCTCGTCCCTATAGTGTGGTCTTCCAATTTATGCAAACCACAACATCTGTCTATGGTGTTTCACTGGCTGTTTATACTTTAATAACTTGGGGAAACAAAAATAAAATAAAATATGCAACTTGAGATTTTCATGACTTAACCTCACTCTATGTGTTCAAGAGTATTACAGTATATTTTGTGTTCCATTATGTCTGAATCAAATAAAAGTTGCAAGGCAGATATAACTCAATAATAAGGAGGATGACTAATAATTATGTTAATCATGGTTATGCCTTATGGTTGACAGCAAGACTACAATGTAAATTTCAGAGGAAGTCGATTTTATTTTCTTGCTTAATATGAAGGATAAAATATAGAAACAGAGTAAACAATAGAATTCTTTTTTGTTTTGCTCTGCTATTAAATGTTGGTTTTAGCTGTGTTAGGAGGGAATTAAGATGCTACTTGTAAAACATATGGATATGTGATACCTAAGCAGAAAAAGATAACATACAAGCATAATTTGATTTTTATCCAGTGTAGCCCTGTAGGAATGATAACTTGTAAAATCTGAAAACGAGGTGTTTAAAAATTTATATGGGTGTCTATTCCTTTTTGCAGGGGGAAAAAATCCAAAGCTAAACCCACAAAAACCCAAGTATGACAGACATGTTCAGGCACTATTGAAACAGTAACTGAATTTTTAATTGGATTATATTACCCTGCACATCTCTCTTTATATCCCTATATTACTTGCCCATAGAAGAACTACTGTGTATTTCAAGCTGTAAATAAGAGTGGAGTTATAGAGAGTATCAGATAGGGCAGTTTTATAAAGCAAAGATAACCAATCAAGAAAAGCATGGCACTGCTAGAGTTATACTGCTTCTAACAAGAATTAGTTTGTGCCTTCCTTCAATAAAGGTCTCACAAGGAAGGCAAGCAACAGGAATCTGGAGGAATTTCTTTTCTTCCCTTCTGGAACCAGGAATTAAGGGTTTGTCTCATCTCTTTTCAGAGGTAGTTCCAGAAGGCTTTTTTTTTAGCCCTTAGAAATTTTACAATGCATATTAAACTCTAGATTGATTATAAAAATATAAATTAATGTGGTTGGTATATCCATGTAGCCACAAGTAAATCATATTCCCAAAACTGCAATAAAAAAGGAAATTATTGCAATGCACACTGCATGTAAATTCATGGTGAAACAGAATTTTTGCAAAATATGAAATCAGAATGTTTATTCAGCTTTAGAATTATTCTTGTAAAGTGAGATACAATTGTATGTGATATTTACTTTCAAGATGATATTTGAAAGCAAACATCTTTACAGTGTTGGAACTAGTGAAAATGCAAGGGAAATCTCCATTATTCTAGTGACGCATATTTCAAAATGCAACTATTCAAGCCATTCCAGAAAGTTTATATTATTTTAAGTATTTTTTTAAAAAATCTATTTTAATGGTGATCATCAATATTTTTGTTTGGAGAAGGCTATAACATGATTCTAATATATGCTTTTGAGGAAAGATTGACACATAGTATGCTCCTCTTTCTCCCTCCACTGTGAAATGATTGGAAAGATTTCAAAGGTGGAAATTAAAGTATGTGTGCATTAGAAATGTACAGGTCATTATTAAATATAGCAGCATGTTACATAACTCAAATAGTTGCAGTGGAAGCACAGGTGATATATAAAATAAGAGCCAGCAATACTCAGGTCCAAAAGTACAGTTGTACATGCAAATATGAATCTTACAGAGTAATGGCCTCCATGTTAATCAGAGGACAGCTGGGCCCAGCTGGCATCGTTAATAAAGCAAGAGTACTTTTTCGTGTGCTTCTTTTATGTGAGTTCATCACCAGCTAGAAAATGTAGGTAATCAGTAGAAGTTGACACAGTTTGGGTGAATGGTTTCCTCCTCTTCACAAGACTAAATGGTTTATATGTTGTCAAGTCTGTAAACAGAGCAAAATCTACAATCTATTAAGACATAGCCATTCAAAACATTTTTTTAAATTAAAGTAGTAATTTTTTGTACATCTTGAAGATAACATTATGATTGCTGTTGCATTGTAAATTGCAAATTGCTTTGTTTTCTGGCAGCATCTCAGATTAGTACAAACTCTGTTTCCTGGCATACTAACATAGTTATTTGACTATATGTCTTAAGAAGTTTAAGACCTTTCTGTTATTTGGTAAGTTAAGCAAAAGTTTAGCATACATACATGTTCTTATAGAAATTTACAATATTACATGGTTTTCTGTGTTGGCCTGAAGTACTTACTGTGTGACAGACAGTATCTTACATTTGGAATCTTGAGGCTAGAGAAGACCTGAAAGATCATTGAGTCCAAACATCAGCCTATCATCACCACCGTGTTCACCATTAAGCCATGTTGAATTGGTTTTTTTGAACACTTTCATGAACAATCCCACCTCTGGATATACTGTCCCATCTGCTTAGTTTTGGACCATAGAAAAAGCATAACCTTAATTATGAAAATCACCACCAGAAATCTCTAACAATGTTTAAATAGGATAAGAGTTCCTTCTAATAAGCTTAATTGCAGTTATAAGTAGCTGACTTAACAATGGTCTCTCTCTTACTTGAAAAAAAATGATTTTTTTTTTTTTTCTGGTAGCTTGATATGTGGGAACAGGTAATTTTTTTCAGTTCCTGGGTCTACGTCATAAAACACACTGGCTGCTTGTCGAATATAGAGACTATAAAATCAACGTGATCTAAGGAGCCCTTGGGCTTTGTACTCAGCAGAAACGTGTAGCAAGCTCCAGGTCCTGCTGATGAAAAACCTTCAATGATTCTGCATTATAATTAGAATCTTGGAAATGTGCTGGAATGATGATTAGGGAGAGTGAGAAATGACGCTGATTTTTTTTTTCTGTTAAAACAGATCAAGTGTTGTTTAACGCCTCTTATCTAAATGGAAATATTATTCTTTGTTTGTAAGAGAATTCTTGTTATATGGTCATGAGCCAGTATCATTGGAGAGCAATTCACTTGGTTTTCAATTCAGTTTAGGATGGTGATTCTCCTTATAGTCTGCTAGTCGATCCCATGGGACATCAAATCATATTATAAGCACAATGGAAGTGAGGCCAAATATGCTACAAACATGTCACTTTTATAGTATGACTCTAAAAGGAAGATTTTGTGCTTTTGTGTCCCAGATTGTTATCATGAAAACTACAAATTATTTGGCACTTTGGTTTCAAATAAATTCCAGAGCAAAAATTCCTTAAAAGACAAAATTTTACTTGTATTTTTTTCTGAATAAATGGATTATTACCTACCTTCTTGTTGTTTTGCTCCATTACCCTTTTTTTTTATTATTATTTGCCTGTGTGTTATTTATCTTTTATTTGCACTGTTAAAATGCCTTGTTTTGAGAAGAGAGTTTATTGAACTTTAAAAGATCATTCAGCTATTAGAAGAACTAAACTCTTAGGAAAAATTTGTAGTTAGTTGTTACCTTGGCTCATAATTTGGGAACTCAGATTCAATTAATTTATAAACAGGAATTCTGATCTTAATTAAGACTTCACTTTAAGCAGAAGGTCCTATGCTGTTTTTCAAAGGTCAGTTTTTAAAAAAAATATATTATAAGAACTGGAAGGCATGGAAAACATTATTAAAATGAAATTTTTTTCTGTTGAGGTTGACATATGGTTTGAATTATAAATTATGAAAAATAGTATTATTTAAGTAATTTAGCCAAGCTGTGCTGACACCCTGAAAGAGGAGTGTATATAATGATTTTTTGCTTTTCCCTGACAACAAAGCAATAAAATCTTTATATACTTACCTTTTTGAAGTGCAAATGGTAAAGTTAGGAAATGGCTTATTTGTTTTGATTGGGTGGCATGGTTGTTTTTCTTCAAAATAAACCTTTACTTTCAGTATGGAGACGTCAAAACCTTGGATCCCTGGCACTGTGATGCGGTGACATCTTCCATTCAGTGATTTGATCAATTAAATAGGTCAAGATCAGAAAAATGCAGGGCACTTATTCAATTTTTGCATATATTCACTGACTTAAGCAAAACAGCTGTTCATAATAAACACTTGTTAATTTCAAAATATTCTCAAACTGGGAAGAATTTTCCAGTCTCAAATAAAGAATTCTGTGTTGTGTTATCCAACAAATAAACTGTTTAAATTGGTAAGTATGTCTCCTAAATCACGTTTGCTGCAGCAGGATTGTGTATGTAGGTCTCCTCTATGGATTACATATATTTAAAGATGCCTGTGAATTCTATACAAATAAACAGGTAAGGATGAGGTAATGCAATGCACGGTATTACTGATACAAATCAGTGCAAATCAGCTAGTAAGAGATTTTTTGGTGGTGGGACAGAAGTAACACAAATTCAACTGAATAAAAGGTTGCATGTGTGGGGTTTTTTTGAATGTTTTTTTCTGTTTGTTTTAGGAGTGTTTGGTATGCAGAAATGAAGTTTAATTGCTAAAATAGGAGGCAAAAGATAATTATATTAAATGCACTTATTTTCAGTTGAAGATGACATCTGACATCACTTTTGACTTAATGACCCTGAACTACAGTATTGATTCCTGATAGAAATGCTGAGAATAAAAGAGTTGCAATTTTAGAGTTCCTGATTATATATTACTTCTTTCAAGATAATCCTGTCATAATATATAAAAACACTGAGGGCTTTTTTATTTTCAGATAAAATGTGTTAGTTTTCTGAAGTGAACAAATACATGTAAACTTATTACATATGATAGCCATGGCTTTTTTCAGAGTGTGTATGAGCTATTTTTCACTTTGTTCATATGTATGTAGACATTTTGAAAAAATATCAGGAATATGTTTGCTAGCAGAATGGGAACAGGTAAAATGCATTTAAAAAGAAAAAGCAATCAAACATATTTGCACTGTCAGGAAACGGTTTTCTGTCTGTCTTATTCGTGTAGAATACAAAATCATGTCTTATTCAGCAACTTATGTTGGGGGTGAACGTTTCTTATGAAGCTATTGCATTGCAAACGTGAGCAGACCCAGAAAAGAATGGAAGACTGATGAGTATTTGAGCCAGTGGTCTCGAGTGTTCAGTGGTTTTCTGCTAGCAGGACATATAGTGTAATAATTAATTTAAGTTTATCTTGATTTTAAAATGGCACAAATTAAATGGGAAAAGAAAATTGAAATGAAGTCCCTGTTGACAGTTTCTTCCAAAGAAGAGTGGCTTAAAAGAATGAGATGTGAAGAGGAGAAGTCGATTTAACACAGCAGCCTTCCTGAAATTGTGTGCTTCTTTGTGTGTAAGAGCAGTTGTGTACATAAATGTACATGGGGCGCCACTGACCTCATCTGCATGTGGTGACATAATCATATTAGTTTCTTTTTGTGGTCTTATAAAGGAAAAGAGAGAAATGCAGGTTTTATTATGCAAGTATTTTTCTTACCTGCATTATTTATGTGTTTTTTAACCTGGTGCATATGGCCTGGAATCCTGACATAGCCACAGGATTGTGTATGCTGTTTGACAACAGACTTGGAGCAGAAGAGGAAAGATACAAAAACACTGTACATTCAGAACTCCAGATCTCTTACATGTGACTTCTCTTGGTGGTGTAGTATTACTTTAAATCCCAAAATAGATGTTTCCAAAATAATAGACAGCTAGTTTAAGCCAGCTGTCTAAACCAGTGATTCATGAATTGGTAAGGAAACCCAGATGCAGGTTTGAGGGTGTAGTATAGTGCCTGAAATTCTAGAGGTTTCTAATAGGCAACTGAAACACAGTTCTTGATGATGATGATGGTGATTAATATCTAATATTACCATTTGTTCCATATTTAGCTGTTCCAGCTAAAAGGAATGAGCCAGAACATACTGAAGAGCAATAGATCATGTAATCTCCATATGAATTTATTCTTTGATAAGAAAGGTATATATAGTCTATATATGACATTTTCCCAGCCTCCTCTTGGCAAAAGGAGAAGAAATAATTAGGAATATGAAGTCTTCCAGACCTTCACAGGTTATGCTCATTATTTAAAGGGGGCACCTTTTCTATGAAAACGGGCTAAGGTAGTAGTTGAGGTGGTTCACACTGGAGAAATGTCCAGGAAAACATTATTGCAGCCTTCCAGTACTCCAGGAAACGTGGACTTTTCACAAGATAGCAGTCATGATAGAACAAAGGGCAATGTCCTCAAACTGAAAGAGGTAGGTTTAGATTAGATATTGGGGAGAAATTATTCACTGTGAGAGTGGTGAGGCATTGCAACAGATAAGGCAGAGAAGCTTGGACGTCCCGTCCCTGGAAGTATTCAAGGCCAGGTTGGGTGGGGCTCTGGGTAATTTGGTGTAATGCAAGGTGTTCCTGCCCAAGGCAGATGGGTTGGAATTTTAAGATAATTTCCAACTGAAATCATTCAGTGTTTCTATGATTATTGTTAATCATACTTTTCTCAACTACCCAATACTATTTCTGAGAATAGTCTGTTTGATTGATCAGTTTGGATGTGCTAAATCGCTTCCTTATCCTTTTACAAAACATTGAGGATTTTAATTTATTTATTTTTCAGATTTACTTCAAACTCTCACCTATAAAATTAGACTAATTTTGCTTTTATCTCTAATGATTAAGTGTGAAAAATGTATTATTTTTAATATTATGATGAAAAGTTCACAGAATATTCCAAGAGCTTGCCAGATGAATGTGCAACATGACAAATTTGCAATTCTAAAGAATTTTAGATTGCCTCCTTAACTTGCTTTGATATATATAAAAATGAATATAAGGAATATTCACTATCTATCTTTTTTTTTCTTTTTTTTTTTTTTGGAGGGAGAAGATTTCTTGTTTTAGTATAAATCTCTTCATAAAATGTACAAGTTTACTATTTTCATATTCAGCTTTTATTGCTTTATATTTATCTACATTAAATTTTCGTTTCTGCTTCTCAGTTGAGTTACAGAGAAAATCAGAATTCATTTAAACTTGTCTTAATACTTGCTAAGGATGCAGTTTTCCTCTAAATTTTATATTATCAGCAAATTTATCAATCTAGGTCGTTTGTAAAAATTAAAAGCCAGCAGAAGTCTTCACAGAGATGACCATAGTAAAAACCAACTAGATATTGGTCTTCCACATGATAATAAAGTAATTTTTGTGAACATTTCAGAACGTCTTAAGTAACTGGACTTGACTCATATGTATGAAGATAGCAGAATTCTGAGTTTTGAATGATTTATGCAGTCAATGCAATCTTGATTTCTTCATTTTGAGATATTATTTTCTTTTAACTATAGTCTAAGAGAGATAAATTTATGCAGAAGCACATTTCTAATATAAAACTATAATATATAAAGTATTATTATCCTATAATATGTAATACTATGCTAATAATAATATGCAGCAACATTATATACCCCTCCATGTCTTAACCTATAAATTAGACTGGTCATGTCCTAATATTTGAAATTCTCTAGCACCACATTAGATACTCACATGAAAAGATTTCCATTGATTCCTCAGCTGCAGCATGTCATTATATGAAAACCAAATGCATTGTATAATCTTAACCTAAACTCTGTTTATAGCTATTGGCATCTTTTGCTCTGTAAAGCAGATCTGTGTTGTATGTTTGGCTCATAAGAGTAGTTAATTTTTTTTTATTATATTTATTTTGCATAAGTATGATCTCTCAGGAAATTTTCTCTTTATTCAGTTCTGTAGTTGCAAGTCTCTGCTTTTTCACCCACACCTCTCTTCACCCCTTATCCCCCTTCTCCCTTGCTTGTTATTTTGGCAATAAGACAGTCACTACCTTGTGCACCCCAGAAACATTACATATTTGCTGGGGAAGTTTTCTTTTTAAACAGATGAATTGTGCCTGTACTTGACAGGTCTGTGTTGACAAGAAGTGATTCACTTCCCAAGTTTAAGGATCATAACCTACCATGTAATACCCAGTGAGGTGTCTATGTTTAAATAGCCTCAAGTCTCAGACATTCCTTTCTCAGATGTTCCTCACTGCCAGCACTATGGAAAAATTCTAAGATCTCAGTCTGTATTTGTTGGTTAGTTTGAAGAGGATGGGACATTCTGAGTATTGAGGGGTATTGACTCTGACTGTCCCAATCAGGCCTTTGGTTTCAGACAGTGTCGGTGTTCTGAACTGTGTGAGATAATCTCTCATTTAAGAAGGAATAATTTTCTGGGTATTAATGGGACTGTTGAGGAGGTAGGTTGGTGTTTAGTGCTGTTGCTTGTGGTTAGGCTTTGTTGTCAAGGATGCTTCCCTTGTGTTAGGAGGTAACATGCTGATTTGTTTTTGTCCTAGAAGCTAGATTCAAATGGGAAGGAGAAGTGAGATTCTCCCCACTCTCTCAAGACATCTATTGTTAGCATGAAATCTGTTCTGTATCAACAACAGAATGACTCTAAACACCAGCAGAGGCAGAAGAAAAAAACTATTAAATATGGACTAAATTTGAAGTGTTGTGTTTCATTTTAAAATATTCAGAGTTGATTTTACACTTTGAAGTGATACCAGCCAAGAAGGGGTGAATTTCCCCCTTTCACATATTGACATGCCCATTATTTAGAGAGAGGCTAAAGCTCTGGCAGTTTTAAAAATAAGACTCTGGAATGTCAGTCTCACCTTCTCTGATGGAGTAGGTGTATTGATGTACAATTTTACCACACAGCAGAGATAGCTGGCTAAAAAGAAAATCCACAGACCATGGAGGCATGCAAAATCTGTCATCTAAATTATTGTATCACACATATTTCCATAGTATTTAAGCCATAAAGAACCTAATCTTGGTGCATCATTTCTATAATAGAGTCATGGTCATGTCTAGCTCTCTTCCAAACAGGACTTGTCAGTCCAATGAACTATAAAAAAACCTATTAAGCCCATTCTTAACATAGGATAGCGAACAGATTTTTTCTAATTACAATATTTCATTCATTGCATGACTTTCTTACAGCTGCTTGTGTTTAAAAACTCTGTAAGGACAGTTTAAAATTCTACAAGAAACTCCTTTTCTGGTATTTAAATTCATTTGTTTTTATGACGGATAAGAGTGGGTAATCCCAAGCACTACAGAAGATTATTCTTTTTACAAGTTAGTTGTTTAGTGCACTCAACAGAATTTTTTGTCTGGATGTCTTATATGCTGGACATGCATTTAGCATAAAAAGTATATTTTCTCAGAAAACTGTAACTGTGTAATGGAAATACTTGTTTTATAATGAAAAAAGAGAAAGCAAAACCATAAATAAACCCCCCCAAACAAGCAAATAAAATCCCCCAAACAACACGCAAGCTACCATTTCCAAGTAAAGTAATCATACAGCCAGAATGATGACAAAATCAAGAAAAGTCCTGCAACTGACTGAATATAAAAAGTTTTGTGGGTGCTTTGTGTGAATTGTAGTGCAGCTACTTAGACCTATTCTTCTGGGAGGTCTGTTCTTCCCCTAAATTTATTTTCCAGGCTTCAAAAAATACCCCTGAAGAACCCAAGTGACTTGACTTGATGTGAGATATTCCTTAATTTGCTTCCAGCATCTGCAATAAGGCCCATTTTGTTATTTTTATGAACACTAACTGTGAAAGAAAACCTCAGAAAACAAGAAACTGAACACTCTTCCAGCTTTCTGCAAATCTTTAGAAAATATGGATGAAGATACCTATCAGACTATTGTTTACTAAGAAAGCAGACAGCAGACTTTACTGTTTAATTTAGTAATACATTGTACATTTGTATCTCAACATCTATATATCTCTATCTACCAAACCATTGACAAAATGAAATAAATAAGAAAATCTTTTGTAGCTGTGGAGCACAGGGACTTGCAAACCTTTGCTTTACTTGCTCTGGCACTCGGTTTATGTGTCATAGTCTGTCACACCAGTTGTTTTCAGACGTATTTTCTGCAGCTTTGGTGATGATACAATTGTTTTGAATGAAAGAGTCAGCCTGTGAGTTTTCTTTTTCCAGGAAACTTGTCATATTTTTTTTGATGTATGATATTCTTTGTCCAGCATAGCAAAAAAAGTCAAACTTGAAGTATTTGGGATAATAAGGATGTCAGTCTTCAGCGAGTATTGTGTAGCCTGCAAGAAAGAAGAGGTTGTGCTTTTTTGAGTCTCTCAATTGCATTCTTTCCTTGTTGCCTGTTAATTTTTAAGCACTATTTTCAAATCCAAAATTATTTTGGATTTCAGAAATGCTGATGAATCTGGATCACATATTGTCCTCATGAAACTGTTCAAGAAACTAACTTCAGGCCATCCAGTGGATGGTGAGATGGCATAGATTTTTCAAAATCTGCCTATCAAATAGACATATTGAAGGTTCTTAGGAATAAGTCCTCTAGCACTGGAAGTTACTATTGCTAAATCATTCAGTCCCTTTTTCTCAACAGTAAAAATTCTTATGAGATATCATTAGACTGTTACAACTTATAATGGAAAAATCAATGCAGTAAGAAAATTAAATTTTACTGAGAGCCTTTAGGCAAAATGCAATGTGAAAATGCATTTTAGCTTCCCTTGTGGTTCAGAGGAAAAGGAAGAAATGGAATCTAGGTTAGCTGTCAGTGCACAACAGTTTTTAGAAGCCAGCAAAGCAGCCTGTGAACTAAACTCTTGCTTAATGTATTTCTTCCCTGATTACTTAATAATGTGAAAATAACCACCTTAATCTGATCATTTGAAAGGTCAGAAGTCTCTTCTACCCTTTTTAAAACCCAGTCTTTGGTCAAAATCAATGAGTAGATTCATCTTCCCAGGAAGAGGATTTAACAAAAGGAAAACTGATTCATCTGCTAAGGTATACAGCAATGACATCTGAACCCCTAGAGAGAGAGCGAGAGTGAGAGTAGCTAAAGTGGAATGAGGTGATTGTGGTGTAATCAAAAAGAAGTCGATCAAAGCTGCCAACAAGCTCTTGTGGAGAAGTGACATATATACTACATTTGGTGTACTTTGTAATCACTGTAAGTGGTCACTGTCTCTTGCTGGCAGACAGATACTGCAAACACAAACTGACATGACAATTGCAGATTTAAAGCTTATTAAAAAAAATAAATCCATGAAATCTCTTCTTTGGGTTTTGCTGCGTCAAAGTAAAGAAACGTTCTGAACTGTTTTCTATTTCACCCAAAAATTTGTTTATACAGTATCTGTAGTTAGAGGGCCATCTAGAAATCGGAGTCGAGGTTAGATGACAATAGTGGTCTTCTCTATCATTAGAACATATGCATTAAAATTCTAAGAAAGGCATAATTTCATTTTTTTTAAATTAAAAATGGCTTAATAATTCATAAGTTGTACACATGGATAAGATTAATATGTTTTAGAAAGATCCTTGAAAGCCTGAGAATCATTGACAGGGTAGTTGCTTAACATTTTCTCAACTTGTCTGGCCTTCCAAGTAGTAGCTATATTGTCTGGGGGAGGATTTACATATTCCTCTACACACCCATTATGTTTACATAAAAGAAGTGTGTGCATATGTTTAGATAATATGTGTCAAAATATATTCGGAAAACATGTATTTAGATATTACATGCATAGAGATTAAATATTGCAACTGAAATACTTTTCTTTCTGCAACTTCGATTTCTGATCAGATGCAAATACATTGCTTTGCTTTTCAAAGCCTAATCTAATTTTACATTAAATTTTTTTTTGGGGGGGAGAGTTAACAGAAATATGGCAAATTAAAAATAATAAAAACAAACAAAAAAAAACCACCCAAATCCAACAAACAAAACCAAAAAACAACACCAACAACAGCCAACCAAACAAAAAGCCAATCCAACAAATCTAAGCAAGTTATTAGTGGTGGCTTAAAACTTTGCATTTCTTTGAAGGACTAAAAATAGAAAGCTCATTACTAAACTTGTGTAGGCTTAAAAGAATGAATGTTCTTGATAATTCTGGTGGTTGATGGGGTCTCCTGTGGCTAACTTTTAGGGTTTCATTTTTCAACCGTCTTTAAATTTAATTTTTGAACAGATTTATTTTTTTCTGTAAGTAGAGGCCCACATGTCATTGGTGTTTTCCTTCTGTGCATTTTGTCATTTAAAAACTTGTACAAAAAAGAAGTCTCCCAAATATTTTTTGTATAGGTCATAGAAGAAAGACATTAGTTAGCAGCCTCTAAAGACTAAGTAAGTCTGAAATTTCTTTTATGCTGCACATTAAAGTCCATATCTATTTAGAGTATTAAGGCACTAGGGAAGAGGCCTATTTAGAAACCAGTATCTCATTTACACAGAATATTCTGCAATGGTTGTCCAGATTCTGTGCAAGCCCAGGTGTGACATGTTAACTGACAAGCTGACCTTTTCCCCAGAGAAAGAAAAGCCAGTAATGGAAATAAGAAACATACTAAATGGTGATTTTTGCCAGATGTGATGGAAGTCTTGCCTTGTGTTTGTTCTGACAAGAAGAACGTCATGCACATGTGCTAGGAGCAGTGCACTCAAAATAGAATTTTTTTTTCTGGTTTAAATTTACTGGCAAAGGTATAATCTTTATTATCAGAAATAATCTATATAAATCAGCTTCCTTCAGAGGGAGGAACATTAATTTTAGAAACCTTCTGTGTAGAATTTCTGCTTTCACAAAGAAAGGTATATCAGTTTCCCCAGTGTATTAATTATGTGTCTCACCACAATTGTGAGGGAGTCTTTCCATATGTAGTGGGTTGACCCTGGCCGAAAGCCAGACACCCGCCAAAACAGCTCTCTCCACATCCAGATAGGGGAGAAAAAATGTAATGAAGGATTCACGGGTTGAGATAAGGACCAGGAGGGATCACTCATCAAATACAATCACAGGAAAAACAGGTTTGAAATTAGAGATATTTATTGAATTTATTACTAACAAAATCAGAGTAGGATAATGAGAATTAAGGTAAACTCTTAAAAACACCTTCCCTTCACCCCTCTTTTTTTCCCAGCTCTACCTCCTCCCACCAGCAGCACAGGGAGACAGAGAATGTGGGTTATGGTCAGTTCATCACATATTGTTAATGCCACTGTTCAGGGAGGGGAGTCCCTACCCTGTGAGATCGTGGGGTCCCTCCCACAGGAGACAGTTCTCCATGAAATTCTCCAGTGTGAGTCCATCCCACAACAACTGTCCCCCCAGACTGCTGCAGCGTGGCTCACTCTTCCATGGAGTGCAGTCCTTCAAGGACAGGCTGCTCCAGCCTGGGATCAGGGACTCCTCTCTCCCCAACCTCCCACAGAGTCACAGCTGCCTCTCTGGCCTCCACTTACTCTGGGCTGCAGGTGGATCTCTGCATCCCTGTGGCCCTACATGGGCTGCAGTGGCAAATCTGCTTCACCATGGGCTGCACCACAGGCTGCAGGGTAATGTGGTGCCTGAAGCATCTTTCTCCCCTCCTTCTCCACTGCCCTTGGTGTCTGCAGAGTTGTTCCTCTCATATGTTTTCACTCCTCTCTTCTCTGGCCGCAGTTAAAACTGCAGTAGCTATTTTTTCTTTGTTTGTAAATCTGTTATCACAGAGGCATTGCCACCATTTCTAATTGGCCCAGACTTGACTGTAATACGTCTGTCTATGGAGCCACCATGGATTGACATGGAAGGAGCTTCTGGCAACTTCTCTCAGAAGCCACCCCTGTAGCCCCCCTCCTATCAAACCCAGTCCATACAAACCTAATACACCATAGTAGATATTTAATAATTGTTTCAGTAGGTAAATAGTTTAAGATAGGGGATGTGAGAAATGTATACCATCCTTCCTCTTCTTCACAGAATTTTACTTGGATAATGTACGGATTTTTATTAAAACAACCTGGTACTTTTTTAACCTCAGATGCAGTCTGGTGAAGATGGTTTTTTCCATATTTACTATTCACTGCAGCTTCTCTGATGAGGGAAGGTGAGAAAATGTATGTAGCTGAAGATATACTAGCACCTGGTGCTGGTTTTACACTCTTGGAGGAGATGTTGTCTTCTGAGAGCAAACCATGCAGAATTTCCCTGAAAAATCTTTTCTGGAGCAGGTTTTGGCAAGAGATGAGGCAAAATTATATGCTTAAACATATTTGTAACTAAGACTTCATTTCATTAAATGGATAAAATCTTAACTGCTAGGATCATCTCTGGATGGGTGGGAATAGCTTCCATTGTGAACTCATTATGTAATGCCAGTGGTTGTTAATAGTTATAGTTTTTTAAGTAGAATAAGATGAATATTACATAATTATAAGCTATCTGTTATTCCCTCCCCTGTCTGCTTTCACTGTTAGTATAATAATTTATTACATAAGCACTTATATATTGCATAATTTAATTTTTTTTGTTGTGGTAAAAAGTGAGAGAACCTTGCAGTGTTTTGGGCTGGAAGGGACCTTTAAATGTTAGCTAATGCAATAGCCCTGAAATAACCAGGTTGCTCAGACCTCTGAGTGTTTGCAGGAGTGGGGCATTTGCTACCTCTCTGAGCAACCACGTCCAATGTTTCAGTGTACTCATCATAAAAGATTTTTTCCTTACATCTAGTCCGAATCTACCCTCTTTCGGTCCAAAATTGTTACTCCTCCTTCTGTTATATAAACACCCTATTTAAGTATTGAAAGGTTACAATAAGGTCCCACAGGAGCCCTCTCTTTTCCAGCCTGAACAATCCCAACCATTCCTCATAAGAGATGCTCCATCCTTCTGATTGTTGTGGTGCTCGTTTGCACCCTTCTCAACAGGTCCATGATGTGTCTGTGCTGGGGATCCCAAAACTGGATGCAGCACGGCAGGTAGTGTCTCTCCAGAGATGCTTTTAGTGTAGCCCAGGACACGTTTGGCTTTCTAAGTTGTGCATGTACATGGCTGGATCATGTCCAGCCTCCCATCCCCCAGCACCCCCAAATCTTTTTCCCCAGGGCTGCTCTGATCTGTTCATCTCCAGCCTGTGCTGATACTGGGGGTTGCTCCAACCTAGGTGCAGCACCTTGCACCTGGTCTTTTTGAACCTCACAAGATTCCCATGGGTTCACTTCTAAAGCTCATCCAGGTCCCTCTGAATGACATCCCATCCCTCAGGTTTGTCAACTCTTCCATATAACTACTGTTGAGATAGGCTTACTCTGAAATATAAGACATTTGGTATAACATTTGCTGAGTTATCCATGAGACTGTTATCCAGGCTAATACTGGACTTCTGTGTAGAGAACAGGAATTTGCTTGACTTAACTGTGAGTTGAGGATGTTTTAAAGCCATGCACAGCTCTGTGTTTATTTGAGGATGAGTAAATATCTCTACAGAACCAGAATCTTAAACTTATAAAAAATCATGCCACCTAAATATTTCCAGTTTTCTGGTAATGAGATAGCTAATCACTCTGCATCTGCCAAACTTCACAAATCTTCAAACTCATAATGTTTAGTGAATTTGGGAATTATACATCCCAATAAGGTCTTTTGCCTTACTTACTACTCATGATTTCTAATTGTAATTTTATTTGGGGTTAATCTTTTTTAAGCTATAACATATCTGATACACTGCTGACCCAATAGTTATAAATCATTATGTGTCAAATCCATCTACAAAGATTTTGTTTATCTTGAGTGTTACTTAGCTATTGAATATATATATAAAAAAAATGAGATAGGGAGAAATAATAGAGATTGAAACAAGAAATTTAATTTAAATGAGAAAAAGACTCTAATTCAAGCACCCAGCTGTTGATACAATATTAAACATTTTTAAATACAAGTTTGATTAACTTCCTTTAGGCACCACCTCAAGCAAAAGAGGTGATAGTCATGGATTGTGTTGTGAGAGGCAATGATCACCTGAGTTTGATATGTAAACTCAGGGGTTAGTCAGAGGTTAAGTAATGACGGTTTTTAGTGTATAAAGAGTTTTGTGCCACTGTTTTCTCTATGTAAGGTATTATTTACAAAATGATAAAAGATGATATATGATATGATATGATATGATATGATATGATATGATATGATATGATATGATATGATAGATATGATATGATATGATATGATATGATATGATATGATATGATATGATATGATATGATATAATATGATATAATATGATATAATATGATATAATATGATATAATATGATATATGATGCTGCACAGTAGCTACTCTGTTGATGCAGACCAATTTTATCTGAAGGTAAATGCCGAATAAAAGTTAAGAGTAGAAAGTGGTATCTGCTGGGACAGACTAGTAAAGGCAGGGGGTTAGTACTCTGCTTGGAAGGTTCTGCATTGGTGAATCCAAAAAACAGATACATACTGATATAATGCTGTTTCCTAGGCGTGCAGTATTAGCTGTCTAGTGAGAAGCCCACAATGAAACATCACTTTCAGACCACATCATAAGCAACCAAGAACTAATGTATAATATTTATCTAGGCTTTCTGATTTGTAGAATGATATACTTTGGTATTTTAAAAGTATATACCTATGTGAGATTTACATTTATCATCCATACTTACAAGTCTTGCATATTTTTGCAGGAAAATACTGCACCTATGTGTGATGTCTCAGAATGTCAAGTGTTCAGCAGGCTTCATGATATATACACTGAGTCTTTCAGGCTCTGTGCCCCGTTTCAGCATGAATTTGACCAAGAATGTGGCAAAATTGTTGGGAAATAATGGCAGAGTTGCACTCCTGTAGTTTTACATTGCTGAGAAACAAAATTGAAGTCCTTATTTCTCCCATGCTTCACCTCTTGAAAATATGACAATTGACCTAAAACAATCAAGAAATTTTATTTCCAGTGACAAAATGAATGGATCCTAACTAATTTGTTACAATAATGTTACTAAAAATAGCTGTGTACAAAAAAGTGTGTATTATTTCAAAATATTAAAAAATATTACTGAGCTAGTTCAACAATATATATGAGATAGTTACTTCTTTCTGCAAATAAAATTTCTTTTTTGATACAAAAAAAATTTTGTACTATTACAATATATTATTTTTCATTTTAAACTTCTGTTCATAAGTTGTGCACAAATGAATTTATAACTCAGCAATAAAGACCTTATTGTATTTATATCCATCAAAGATTGACTGAAAATATTTTATTAGGTACTTACCTTTAGGATATTGTAATTTTCATTTTTCTATTTTAGGAAATCATTGCCCATAAAATTTCTGCTAAAAACTGAATTGCATAGTTGGAGTTAAAAAATTAAATATTAATCACAAAAACATTTCTTTTTGTTCCTGAAACTGCAATTCATACCACTTATATGTCAATTCTGTACTAGTTTATTAGATAGAATAACTTCATTATAACTTCATGCTTTATTAATGTATAAAAACATTGCCAACATGTCAGTCATACTCCTTCTTTTTTTCCCAGATGTATAGGAAAGTACAGGAGTTTATGAAAGAAGTATATGGCAATCCTGAATCCCAAACTTTATACACTGAAAAACTGTAGAAAAATAAACACAAACTGGGATCTTCTGGATTTTGATGGGCTGTTTTCTCCCTATTTTTTTTTACTTCAGAGGCACAGTAGTCATATGTGTAGGGGTCCATGTCACTATTTAAACCTAGTTTTTAAAATACTAGGCAATCAGACCTTAACAAAAAATTAAATAAATTCAGAATTGTTGAAATGTAGGTAGCGGAATAGGACTTAAGTGTATGCAGTATATTTTGTGAAATGAGTACCTACATCTTTATAGACCACCTTTCACCAGGTGAATGCATCTTGGTATCCAGAAGTGTTTTTTGTCTGTAATCAGCTTAAATATCACCTAAGATTTCAGTTTTTCTTTGATTTTCAGGTCTGCATGGGTAAAATCCAGTACTTGGTCCTGTCTACCTACTCTTCATAGTGTCTATTTAGTATGATGTAATAGTGTTAACCAGTAGCAGTACATAACTTTCATATCTTTCTTTTTTTTCTTAAGTCATGAATTTAAACATGTTAAGAGTTTTCTGGTTGTCTTCATATTTAAGGGAAAAATGCCTGCAAGCTTAAATTCTGAGAGTAAAGTGGCAGCTTAGAAAATTTTTATTCATTGACTTGTCAGGAAAACAGACCATTTCACTTCACTGTTAGTGGTAATGTCCAAATGTTTTCAGTAAAGTGACAGATTCTACAGTATGGATCAGAAGTAAAGGTATTGTGATAGCGCAGTGATCTTGCTTCAAATATTTCTTTAGAATTGTAATGTAGTTTTCTATTTTTTGTTGTTAAATAAAAGGCAACTGAACAAAAAATCCCAAACTTGCCATTCGAGTTTCTCCCTACCCTCACCTTATCAGATAAACAGCATGGACAAAATAAGAGCAGAGTAAGCCAGAACTGGCTGGTTTTGAATGCATATCTGCTGTATAGCTCCTGTCAGAAAAGCAGCCATTTCCTATTACTAGGAGAAGTGCTAATATTTTGCTTTTATTTACTGACTTTTGTTGGAAAATCTCAAAGCTCACAAAAACCTGATTTTTTTTTTTAACAGCTATCAAATGTGAACCCAAAAGGTTCCTCATCAAACAGATGAGAAAGATGGCACATACATGGAACAACGTCTGTTTCATACAATCGTCTCTTATCTAAGATATAAAAATATCTGTGTGAAATATCAGTGATTCTGTGAAACAGCTAGGAATAGCAACTGGGCTCCTTTCTCCGTTCCTTTCTCCAGGTCCACAAAATAACTGTTTTACCAATGAGAATAGGAACAATAGGAACTGTGAAGTGATATGAAATTCTATGAAAGATATAGTTTGAGAAAACTGACTACACAGGAATATGGAAGACAGTGGCATCACTGCAAAATGAATCCAGAATTCAACTGAGGTCTCAGAAAAGATGTGTCTCTGCAGACACTTGCATTTATTTTTTAACCTTGAACCTAGCTTTGAAGGTAAATGACGTCAGAAAAATTCTGCCCCCCAAAAAATCAATTCCCTTACAATCTTTCAAATGAGTAGTAATTATAGCAGGTTTCAAAACATTTGTAATTTTTTATACAAATTCTTTTTTGAACCTAACTTTCCATCTGTTCTCTGCTCTTCAAAAAATCTGCCTAATAACACATATGTAATAACAATTAGTAAAATAAACAGTGTGGACAAAAAAAGAAAACAAAAAGCAACCTTAGGATGAGAAAATTGATTTCAAGCCTCTTCCTATTTGTACAACAAATAAAGGAATCTGTCTACTGCATTGACATAGTGAAATTTTTGTAAGAAAAAATGCTATGTGGATTAAACTCATGGCAAGTCTCAGTAAAATGAAATCTCTTGACAATGCAAATCTTGTCAGATGTGTTTTAATATGTTATTAATATCTAGTTGTTATGGTGGATATTTGTATTTATTATATATTTCTGAGAACTGTATCAGTACAAGCTTTATATAATGTAATTGATAAGGTGGTAGTACAGTCAAAGATCTCAAAATTAATGGACCTAAAATACATAACTATTTGTAGTTGGATCATGGATTATCCAAGCACTGGATAACAGCCTTTGATATTTTTTAATGAGCTATTTTAAGAGGTATTATTAAAAAAATAATACTCTGCAGTCAGAAAGCAGCTGTACTTTTCTTACTTTGGTGAACCCATTCATTGCTTGATGGGTTTTTGTGTTTCTCTCTGAGAACTGGGCTAGAATGTCTGCTAAGATACTGTATTTGAGTATTAGTTTGAAAGCTGAGTCAAAAGCCTTGTGAGTTTATTACTGGATGTTTCCACTCCAGTTATCTAGTGAAACTTTGAGAACAACATCAAAATATACTGTTTTAGACTGTGTTGTCTTGACTAAAAGTAGAGAGCCAGCTCCATACTGATCCGTCTGTACTTGTGCTGTGACAAATAGTGAGTAACTTGGCTAGAGAAGGACAAAGTCCAGTAGCCTCCATTGGATGTGATGGTTCAGACCACTATCCTTGTTCTACATCAGTTCCTCTATAATGGAGATTAATACTATCTATATAATTTTTTGTATGTAGTTCCTGTGAGGAAATGTCTGAAGCTGGAGAGGTAAATCATAGTTTTGATGTATCTATTTCCAACAAAAGGGAGTCTAGAGAGACTAGCTCTGTGAATACTATAAATATCTATAGTCAAACAGCATGAATCCTATTCGTGTTCATTTTGTTCTTAAACACTTGCAGAGTGGAATTGCTCTAATAAGCAATTTTTGTGTCATTTTTAAAATGAACGGATTGACTGAAGAGAATGATATAAGAAAGATAAGACATCTGGTATGATAAACTTCAAGAGATTTAATATAGTAATGGCAAGAAACTACCTACAGGCTTGCCCTTTCCAAAAACAGAGCCGTGAAATCAAAGAAGGTCTTGAGACTTAAAAAAAGATCCTTCAGGAGGGTAGGGGAGACTGCTCTGTTGGCTCACAGCCAGGAACATACAGACTTAGATAGAGAACTCTAAAGATCATCTGAAGACTTATACAACAGCAGCAGGGAAGTTGTAATGGTACAAATAGACATAACGTGTTGTAATACTATTGAAGAAATAGTATAAATATCAGTAGAGCTCTGGGATAGGAGGCTGTGCACCTAAGAATTCTAGCAAGGGTTGAAAAAACTTATTTACTAACAAGGGCATGTAAAACTACTTTGGAACTTGAGAATTGTGAGATGGGAAGTGTGCTGTCAGTGTTCAGAAAGATGTTCCAGGACAGATCTATGTATCTGAATGCCTAGCATCTTTACTGAACCAGAGACTGAAAATTATAGTCAGGAAACCAATTGGTGAACATGGGATATACATATACTTGAAAAAGAGTGAGCTTTATTTGAAGAGATATTCCACTGTAAATTCCTTTTGAGTGTTTTGAATGTGTTAGGAAATACACTAATAAGTTATGATAGACATGTGGATTCCCAAAGGGCTTTTTCAGGAATTTAAGCCTCCATGGAGAAAAATTGAATGTTTGATATGAATAAATAATCCATGGCTTGGCTTAGAGGGGAAGTTCTTGCAGTGTGTGATGCCACTGTGGTAGTTCTGCAGGTATTCTTATATCTTTTACAACATACTAATTAATAAAACTACCAGAAAAAAAAAGATTGATCCAGTAAGGGGAGAAAGTTTGCTGATGGTACAAACCTACTGAATGTGAAAAGGGTGAGAGGTGACTCTCAAGAATAACAGAAGAATCTCAAAAACTTGAAAGACTGGGCAGTAACATGGCAGGTGAAATTCAGTGCATTTTACTTTCATGAACTGAGGCATTACAGTGATGATAATAGTTTTCTATATAAAGTGATCGGTTCAGTGCATTGTTACTACTCAAGAAAAAGGCCTTGAAATTGAGATAGATACTGCATGGAAACAACAGATCAATGCTTGACAGCAGTCAAAGAAACAAGTGACATATTAGAAAAAATTAGAAAAGGAACAAAGAATGCAACAGTTAATATGATTTATGTACCCGCATAGCCCTATGGTTTGCCACAGTTTGAAGACTATGTGATGAGTTCTGGCTGGCTTACTCAAAGAAGAATGTATAGAAGTGAAAGAAAAAAGATTCTGAGAAAAGCAGCATGGATAACCAGAAGTATGCACTTTATCGACTAGTTTAGGTGGAGTTGCAGATAATAGAACAAATTCATTTTAGAAAATTATAAAAGAGATAGGAGAAGGCTGCAAAATCATTATCAAAAGACAGTAGACTGCCCAATATCTCTTCCATTGCAACAAGAAGGGTTTGTTAAACACAAATTATGGAAAAGAAACAGGTTTAAAACAATGGAATGTGGTTCTTTTTGCAAAAGCTGATAGACTTCTGCAAGTCTTTGCAGGTTGAATGTACATTGAGCAAATTGGATGCGCTCATTGATGCTGTGAGAACAGAATGTTTGCATGTATTTGAATAGAGATGGAACAAGAATTCGGAGGAGAGATTAACAGGAGTTTACTACATAGTACCCATCAGACTCTGGAAATTACATTAACTAAAATACTGCTGGTCTGGGAAGACATTAAGGAATATCATCAAAGTGCCTTTGAAAGCATACTTTTATGGCTATTGATAGAGTGAGGATATTGTGCTAGCTGTGCTCTTCATCCAATTTAATCTGTTTGAATAGTTCTGTTCCAGAAAATTCATAGAAAAATGCATATTTTCTCTATTCAGAAGGAGTTACTCTTGAGTCATGAATCATACAGTCATAATATATATGATAAGGTAGGATATATTATGTATTTGGAGAGCTAACTAAATACAACAGGGCTGAAGCCCAAAGATCAGCTCTGTGTGAATGCAGACAGCAGAAGTCTTACAAATTTTTGATGCAAAAATCTGAAGATTTTACAGATTCAAAGCAAAAGCTGCTCCGAGGTTTTCTTTATCTGGCATTGGTGTAGAGAAGTCATCTTTTCTTTTTCTCATAGTTTCAACTGCTAGGCTGTAGACCATAACAAAGAAAGTATCGAAGGTAATATGGCTTCATGCCATATTAGGATTTGCACCACAGAGGGACTAATTGTTTTAGGGATAATTTTGTATTTTATTGGCTGCTGTATACTAGAAATGGCTGTCTTTTTTTGCTGATGAACAGGATACCGTATCATAGGTTAAGCTGAAGCTTACATAAAAAGCAACCAAATAATAGTAAAATCTACTGTGATTTTTAAAATTCATACATCACATTCACCCTTTTGCTCCTTTGGCTTTGTGAACTATTTTCTAGCTCATATTCTGGGCAATTCTGTATAATGCAGTTGTCTTAGATTTTTCCAAAAATAGCTCATTAACCATTTAATTGATATCTTGACCTTCCAATTGACTTTCTAATTGGTGTTTCTTTTCACTGCATCTGTTCAACAATTCATTTTTATGTGCTTATTAAATTGTAAGAGGTTGCCTTATCTACTGCTATATATATTTTATTAATACATATGGTGCTTGGCATTTTAAATTAACCACATGTATATTTCTGAATCCCTTATTATTTTCTTCCTGTTAAGTACAGTATTCTGAAGTAAAGGGGAAAAATTAGGCTAAATAAAATATGAGGCAGGACTTGGGGTTTTTTTGGAGTGTAGTGACCAGGCATCACTAAAACACCATGATAATATTGTAATTCTGAGTGTAAGTTTTGCAAACCATATCAATGTAATTACTTTATTTACTATGACAATCTTGTATTACACTCTATGCTGACCTAGCTTATATGCACTTGAATGTTTTTATTTTTCCTCCCATGACCTTACACTCTGCACTGGGGAGGGAGCAACAAGGACAGTGGTCTGTGAGACAAGATAGAAGATGAGCATCGCAGCAGGGCAAAGGCAAGGGTGCCAGCCCCCAATACCTGCGCCACACAAATGTAACAGGTCTGCCATGATGGCTTGGCTCATCCAGTTATCCATAGATTAAGCCAAGAAATCAAGCCCTTAAGTCAGGGTCAGAGTGCTACTCAGGTGTGTCTCCAGGCATACAGAGGACTGCAAGCTCAGGCAAGGAAAATGTGATTAGCCTGTTCTTACAAACAACTCCTAAATGAATAGAGGACATGCCCACATTGAGGTTATCTGATATAGAGCTGGCCACTTGCATTATATCTGGCCCAGTCTGAATAGGAGCCAAGTCCCAGAAGGACTAAGATACATGTACACCTCTGACACTCCTGCTCTTCCTTTCTGTTCCTGTTCCTCTACTGTTCCTTTCCCCTCTGCTCTCCTTTTCCTTCCCCTGCTCTTTCCCTTTTCAATTCCCTCTTCCTGCCCTTCTTTCCTTTGAAAGATACACAGTAGAACAAAATGAACACTCACCTAGAAATAACCAGAGCCTGTGGGGACAGGAGTGGGTGTGCAGGGCACTGTTTTAGCTTTCTAGCAGCTTTCAGCTGTGGGGTCTGCAATTGTGTCTTGGGTATTTGAAGAACAGGATTTCACTGAAATTAAAGATTCCTGTATCCCCAAGTCCCATGACCTCTTTGCAAGAGACTTATTACTATTCATATGTTTAATAATACAATAGTTTTTTCAATGTAATAATTGAGATGGTATCAGTCATCACTTTACAGTTATGTGTATTTTTACACCAATCTTTAATTACATTGTTTGCAGGCTAAAAAAAGAAAGAAAGAAAAAAAAAGCACGAATGAACAGAAGAGTGTAATAGTAAACAAGTACCAAAGGCAGTCATGCAGTTTGAGAAAGAACATATATCACAGAAGCATCTTTTGCCGAAGATGTATTTTGTAGGACATGCCTGTAAAATGTGTCCTCCTCATAACTCCACACTCATCCCTCAAAGGAACATTAGACTTCACCAAACTCAGTTATCATTTACTCTTGAGTGCCTCAGAGTGCTCAAGTTGTTCAGTAAATTTCCAGGCACTGTGACTGAAAAAAGCTATTATGAAAATTTTCCTGTTTTGCTATTAGAGTAATATTTTAAGATGCTGTATCTGTTCCATTGAAAAATTCTCAGAAGCATGAAATAATTTATGCAAAATTGCTGCTTTTTTTAAATTCTGAAAAATGTTGACAACTTCTTTTAATGACACTACATTTTAGCAGCATCTGTCCTGAAAAAAGAACACATCTTTGATTTTAGATGTAGTTTGGATTGATGGATGAGTCTGTACATCCAGCTAATTACATTTATCTCCCATGGAAATAGAGGCTGATTGTTCATAACAATGTTGTAGTAAATCTGAATTGAAGTTGTTCTTTCAACTTCTTTCAGTATTTATATTTCAAGTTGCCAGGCAATGTCTCTGGAAGCGTTCAAGAGGTGCGCTACTTGGGGATATGGTTTGGGTGGTGGTTATTGTGATGGCTATGTTGACAGTTTGACTAGATGACCTTTAAGGTCTATTCCAACCTTGGTGATTCTGTGAATGACATCATGCTCAGCAGTAAAACTTGGAAGTACAGGATGGGACTGGCTGGGCCTTGGAAGTTTGGTGACAAGGAGTTTTCCCCTTTTGCATCACTTTTTTTTAATTACATTTTATTGTCTTTGTTGGTGTTTCATCTTTGCTGGACTTTTTTCTTACTTTTTTTGTTCGTTTGTTTGTTTTCTAGATTTTATTCTTTATTTAACTGTCTTCATGAGAAATCATAAGTTTTCTTTTACCATTCTGATTCTCCTTCCATCCATCTGGGAGAAAGTAATTTATTTCAATGTGTTATTTTCCTACAATTTTGTAGGAGAGACATAGGAAAAAGGTTGGAAGTCTGAATCATCATACTTTATGGTAGAAGTTAAGGTATGTTTGTAATGTAGTCTCACTTGGATGCAAATTTATGTGACTCTACCAAAATACGGGGAACTAATGTGCTCTTGAGACCAACCTTAGTTGTGAATTTGAAGTGGAAATATCTGAGTGACCTTTTAGTAATTTCATAAATTGCCTCCTGCGTACAATTCCTGTTTAGAGGTGGCCTGGATAAAAGGTTTTCTCTTGAAAAATGAAGAGCATTCAGATTTATTTACTTGTTGTCTTCATACTCTCTGAGTACAAAATGGTATCTGTAATCTTTTGCTTGGTCTTAGTTTCCTTATAATAAAATAATTCTTGGTCTTACTTATCAATCCAAATATTACATACATTCACCAAATGTGCTGCCAAAGAATGAAAGCTCTAGAAGGCAAGAACTACTACTGTGGTCTAAAGTCTCTGAGGTAGCTCTATTACTTTGAGCCATAGAGAAAGGTTCGTTATACTCTGAGAAAACTGTTAAAAGTAAATGGTTACATGGGTTTTAAAAAAAAAAAAGGGTAAAGAACTCTTACACTATCCTTAAACTCTGCTTGTTCAGAAACATAACCAGATAGGCTGAGAGACTGACCAGACTTCTCACAGGGTTCATCTAGGGAATGGTTTTGCAAACTAAGACAGAATAAGTAGGCAACACTGAGCACAGTGCATGTAACTAGTACCTTAGATAGGAATTTTCTATTCTGGTGTGATTTAGAGGTTTAAAGAAAAGTATTAATATCCAAATTGTGCATTTGTATCATGGATGCCGCCATTACATAGACTTGGTCAATAAACCTTGGATACCAACTGCCTTTTGAGGATATCTTCATGCTTTGTTTGTGGACAATTTGATGCCTATGAGATAGAAATTATAATGCCTATACTTTTTTTTGGCAAGCGGTGTTACATCACTGAATCAAAGTCTAGATAGTAATACTATTTTCTTTTCTATTTTTTAAATTCCTTTGCTAAAAATAAGACCTTTTTTTGCAACTTATTTTTTTCTGCAACTGACATGTGGCTGTCAGCTCCTCTCTCCTCAAAGGCTGACAGAGAAAAGAACAACAAAGAGCTTTTGTAAGTTTTCTTCCCCATTACAGCACAGGATTTGGTTCAAAATCTGAGTGATCTTTCTGACTGATTCCAGGAGAAAAATATCTTGATTATCAGGAGCTCATGATAAATATATTTTCACCTCTATGTTGAAATATCTGTTAACTGGTTCAAGATAAAGTCTCTCAGTCCAGGTGGCAGGAAAGAGGGAGACCTAACTCTATAAAAATCAGTTCAGCCAACTAGAGGGAATGAGAGAACTTATTGCATTCTTCTTTTGTGGTAAATTCATAATAATAGCTAAAAGTCAGTTTTCAAAAATATTCAGTAACAGGCACAGCTTTCTTTTCTGTTTTCTCTGTGCAATGTAAAGTGATTTTAAAGTTACAAATTCACAGTAGGAGGCCATTTTATATTTTGGTGTATGCTGGTGGTGTCCTGAAGATCATTTGCTTTATTTCATTGAGCTGTTTAACCTTTTCTATGCCCTATAAAGATTCTGTAATCATGTTGAAATGTATTGTTTCAAACATTGGTAGATGCCTAAAAATCACATACATTTTTGTATATGCTTCAAATAAATATGGCACTTATTATGGCTATACTTTTAATTATACTCTCAGACATAAGGTACAGTGGCAGTGCACTTGCAGCTGAGACTGATAGGTAGTGACAGAACTGGCTCGAAAAGAGTAGCAAAATATTTGCTTGTCCAGTATGCATAACATACTCAATGAGACCTTGCTTTTCTGTTTTTGTTTATTTCCTAAACTAATAAGTCACTTGCATTCTTTTATTTTCATAATTTGTGGAAAAAAAATCTATGTGTTGTTAGAATATCTTATTTTGGTAATTCTGACACTTGGAGTGAATGTAGTGGATAGTCAGCTGTGATGATCTCTCTCGTTTTCTTCAATCTAGTAGAATCTAATTCTCTTCACCCATCATTAACGCTCATTGAAATGCTTGAGTAGAGTGTGTTTATAATTACTTTCTAAATGTTTGTTGATGTTATTCTGCTACATGTTTTATATACAGCATGATTGAGTGAGCTTCTCAGTTTTTTAATATTAAAAATTTGTAGAACAATATCTTTTCCCTCGGATTTCTTCCCCTTTTTTCATTGTCCAATTAAAAAATAAACATAAATATATAACATCAGATATATCCAAAATTTGAAAATTCAGCATCATGTTCTCGTGTGATCTATTTCAAGTGGGAAGAGGTTACCCATTGCTTTTTACCACTGAATTTCCTAGAAGAATGGAGAATGCTGGATTTTTTTTATTTTTAGTTGCAGAACAGTTTGCAGAAGTGCGGCACCCTTTGGAATGTTTACCCTTTGATTTAAAGAGATTTAAGTCATCATCATCCAAAATATTTGGGTTTTTTTTTAATAAAGTGTTCCAGAGAAACTTATAGGGCTTTACATTACAAGTAGTAAATTTATAAGCTGTTTTTTAGTACATTTTTGTAACTGTATTTTTCTATTTTGACTTTTATTTCTCCTTTTTTCACCTATATCAGTATCAGAAATGATATTATATCTTTCTTGATTTTTTTAGTATTTTTGTTTTATTTTTATTCTGTTAGAAGCATAGAAAAAAAATATATATATACAGTACAGTTTCTTTTGCTGACCCTAAAACAAGACATTTAGAGAGTCTGCTTACAACTGCTAAATAGCACAAAAAACATATGGCAAGCATCTGACTATGGACAATGTCAAATAAACTCTTCCGTCAATTATGTTACTATAAATCTGTAGAAATTTGTGCTCTTCCTACTTCCCCCTCCTTCACTTCTTTTTTATCCATTCTGCAGACAGGTATATGTCATTGATTGGATTTTGTTTATTACAGGCTTACATAAACTAAAAAAGGATGGTCATACAAATGTTGCCATATATTATTTTATCTGGTTCCACTGCAGGGAGATAGAGGGGACAGAACTGCTGTGACTGCAGTTAGAGGGACATCTTGCATTGACTTCAGTGAGTTCATGATCAGAGATTTTACCCTTCAAAAAAGTCAATGCTTTTATATTGTACTCTTATCTATTCTACTGAGGGTCACTGTCTAGCAAACAGCATTTTAATATACAGTATACTTCCTTCAGCTAAAAAAAACTCCAAACCCCAAACCTCGATATTTATGTGGTTCACTTTTCTTCAAATCATTACATAGCAATTAAAGGAAGGCAATGACTGGGGACTAAGTAGAAAAGTGTATTTCATATCCTTTCAGTGAACTAATAAAAAATTTATGCCCTTTTATAATACAGTATAAGCTGATGCAGGCTTACAAGGGATTGGAAGTAGGATGTTATTCTTAGTACAGTGCATCCGTGTTTATAAAGCAAATTTTGTCATTATATCAGCAAGTATAGTTTACACTGGTTTATATAGATCAGACGTATTATATACTAGCCTTTCAAAATTAAAAATGCAACAAGCAGACTTCTGAATTTAAGGTGATCTTAGAATAAAATAACCTAAAAATTAATAATTAGTTTTGAAATAAAATTAGAAACTTCAAGAAAGATAAATATTTATATACCTATCTGTCTATCTATATCTATCTATATCTATATCTATATGATAGATAAGAAATAAAGAAAGATAAATATGAAAATCATTGGGATCTCAGACCTCTTTAGCATAGGCAACTGCAAATTGCTTTTAAAAAGTGTAATTATTCTTCGTAATTGAAGATTTTTTTCTTTTGACATGCATTCTTCCACTGTTTCCTATTGCCAAGATATTATTCTTATAAATTATTTATTTCTCCTGTCACTCCTGCTTCCACCTGAATCTCCTAGAAATGCTGCCATCTGCTATATAATTTCTTCATGCTAGCAGTTTAGTGTTTTGTATAGTTTATTATTTTTACTTGAAGTCCTGTCTAAGATTTTAATTGTATATAAAAGACAGTATATGTAGCATAGTCTTCTAAGCTGGTGACACACCAAATTACCCTTCTTATAAAATATTCCACCACCACCTTTATATATATAAATATAATTGTTTAGCTGTTACTTCAAAAAGATTTAGTGAGTTTTTATTATAACTTCAGCTGGATTATTTAAAAATTATACTCTAGATATTTTTAATTCTGTTACCCAAATTTTCAGTGTCCTGCTGTGAATTGTAATGGTGCAGGCTGCTAACTGTAACTCCAGCAGTTGCTACCAAATTCTTCCATCCAGATTGGTTGGTTGGTTGTCTACCTTCTTTTCCAATCAGTGGATTACTAGTTATGGATTGTATACAAGTCGAGGAACTCCATGAATTTATTATTAGCATAGTTAAAATCTTAACAGTCTATGAAAGCTATAAAAGTACTTCTGTCATAGCATGTTGCCACATATTTTTTCAGATTGGCTAATTATTATAGCTCATTTGCATCTACTTTCCAATCAAAAATAGCATAAATACCTCCAAAGTGTCTTGGTGGTCTTGATCATTTTATCACTGCTTGTAGGCACCACAGGCAATGATTACAATTTTGGGGTATAAAGAGTACAGTGAACTGATATTAAGACATGTCCTTGACTCACATAAATTTGATACTAACTTTGGAGTTACGTCTTCTTACTCTTGGATCCATTTAGGGTAATTTTTAAATTTGGTCTTCCAATCTACTGACTTGTTTTCCCTTTATTAGTTTGTGATTGTCTTTCATATATTTCATTTGCATTATGTGAATGAAAGACTATTTGAATGATTGACTACAAACTTATGGCATTCTGTTCTTAAACTTTTTCCCTTGCTAATGTGCACTTCCTTATCTTTAAAGATTTTTTTTTTCTGATTCCCAGGTTTGCATTTGTTTCATGTTTGCTAACTAATTTTTTGTGAATTGCTGTAGACTGAGTCCTCCTCTATTGCCAGGTGCCTGCATTTTCTAAATCTGTGTTAACTGTCCTTGCCTGTACTTTTGTATATTGCATTTTTATTTTAGGGTGACATGTTCGGCCCACACAAAATTCTACTTGTTGTTGCTATCTTATTATTTAGAGATACATAAATGATAATTAGAGTTTCATAATACAGCAGTACAAGACTCAGTAAAAGCTAAAGCAAAGTGCTTAATAGTCATCTGGTGATTAGACAGTCTCTGTTCCTGGTTTAAAAGAAAAAACAGAGGTCAAGACCATCCAAAAGAAGTTTAACCTTAGAACAACTGAAACTCGTATTTTTTAGTTTAAGAGGAAATTTTGACTTCTTACAGCAGCAATTACAAAACCACATTTATTAAGATATATGACTGCATTTACCTGACAAACACATGAATAAAAGAGGAACACATCTGTAAACCTATGATACTGGGTACTCAAATTGAGGGTAAGCTATTTAAAATAGCTTTTATATAATAAAAAAAAACAGTTCAACATCAGAAACCCCAGATAGTCACAGCATTTGGCTATCAATTTCTAAATATATTTCAAGTATATTAGCATAAAATACTAATTTTCCTTATCACTGTTTTTTTTTTTTTTTCTTCCCAGCCTAATGTCACTAACTGGAATTGCTAAGCCACTCTTTGATAGGTCATTGAGAGGAGAAGTGACTTAGAACTGGATGAAAGTCATTGTCACTCTAGCCTCGAAAGAATGCAAGGAGCACTCAGGAATAAAAGAATATTTCAAGCTGGAAGGGACTCACAAGGATCACAAAATCCTATTCCTGACCCTGCACAGGACAGCCCCAAGAATCCCACAGTGTGACTGAGGGCATTGTCTGAACACATCTTGAGTTGTGTCAGGCTGGTGCTGGCACTTCCCTGGGGAGCTGTTCCACTGGCCAGCCACCCTCTGGGTGAAGAATCTTTTCCTGATGTGCAACCCAAATTTCCCCAACACAACTTCAGACCATTTCTTCAGGTTCTGTCAGTGGCCACCACACAGAAGAGATCAGAGCATGCCCCTTTTCCTCAGGAGAAAGTTGTAGTTTGCAAGGGGGTCTCTCTTTGGTCTCCTCCATACTGACCAGACCAAAGAATCTCAGCTCCTCAGTGCGTGACTCCTATCAAAGCTCTTTACTATCTATGTAGCCCTCCTTTGGTCATCCACTAATAGATTAAAATCTTACATTGTGATGCTGAAAATTGCATACAGTATTCAAAGTTAGGCCACACTAATGCAGGGAACTACAGGCCAGGCAGCCTCACCTCTGTGCCTGGAAAGAAGATGTAACAGCTCATGCTGGTTGTCATTCCTCAGTACATGGAGGCAGAGATGTCAGTAGTTAACCTGGATTCAACAAGGGGACATCATGCTTTACCAAGCTGATTACCTTCTATTAATGGCATGGCTGTCAGGGTAGATGAGGAGGGGGCAGTGGATTCTATTGACCTTGACTTCAGCAAGGCTTTTGCCCCCCTCTCCCATAACAAGCACACAGAGAGGCTCAGCAAGTGTGAGTGAGATAGATGGACAGTGAGGGGTTTTTGGCTGAATGGCAGAGCTCAGAGCTGGTTGTGGAGGCCAGTTGGAGGCCCATAGCAGTGCTCCTCAGGGGTCAGTACTGGGTACAGTCTTCTTCAGCTCACTTATCAATGACCTGGGTGAAGAGACAGAGCTACCCTCAGCAAGTTTGCAGAGGACACAAACCTGGGAGAAATGACTGATATCCCAGAGAGCTGTGCTGCCATTCAGAGACCTGGACTGGATGGAGAGCTGGGCAGAGAGGAACCTAATGAATTTTGACAAAGGCAAGTGCGAGGTCCTGCACCTGGGGAAGAATAACCCCCGCACCAGCAGAGGCTGGGGCAAACCTGCTGGGAAGGAGCTGTGCAGAGAAGGGCCTGCAAGCTGTCCATGTGCAGTGTGGCTTTATGGCCAAGAATGCCAGTGGTGTCCTGGAGTTCATTAGGAAGAGCACTGACAGTAAGTTGAGGGAAGAGATCCTGCCCCTTTACTCTGCACTGGTGAGCCTTCGCCTTCAATTCTGTGTCTGTTTCTGGGCTGTTCAGTTCAAAAAAGGCGAGTACTTCTGGAGACCTACAAAGGCTGTTGGTGGACAGGAGCTTATGAGAAAAGGCTGAGCGAGCTGTGTTAGTTTAGCCTGGAGAAGATGGGACTGAATAGGGATCTTACCAATGCGAACAATTATCTTAAGGGCAGGTGTCAAGAGGATGGGACCAGACTGTCTCCAGTGACTGGACAAGAGACAATGGGCACAAACTGAAATACAGTTTGAGAAATATGGAAGTAACTGAATATGAGGAAAACCCTTCTTTTGAAGGTGACCAGGCACTGGAACAGGCTCCCCAAAGATGTTATGAACTCTCCTGTGGATTTATTCAAAACCTATATGATCTTAATTATGTGCAACCTGTTTTAAGTAAACCTTCTTTAGCAGGTCTAGTTGGATTAGATTGTCTCCAGAAATTCCGTTCAAACCCAACAATTCTGCGTTTCTGTGAATTTAGGAATTTGTTAATTTTATGATTGGAGCATTTCCACACTCCCTGCTAAAGTAACAGTTTAATGCAACTATTGTATTTAGTTACATATCTGTTGCTCGATTACTCTGTAACATTATTTCATGATAAACAGATTAGAAAATTATGCAAACAACACATTAGCATTTCAGCAATGAGGATATTTTCCCCATTCTAAAGCTTTCAGATTTGGTGTTATTTCTGGAAGAAGAAAGGGAATTAGATTTATAATACTTCTCTTTCCTTCTGTCATCACCTTTGAGCAGTAAGTATCTTACAGATTTTTTTTTCTATAAGTTTTTTATTTGGTTGCACTTTATTTCACATTAATATAAGCAACTTATAGCATTTTTAAAGAGTGAAACCAGCTTTCCAATATAATTCTGGCAAAGCACTGACCTGGAAAACCCTTGGCATTTCATTCTTTGGTCTCTCCTGAGAAGAAGTTGCCAATCATTCAGAACAGTGCCAAATTGTGTAGTGCTTTTGTGATGTGAAAAAGGATCTATTAAATGCTGGTGGGAGACTACCCAGCTGATTTATTTCATTTCAGTTGCAAACAAAGTAAATGAAGTCACCAGGCATAAATCTAGTTTTTCTCAAGAACAAAAAGCTACTTCAGTCATATTTTGCTTGCAGCTAGTGAATTTACTGTTTTTTGTAACTGGTTTGATACAAATATAAATTGCTTCATTTTTTTCCGCCTGTATTGTGCTCAAAGAATTTAAAGGAGAAAGGAGAAAAAAAAATAAAAGGAAGGTGAAAGAACTTTCCTGGCATTAACCAAAAAATAAAAAAAAAGAATGGATGCCAAGTCTTGACAGCTAGACTCAGAAAAAAAAAAAAACAGTGCTGACTTTCTGGAAAATTAAAATATCTAAGAATGGACATATAGGGGAAAATGAGAAACTTGAGGTAAAACATGACATTGGCGAATCTCTTAGTCTGATTTACAAATGAAAAGAAAACCTTGAGCTGAGTTAGAAGAATGCAATCTAATTGCCTTACAGGAGAATAAATAGTAAATTAAAGATGGAAAACTTTCAGGAAATCAGGAGTGAATTTGTCTGTCATGACCGTGAAAACAAAAGTGGAGAAAAAAAAGAGGGATGGAACGCATGCTTTAATGTTCTTATGTCAGAGGAGGCCGGCTAGAGGGAAAATAGCAAACATAATAAAGACAACAATATATATGCATGCATCGAAGTATCTTAAAGCCGATGAACTTTTTCTGTGTAAAATCCCTATAAATCTAAATCATCCTGAAACTGATAGCTAAGATCCTGTCCCTTTTGAAAATCCTGGATTTTGCATTTCATGCTTGTATCCACCTCTGAATGAAATTTCTTGTTCTCACGGATGTAATTGATGTAGGAGTCAGCCAACACCATAAATGAAGATATCAGGACTCTACTAGCTATATAACCTGGTACAGTCTTCTGACCTCCAACTTCAAAACTTGTTTAGGACCTTGGTTTTTATTCCCTTTTAAGTTAGGTTACAGGCCTTGGGCAACACCTAAACTTTCAGTTTTCCTATATCTTCAGTTGTTCAGATGAAAATAACTAGCTCCTTGTCCTGTTATAGATGACAAAAGTGTAGAGTGGGAGAGTGGATTATGGGACTTCGCAAGCCTTTAGTATTGATGTTGAGACTCTGGCATTACTGGTCCCAGTATTCTTTCTTTGGAAAAACATTATTTGATTAAGAGAATCCTTGCATAATACTTCTTCACAGACCATTTCCTAGTGAAATGCAACAGCAAATTCACACGATATTCAGTCTGATGAAGGAGAATAAAATAATTGGGATAAATATACAATATTTATCCCTTGAAGTCCTGGCTTATATAAATATGTTTTGAGGGGCAAAAAATGTGGGTCCAGAACATACATGCTTTATGTTTAAAATCATAGAGAGATGTACGGCTGGTGACAGGCCAGACTGTCCTCAGTTGTAAGCAGAGCATCCTCTCATTCCACTGAAGTACCAGCAGTGAGCAAAAGTCTTCCTTGTCATTATATATTGTGTGAGATGGTGGGTCAGCAGAAATGTATCTGGCCAGGTTGCATTGTGGTTCACTGTTCCTCATTCTTATGGACATTTTTGCTTTAAGAATGAGAAAGCAACCGGAAGAACATATCCCTTCTGAGCCTGTCTCAGTCTGAAAAAAGCTTTTTCAGGAGATGTCCATGCCTTTGCCCTTGAAGTCAGGAAAGCATTCCAAGAGTTTTAGATATGTTATGTGGTTGACTAGTGCAAGTAGAAAGAGATGAGTTGTGAGTTTCCTTCCTGGGGTGTCACAGGACATGGTAGCAGGTTTCCAAAATAAAAATAAGGTGGGTTTAAGGAATGGAGAAATGCTCGTATTCACATGCAGCACATTAGGTATATATTCCTGAAGATGTTGTCTTGTAAATTAAATCAAGGAAGTATCTTGTTGGCAGCAATTCTACCTGTCCATCTGTATTCCTTTTCCTCTGCCTTATCTGGAAAATTCAAACTTTTTGAGTATTACTGATGTGTCAACTTTGAAAATAATTTGTTGTTATTGATGAAAGCGCTGCTTCAGCACAAAATGAGAGAGTTTGTATTGGTGCCGAATATCCTGTTATTGCTAAGGAAACCTTTTCTAGGCTATCATTCAAATTTTCCTATTAGTGCTAGATTTGTTTAGAATGAGAAAAAAATACATGAAAGAGCTAAAAAATGCAGCTAACTTATGAGATGGTTATTAATTAAAACCACAGTATTGAGAGTATAATATGAACAAGAGACTATATTTCTTGTTCTTAAATGCAAAAGAGTGCTAAAGTAATTAATGGTGTGGTTTCCTAAAGATATTGAAATGTGGAATTTGGGTTATCACGTATTTCTGTTTTTTTGTTAGCAAGTATGTATATATTGAGTAAGATATAATAATGTAATCATAATTTAAACATAAAATTAACATAGCTAGATCTCACTTACTCCAAAATCTTTATTATAATATAATCTCTTTTTCATTAAAATAGCATTTATGCTCTATTCTTGACTGGTATTTTGAATGAAAATTTGCTTTATCTTGGGGACTTATTTTATGTTACTTATTCTTCACATTTTGGAGCTTTTATTTTTGACCATGAAATAAGCCTAATAATGAAAGTCATAAAACTTGTTTAATATCATTAAACTATAGTTTTATTATTATATTCTATCTTACAGAACTTTTTATTTCAATATGTGCTAAAATCACATGAAAATTATTTTGGTTTTTTTTTCCTGCCTACTTTTTAAATGTTTAAACAATCTTATACATTTTATACTGTATTTTGTTGCATCACCAATATTGTGAGCATTAAATTTAGGCAGATTGTTCTCTCTGCGTTCTGTTTTCCTGGGTATTCAGAGTGAAATAATTTAGAATTTCACTGAAGTGTTCAATCCAGAATTATTTTGTCTCAAAAACTTCTGTTACACCACAATGAGAGTTTAAACTAGAACTTCTTTATGGGAAAAATTTATCAAACATGTGCACAAGTGACCTGCAAGAGTATACCTTTACAAATTTCTCCTTAAGCCTAATATGATAAAAAACCTGTGTGGTCATTTTGTAAAAATTGATCTTCTATTCCACTATGAAAAATTTACTTATATAATTTAATGAATCCAGTTTTATTTAGAACTTACAAAATCTTAGTGATTCTGGGAATGTAATTTTACTCTCTTTGGGAAAGTCAAGGTTTCAGAAATAGGCAAAGGCTTGGAAATTGCTGGACGAGTATTGATGCAGTGACCCTACACATGATTTACTGGCCTATACCATTGCTGAAAATTCAAATGTCCTTGGAAGCAGAGCTGAAACAATCCCTCAGCTACAAACTTGAAATGGTGCAAACAGTTATGTAATGTTTTCAGCAAAGTATGTAATGTGATGGGAGTTATGCTATTGAAATTTTGCAGCTTGTGTAAAATATTTTCAGAAGCCTTTCAGAAAAGGATCTTGTGCTATTTGATCTTGCTTTAAATACCTTTGAAAGCATTAGTTTGGAAGCAAGACTTAACTGACATTAATGTTAGATCCCTGTTGTCATCTCATATTTTCTGTCAGTATGGATTTTGTGTAATTCTGTTGAGTTAAATTAGCATGAAATTTGTATTACTTGAAAGTAACTAGGTTTTAGTTCCAAATTTAAATTCAAAATTTCTATGCAACACTTAACATCTGACTTTACATTTCCAATCAGAATTATTTATTACATGTTTTACAAATAAAAAAGGTAAAGGAAATAAAATTATATGTACCCATCTCATTACCGTCAGGGGATGGAGGAAATGGGTGACTACTTATTGGCTGCTTACACAGGTATTTAACAAAGCAATAAAAATGTCGACATGTTCACTGTTCCTCTCCTCTTGACATACTCTTTTTTCAATATGGGAGTACAGCTGCATTTTTGCCTCCCTATTAGTAGCATAAAATGTGGTGTTTATTATTATAGACTGGCATACATGCAGTCTGCACATGCAGATTTAACAGCACAGAATGAAATAGTATTGATATAGGATAAAAGAGCAACTAGGTTTGTCTTTTTCTAATAAACTATGCATAAATCACACAGTAGCTGCTTTTTAAAAATTGGAAAATAGGCATTTAAAATAGATTTTCCATGAAGATATTCCAGAATTAACATGATGAAGTGAAGAGAAGATAGTGCAGCCTTTGATTCTCCTCCCTTCTTTGCTTGAGCTGATGTGTGGACTGAAATCTAGTATTCAACATTAAAGCAGCAATCTGCAGCAGAGTGGATGAATTTGTGATAAATTGTCCCTTGAGGTTTATAAAACATATTCTCTATAAAACCAGCCACTGTATGTTTCTCCACATTAGTCAGTTTCTGACATTCAGGCTACTGAAGCTTCTAGGCCAGTAGTGGTATCTGCCATCCCAAAGCTGTAAACAACTCTTTGTTTATAGCAGCAGTGCTCATACATCCATTTCAAGGTTTTACAGCGATAAAAGGCTGACTGCCTACATAAACTGGAGTGGGCTGCAATGTTGTTATTTTGTTTATTGCTCTTTTACTGCAGTGGTCAAATAGTTCCTCTGAGACTAGACACTGGTACTCTGCCATCTGTACAGTCAGTGTTAGACAACTTGTGTCAACTAAACAAACCACTACGACAAACAATTATAATGAGCATACTAATTAAATAAAATGTTGCCATATTAAATTGTGGGGGAAATGTGGAAGATTAATAGCAAATTAAGAAGAAGTTGTCAGTTACCTTTTAATGGATAATGACAGTAGCCCCAAGAGAGGTTTTGATTATATTCATGCTGCTTCATTTCTTCAGTCTGAACTATTGTTGTAATTCATGTCATTTTATTACACCAAGAAAATAAGGGTTTGCTACTTAAGACCGATAAAAGATTTTTGCTACATCTGCTTAGCATTAAGTGTTGTCATTTTATAACAGAACAATAAAATTTTGAAGTTTATGTGGCATTCATTCCCTCAAAATTCACTGTTGGAGGCACAGTGTTTTCTCCTCTCTTCATAAGGCTCAGAAGTTTCTTCAGATGTTAAGAAAATACATATTTACGGTTTTTTTTTTGTAGTTGACCTTTCCTTTGAAAAATCACGTTAATAAAAGGAAGACCAAGTAAGAGAGGCTTTCCACCTACAATTTAAAACATTTTAAAGGGTACCCTAAATTTAAAAAGTTTATCCATAAGCCGTGATTTTTTAATCAGGGATATATGCCTTACTGCCGAGCTTATTGTGCCAGATTCTTAAACGAGTTCCCTTAAGTTATTATTCCTTATTTTACTGGTCACATTTCAAGTCACTGAACACTTTAGTATTTAAAAAATAAATAAATAAAAAGAAACAAGCAGCTTAATTGATTTTAAATAATATCAGGCTCTCACAAAAATATGGAAGCAGCAAATCACATGGGAATGTAATGAACATCTGCAAATATATGTTAATTGGTCAGTTTAAAATGTCTCTTTAGCTTCAGTGGGAAATTTTTAGCCACAAACTATTGTCATTGTTAAAGGGAAAAAGGGAGAAAATTGAGAATGGATTCATCTTTTCCTGTTACTTGAGTAGTTACATTATAAAAATTGGAAGCCTGAAAGATTATTTCTCTAATTAAGCCTAGATTTATTGTAGATAAGGTAATTATGGGGATATCCCATGGTTTAATCCTGACTAGTGTTGATAACATGGTGCTAAACTCAAAGCTCCCTGACCAGCATTTTCTGGTAATAAGGCAAAGGACTGGCTGCTTTGAACTCAGCCTTAATGAAGAGCTGTTACAAAACCTGAACTTTTGCTGAGCACATTAAAGGTCTTGCATAATAAAAATCTTTAGGGAACATACCCAAGAATTTCAATCTGCTGTGAAAACATTGTCGACTGGGGTGTGTTCCTCTTTTCCAAGCACAGAATTCTGAAGTGGATTTTTTTAAAGAGTAGATTAAAGTAGTGAAAACACATTCGATGGTTTCTATTCAGTGGATTCTCCTTTTTGATTTAATTGATATGGAAAGGATGCCTAGAAAGGTAATAGTTGATTGTTGATTGTAATTGTTGATAAGAAATAATACTTGCTATCTACTACAAAGAAATTATATTTAAACATTTTCACTCTTAAATAGACTGTTAACAAAGGATTTGTCTCTTACCAAATATAAGGAATGTGAGAATAAAGGAATTGCTGGTCTCCAGAGACTGAAATGAACAACACTACTTCTTTCTCCCTAGGGAGACCAAGGCAATATTCTGTGAAATAAAAATCTGTGATAAAGCCTCCAAGAACACACTAGTACATGAAAAAAGCAGGGTTCATTATAATCAATGTGGGTGTGAATTATTTAGATTAAATGAAGATGGCATAAATTTAACCAGAACTGTTTGTTTTGCAGTGAAGTTAGGTAGTTGCTGGCAATTAGCTAGACAAGGAAGACAATGCTCATGTAGCTGAAGCAATTGATGGGAAATCAGCAGACCTTGCTTCAGCTATAAATTTCACAAATAGTGATGTAAGGCATTTAGATTCAGATATGCAAACAATGTGTCTCCCACATAAATCAAATACTCCTTGAATCTCTGATGGTAGATTTTCTGTTTGCATTGTAAAGTTTGGCAGTGGTGGGGAGAGTGTCAAACTCATGGCAGGTATTTAAGATATCCAGTAAAATAAGAAAAAATTGAGAGGTTTTGTCCATTTTAAATACTGACATTTTGCCATCCTATTTCTTAGCTATTACATTGGTAATAGCTATAGGCATGACTGAAATGTATTGCTGGAGCCTTCTATGACAATCTCATGAAGTCACAGTTTTACAGTGCAGCCATCCTGTTCTACACATTATGAAAAGAAAAAAGTAAAAAAAAGGACAAAAGCATTATTAGGTAGGGTCATCAGATGATCTCTACAAACATATAATAGTAAATAGACAAGTGTTTATATGTATGTGGGTATGTTTGTGCATGTATTACAGTCTACCTACCTGAATAAAAAAAATCTTGCAGCATTAACTGTTTTCCTTAGTAACTCTACTTTCCTAAGTTTAAAGATTCTGCAGTTGACATTTGTATCAAAGGGTTAAGGTCTTTGTTGTCAGAAGGATGGATGACTTCATTATGACTGCAGTGCATGACTGAGAAAACAGAAAGGTTGAGATGGGAGCAGTCACAGAGTTGCTGAGCTAAGAGGCTAAGTGCTGCTTGGGACAGCTGATTTGTCATTGATACCTAATATATCACAGCAAGCAGAAAACATGCTTGTTTTCTGGAGAACTCTGGTAAAAAAGGCAGGTGTTTATAAAGAAAATCCAGTTGTTAATACGTGGTGGTAAATCATTGCAATTACTGCATGATCCATGAGAGTTGGTAGAGTTGTTTGGTTGTAATGACTCGTTCAATCAGGAATACTATTGAAGGTGTCCGAGCCTGTGGCAGTGGGTTGGACTCAATGACCACTAAAGGCTTTTTCCTACAAAACAATTGTATGATCCTATGAATAAAATTTTATATCTTGTATATAATACTTAAAGTGCTAATTTGATCTATATTAAATTAACTAATACAATTTTTTTTCTTTGTTTACATTAAGATGAGCATCTGACAAACTACAATAGATTTCATTAATTGAATGATTTAATTGAATTTCATTGAATGTTTTAATTGAATGATCATTAAATGATCTGTAGAGCAGGCATTTCTCACTAGGAGGAATTATTTACTAAAAAAGATGTTGATGTGATATAATTTAGGAACACAAAGCATTCAAAAGTATAGATTCATTTTTTTTCTATATAAACTACTACACTATGGATGTACGAAATTTCATTTAGTCTCTCTTTTTATTATGTATTTTTTTTCTTTACAACCATTAGCTCTAATTTTATTTAAGTAGGCTATATTTGCCAAGATCATACAGCTCTTTTAATTGTCCCAAAAGCCTCTTCTGTGTCTCCTCTGTTCTTTGCAATCTCTTAGAAAGCAGATGTAAAACATTACTATTTTGATATAGTGGAGAGTCTGTCTTAGCTAATTCAGCAGGTGTAAAAGAGTATAGTAAAATGGAAAATTAGATTATTATACTACTTGTGGTCTTCTTAAACTTGAACTCAGTTGCTAAGTGTTTTCTTCTGGAGAGTGACTGGACTTGCAGTTGCTTTTCTGTAGCTGGAAACCTCAGTTAATGCTACCTACCGAGAGTATAAATACTAGTCTAAAAATGTAAACTACCACTTCATAAATTCTAAAGTTTTGATTTTTCATTACTAATATTAGACAACCACAGATGATGTAGAGACAATCCTGGTCTCCTGGCTAGGTTAACTTGTCCTTCATAGCACCTGCTTTTAAACTGATTGAACAGTAAACCACTGTTTCTATGGTTACACTGATATTTTTTGACTCAAGAAGTATAGTATACTATATTGCTGAATATAGTAATACTGCAAACTTCACCATTTTCACAATTAAAAACATAAAAATTGAACATCTTCCATCATGTATATGTCTCTGTATAAGTTATAAATAACTCTCTTTTATTTTACCAGGAAGAAAAGCTTTTCACAGGATATTTACTAGTACTGTGGTAGTATCAAAGGTCTATGCAATGATCTGTCTGGGATCAGAGCTCTTGGTTTGTAACTTGGCAGTTTTCAAGGTGTTTTCTTATAAGAGCTTGTACAGTACAGAACTTAAGAACTTTTGTGTTGAAAAATATATGCAAAAAATATATATATAATAGAAACATGGAATGATTTAGGTACATAATGATGTCTGAAAATCATCTAGGCCAAAGCATCCCTGTTGGATTGGATTGCTCATGACATTGTCTGGTAAGGTTTAAGTGTCTCCAGGCACAGAGTTCTCATAACCTCTTTGGGGACTCTTACCACCTTCACCATGAAAAAGTATACATAACTTTAATCAAAATTGGTTTATTTCAACTTGTAATTTTTTGCCTACCATCCTTCAACTGTGAACATCTGAGAAGAATCTGCCTTCATATTTCCTTTCTATCAAGTGTCTGTAGATGCCAATAAGAGCCCCCAAAGCCATCCCTTCTCAGGCTGAACACACTGAGCTCCACCAGCCTCCTCTTGAACAATTGTTGCTCCAGCTCCCACTCACCTTGGTTGTCTACATGCAATATCAGTGCCATATAGGAGAGTCCTAGTTTGGGAAAAGCATCATGTGTGTCTCAAGTATGGGAGCCGGATGTCCTATGCTGGACCTTCTGGTTTCACTCTGCTTGCATAGCTCTGGACATGGGAGGGTCTACTTACACCTGCGAGACTTTGTTGCCACCTGTGTCCCCCAGTGTCTTCAGACGTGTTACTGCCCAGGGTCAGTGGGTGCTTGGGGTTGCACGTCGCATTTTGGGTCTTCTAATAAAACTTTACCTTTCAGCTGGAGTGGAAGGCAGTTTGAACTTTTAAATTTATTTCGGTTCTTATGTGCCGCACTTGTTTGGGAAAAAAACCACCAGTTTTGTGCTGGTTATCCACTAGTTTGACAGTGAATGAATGATTGAGCTACTAAAGTGGGAAGATATTTAGAGTATACATGAAATACAAACTTCAATGCTTTTAAAAGTAAAAGTATCAGAAACAGTCCAGACAATTCAAAAGGTTTAGGAACTGAGATATACTCTGGAATTTCATACTCATTAACTGGACATTGTAATGGAAGGACCAAATGTGTTTTCCACTTTAAAGCACAATCTTAGAACAAGAAATAAAAAGCTAGTTGTGGTGTGTGCTTAGTTGGAACCTAAGCAACGGAAGAATTCCAAATGCATTGACTAAAAATTCAGAGTTCTGAGAAGGCTCATATAGAACTGTGTTTCTTGTGAGTTTTGCATCTACCTATTAAAATACTGTGTTTTGAGCATGGACAATTAAAAGTTTTTGTGCAAACCCCAGAAAAGCATGTCCTAGTATGGAAGTGTAATTTTAAGAATGAAGAGGTCCCTCAAATGTCCCTCAGTGGGAAAATGTGACTTTTCAACTCTTGTCAGGCATTCCTATAAAAATTACATGTTGACTATAGATCTGCAATTAATGAGAAGTGTTCTGCTTTGTCTCCAGAATATTGAAAAAAGAAAAAAAGAAAATTCTCTACTGCTGTGTTTAGTAAAACAGATGTGTCTATTCACAATAAATTATCAGAGACACATACACTGGTTTCCTAAAAGTAATTTGATTTGGTGTCAGTCGACAGTTCAGAGTCGTATGAATGGCAGCAGTCTTGTAAATTGGTTTTACCTTGTGATACGTTGTTACTAGACTCTGCTTTTCTTTTTCAGGGAAATTGAAAGCAAACCCAGGTTTTTACAAGCAATTAATTTATGCACTCTTGTAAATAGTTCTTTCAATTATAAGCACTACTTTTTTACACACATTCCATTCTCTGACAAAAACCCACAGATGTGATCACAACTGTATGTAAGATAAAATTTTTTAGTTCTCTCTTCATGCCTACTGCACTTGTAATGCATTCTTCACTGTAGGAACTGAGTGGCCCTATAGGATCTATGTCAATTGACAAATTGGCTGAATAACACCATGCTGGCTGAGCTAATTTTCGTCTTCCTGATTTCCACATTTATATCCTATAAATTTAGGTTTTGTGTTGACATTTAGTTTACAGAGTAAAATAACTTTATCTTTGGTCATTGACTAAGTAGCAAATTATGTGAAAGTTGAAATTGCAATTGCGAGCCACTACATCCAAACATTATTAAGTGCTGCTCTCAGAAGGTGCATTTTTTACCTATTTTTCTCCACATATAAGGCAGCTCTCTATCATTTTGGATCCTCATGCACTCAGGCTATTATCTGAGAAAAACATGTTATGTAGATTTACTGCATAAAATATGCCTGTAGTCAATCAACTTTACATACCTACACCCATTCAAAATGTTTTTGCTGTTCTAAATATTCTATAGATAGAGAATCTATATAATAGAATTATAGAATGATTTGGGTTAGAAGGGACTTTTAAAGATCATTTAGCACCAATCCCATCCAACCTCGTCTTGAGCACTTCTAGGGCTAGGGCACCCATCTTCTCTGGGCCACCATCTCATCACAATCACTGCAAAAAATTCCTTCTGTATGTCCAATCTAAACCTATGACCTGTCCGTATAAAACCTTTGTCCCTTGTCCTGTCACTACAGGCCCTGGTAAAAAATCTCCCTCCATCTTTCTTAAATCTTTCTTATGTATTCATACAATATTAATTAAAGCAAATTAATAAAAAAAAAAAAGAAAGGAGTTGGAAAAATACTCTTTGTGCCCTTTGCAAACACCAGATATTAGTTAATATTAGCATAGCCTCTGCAAAATTACATGTGATTATTCCAAACCAATTTCTGTCATATCAGACATCTTTGGAGGAATCCTTTTTTTTTAAAGTCTAATTTAGCCCTTATTTACTCAACAATTTTTCCATCAAGGGGTAATTCATAGCCATGGTGGTGGACCCAGGGCTGTTTGGAGGTCTGTGGCTACCTAGTCTTATCTTTTTTGTGTGCAAGTGAACTCTAGTGCTTGCGTCATAGCTGGGTCCTTAAGGTTGGTTATTTAATGAATACATGACATAAATGGCTTTTTACCACTCTTTTTTTTCCCCCTCTGAATTACACTGCCCTTCCATGGCAAAACAATAAGCCTTTTAACTTCACCAGTGAAAAAGCTATGCTTTCTCAGAAGCAAACTCAGAGCTAATCCTTCCTGCAATATTTTCACTGTTAAGAAGGACATGAATAATCTCAAGTATAGCCTTTCTTAATGATCATTGTAGCAGTAAGTCATGATGCATTTGTTGATGATCTAAAGTACTCTCTGAGGTTCTGAAAACCAGAGCAATGCAAAATGTCCATGTCTACAGCTTTAGCAGCATGGATTTCAGTGTGGGAGGATTTTCCAGGCTTACAGGTGGTATGGCATAAAAATGTGGAAATATTTGAAAGCAGGCAAACAGTTTTATCACATAAAGATACTTCCCCAAACACATTTAGCACTTTCAAAATCAGAACAAACTAGTTCACTTTAACTGTATTAAATTTTCAAGAGGATTTTTTACCATACTGCTTTTTATCCCATATAACTGGAACATATGCAATAAACACCAAAGACAATAGTCCTGCATAGTTCCTAGAAGGAGATAAAATGAAGAATGTTTCTGTTAAAGGTTAATTATCTAAAAAACATGATGCCAACCAACCCTCACCATCTTGCCACCCAAATGAGTCTCTCCAATAAACAGTGTTAACTTTTCCTAACCTGAGTCTTCTCTTCTTCATAACATGGTCATGTAGAACTCTAGGGTTGTCTACACAGAATACTCAGAAACAGAGGTACAGTGCCTCCCAAGGCTTTTACAAATTAATAAAGACACATTTTCCTACTTTTTTTCTTTTAATTTTGGTTTTTGTTATTTGTAGGTGTTGGTGGTTTTTTCCTCCTTAATTTCAGTTTTGTATCAGCTGAGTAACATTTCATTAATTACTTGCATTTCTAATATTTGATGAGAGCCAAAGCTAGGATTCATGAAATCCATGCCATTTTAGTTTTATAAATATACTATGCCTATTTTGAAACTTAGATATTTTGGATGTTTCAGCTGTCTTTATGCTGTACTATTTGCTTTAATTGGGAAAAGAGGTAATTATGTAAATGTTTGTTGAAAGAGATTTAAACAGCCATGCAATTATTTCCCCTTTGCGTTCAACTTCACACACTGCTTTTATTTTCATCTTTTATTTTACTTCAAGAAAACATTTTTAATACTCGTGTAGAGTTATATCCTGTCACCTGCCTCTTCCCTTTCTGTTTTAGTAGAATAGATCTGCATTGCTTAGGTATTTATTCTCATTAAAAAAAAGTGTTGAAGGACATATTTCCATGGTTTATGAACTTTATATTTTCTTTATTTGTAATGGCAAACTATTCCATTCTGAAGAAATCAGACATCGCACAATGTTATCTCCAACAATCCCAAAGAAGATGTAATTAAGTTCACAAAGCAGTTATACATAATTGCAGCAATGCAGTCAAGCTCAGCTGGGTAGCCTAAATTAGGAAGTATGCACGTAGCACGGCAACGTGCCACATTTCCAATAACTGAGGTCATGAGCATGCTTTCAAATAGTCCTTTAATTTAAAACTGCTATTAAAAGAGTTTAGTTATGAACTAATGGACCTAGGAAAGTAGCCAGTCTATACTGCTTGCTGAATCTTAGTATACTTTGAATCTGTATCGATTGTAATCATACAGTCGTTAAGGTTGGAAAAGACTCAAGATGCTGAGTCCAGCTGTAAACCAAAGTCTGTCAAGTCCAGAAAAAGCATAACAGACAAAAAAAACCTAGGACTTAAACTGTTACTTTGCCCAGAGACTTCACTTGATAGTGTTAAGTCAAGAAAAACTATCCACAGCAGGTTCTGAATTACAGATTTTTTTTATTGGCATCCCCTTTCCTTTCTGTATGGGTTCATATCTCAAGTTCTGACCCAACAACCCCTTTCTTACTCTGATCTTATAGAGAGAAGGTTCTGGCAGGTTGTCAGTATCCTTTCACTGGTAATATAGATCCCAAAGATCCTGCTTCTCTCTCCCATTAAACATCTCCTCAATTTCACTTCATCAAGTGAACATTGTGCTCTGACTCTGTAACCAGTTTTCATAGTGGCTCCATTCATGTTGATGACTATAACCAGAAAGGTCCTTCTTTGCCATGAGATTTTTCTAAGGAGATTGTATCAATCTCTAGGTTCTCTGCCCCTAGCTTTTAATGATTAAAAATGTATATTAGTATCTGTGTAATAAGTATTTCTTAAAGGTATCGGATTTTAGCTGTAACAAGTGATTAATTTTGGTATTAGAAATTACTTATCTTCAAATTAATGATTTTTTCTTTATGGTATTAGTCAGAATACTCCCTGTAAATGAAGGTTATTCAGAAATATAAATCTGATTTTTAGTTAACCTATCATTACATTAGGATAGCAATTTGGTATTACAAACATAAATAAATATTGACCTCTGGTGTTAAAAAAAGAGAAGCTCAATGCACGTTTGAGTGGGACAAATAGATATACATTTTTAATAAAAGATTATGGGTGAATATATATATATATATGTATAATTTGTGGTTATTTTCCTGATTAAACTGCTAGATACAAATTAATAAACAAAGCAATTAGGAAAAGAATTTTTCTGGTTTTTTAGTTGGTTTTTGTTGTAGTCTTCTTTCTTGGTTGGTTGATTAGGTTTTAGTGTTTTGGTTTGGTTTGGTTTTTTTTTTCTGGTTTGTTTCTTTGGTTGGTTGATTGCTTGGTTGTTTCTTAAGAGTTTGCTATGCAGATTTTCCAGAAAAATTAAAAATAACTTTTGGGTATGGGGTTTTTAGGTGAATAAATAATGCTCATACTAAAATATTCTGTCAGCAGGGAAAATGTAATGAAAGAATATTTTGAAAAGAAATATTGGAGAGTAATTTTATGGTGGCATTCAGAATGAAAAATAATGTTGTTTTCTGTTTTTTTCATATTTCTTATCTTGTATGACTGAGTCAGTTTGAGGGGTTTTTGGGTTTGTTTTGTTTTGTTTTGTTTTTTTAACTGTTGAGCATGGAGAAGAGCATTAAAGTAGCTTCAATATCCTTTCTCCCTCCCCTGCCCCTTTTTTTCCAGTGTGGTTTTTAAAAGTTATTATTTTATTTTATTTAAAGGAGGCCTGCTTATGGTTATGAAAGTATTAATTTCCAATAACGTTTGATAGCCATGAATGCACACTCTTCATTATAACATTTCAAATTTTCTCTTACTGCCTTTAGCAATTTTAATTTTCAGTAATGTACAACCTCCATTAATATAGTTGTGCTCTCCTAATGTTTAATTCTTTCCTAACACATGCAGAGCATAGATTAAAGATACTGGAGGCAGAACAGAGTTAAGATGTAAAGTTACCTTGTTAGTAGTCAGTGGAGGTTCCGCCATTAATGGAAATGTTGACTAGATAAAATGAGTCCTAATATCATAAAATATGCTTAATATACTTGACCGAATGTATTTTTACTGTTTGGATCTAATCAGTTAAGTACAGAACAGAAAGCAGAGTTAGTGATTTGGGGAATGTAAGAAAAATTGAACTGGAGTGCGGGGGCAGTCTGCTGTTCCTATGTTTGCCAGGAGACAAAGAAGGGAGAGAAAAAGCCTCAGGTGATCTTAATTTTCTGAGCTATTCCTGCCTTTCCTCGACTTCCTGAGTTCCTTCAGAATACCAAACAACCTTTCCCCTCCATATTATCAGTTTAATTTACTGGATGGCCCTGCCAGGTGGTTTGGGGGAGTGAAACATTACTGCCCAAATGCTTACCACAGTAGTGTAGGCTAGAGGACAGAACCACTAAGGTCAGTATCAAGTTCATCCTCACATATCCATGCGTAAGTGTGCTCTTACCAGTCTTCTTGAAATGATGCCTTCTTTCTGAAATACTTCTAAAGCAAATAGATAAATTCAAAATAGGAAGCCACGGGTGTCAGAAGAAGGTTATAAATTTTAGTTCTGAATGTCTATTTTCATGTGAAGTGTTTCCTGAGACAATAGGAACTTGTTTTTTCTCCTTCACCATTAGCAGGAAGCAAAATTTTCCCTAGTGTTCTGTTTTGGTACCTAATTTTATTCTATCTTTTTATCAATGGTCTGGATAACACGATTGAGTGCTGCCTCAGTCAATTTTCAGATGACTCCAAGCTGGGTGGGAGTGTTTGCCTGCTGGGGGAAAGATAGGAAGGTTTTGAAGAGGGATACAGAGAGGTTGGATCAACATGCCAAGGCCAGTGGGATGAAGTTCAACAGCACAAAAGGCTGAGTCCTGCACTTGAGTCACAACATCCCCAGGCATTGCTACAAGCTGGGGAAAGAATGGCTGGAAATATGCCTAGCAAAAATAGAACCTGGGAATGCTGGTCAACAGTGGCTGGACATGAACCAGCAGCAATAAGGCCATGGGCATCCTGCCCTGTGTCACCAATAATGCGGCCAGTAGGACCAGGAGAGGGATTGTCCCCTGTACTCAGAACTGGTGAGGCCACATCTCAAATCCTGTGTCCAGTTTTGGGCCTTTCACTAGACAAAAAAAATGAAAGTGAGACCTGAGAAACACAACAAAGCTGATAAAGGGTCTGGAGGAGCTGAGGGAGCTGCTACAGCCTGCAGAAAAGAAGACTCAGGGTCTTCTTGTAGAACCCTCTACAACCAGCTAAAAAGAGGTCATAGCAAGGGCAGCCTCAGTCTCTTCTCCCAATTAGCAAGCAGTAAGACAAGAGGAAAAAACCTCAAGTTGCACCAGGGGAGGTTTAGATTGAATGTAATGAAAAATTTCTTCGCTGAAGTGGTTATCAAACATTGGAACAAACTGCCCATTGCAGTAGTTAAGTGAGGATTCCTGGAATTTAAAAAATGTGTAGATAACAAGTTAGGGATGTAGTTTAGTACTTGACTTGGCAGAGTTAGATTTCTGGTTAGATATGTTTGGTTTAAGTGTCCTTTTCAATCTAAAGAATTGTATGAGTCTATGACTGTAATATATATTTTTGTTCTGAGAAAATTTGATTATCAGTGTTTTACAGTACTGCCACTGTAAAAGAGAAGCTTAAGCCATTCTTTGATTTTGTTTAACTCTTTCTGTGGAAATACGTAGGGAGAGTTTATGATCTCTCCTTACATTGAACAGATTATGTAAATGAATTGAAAGGAAGTTGGAAGCATAAATCACAGATGTCGGTTTGATAGAAAGTTTGTAACCAGAAAAATCTACAGCTCCCAAATCCCAATGTGTTAATTACAAGGCGACATCTGGTATACAAATTTATGCCGAGCTAAGAAATGTTCAGACTAAAATAGAGTATGCCTAAGTGGGCTTAGTATCTAAAACCTACATTCATCATAGGGAAACTTAAAATCATGTGATCGTGAAGTGTCTGTGATCTAAACTGTCTGCAGCTAGAGAAGTGATATAAACTGGAAGGGAAAGCAATTAAAGACAGTTGAAGCAGGTTAGATGAGCTAGTCATGTAAACCTGGCCAATGTTATATTTTCATTTTATATTATATACACATATAATATATATGGGCTGGATAGAAAAATTAAAAATTCCTTAATTTCATAGCATATATTGTCTCTGAACTAACAAAGGAGATGTGTTTTCACTGATTTAGCGTTAAAAACAAAAAGAGTGGAGCCAGTTATATCTGCTGGAGTGCATGTGGTTACAGAAGACTCTAATGCTGTAACTGATTTTATGGATAATATGTAAGTATTTGAAAATGGGATAATTCAAACACAACTGTACAACTTACTGCCAACTTAAATTTTGAGTAGGGACTCTATATTTTAAAAAAATTAATTTTAGTTAAAACTTGACACTTACTTTTTAAAACAGAAATACCTTCAGTAGCTATTGAATGTGCAATTCTCTTTTAAATTGCCTGTAGAGTCAATGAGGACCCCCATGACACAACATACTCCCATATTTTACTCGTCAGAGGAATTATATGAATTAGGATCTAGGAAGAAAGAGATTACAGGAGTTCCTTTGCCTAAGGACCAAAATGATAATTTTGCTACTTCAGACTAACTATATCATCCATATGACAGAAATCAACATTAAAAAAAAGTCTGATTTTGAAAGCCTGGAAGATTATTCATATTGAATCTCTTCAGCGGGGGGCGGGGGAGGGGTGGCGTGGGGGGGGTGAAGGCATTGTATAAAATCAGCCTTCCTGGTGACTAACTACGAAGGAAAAGTAACACTCCATAAATTTTACTTCAGATCACTTCAAGCTGCATATGACATCAAATAAGGATAACACTGGCCCTTACAATTTTACAAGTTTTTGAGTACTCTAAATGAACCTTGATTAAAAATTAAATTTTTTACTGGAAATGTGCAATATATTCACTTTTAAATCATATACAGTCAGAAAAACACTGTAGAATGGAATTAGAAGTTTGCATTTCCTTAAAAAAAAATTAATTCTAATATTACAGATTTCTGATCACCAAGGCTTTAATCTGAACACATCTGTATGTATAAACCAAGAAAAAGCTGTGTAATCTGGATATATTTAGGTACACTGAATTAGCAATCTTTCAAAGTAAAAACTGATGATCTGTTTGGCTTAACATGGGAAAATTCAGTAATTCAGTTATAGGGAAGGAGTTCAGTTCCTGCCATGAGCACTCCCTTAGATTTAAAGCCTCTCTGCTCTCTTCATTCATGCACTTCTGTGTCTTTGGAAGAAAAGGTAGTTGCAAAGGATTAAGGAAGAACTGTCAGTTCAGTCTCAGACTAGAAGTATTCAGCATTCCTGAGATATTGAGAATAGATATGTAAAGCAGAAAGCCAGAGCAGTTCATGCTATAGCAATAAAACCAAAGTCAAATATTGCAGATGACATCCTCCTGGAATTAGGGGAAGAAGATTATATTGTTGCAGGGAATCAAGACTGCCTGCTGTGCTGATTCAAATAATAAAGTCAGTGAAATAATAATACGAGAGGCCAGTGGCTGTGGCACAAAACACAAACTTAAATGGCAGTTTGGAAAATTTTTTAATACTGAAGATCATCTGGATACTTTCTGGAGACAATGTCTTCTACTCCAGGAGGTTACATTACAGAAGTTTCAGAATGCTTTCACTACACAGTAAGACAAGTTTTCTGAAAGAAAGCCCAGAACTGTTTTCCATGGAATACTTGTCTAACCCCTTAAAGATTCAGTTAATACTGAGTTTGGAGTAGACCATTTATCTGTCTATAATGGTAATGTCTCGAGTGAATACCAAAATAGCCATTCTTCAGAAAAGTATAGGAATAGATTATTATTAATATTAACAAGATTTTGCTCTGATACTGATGATTACTTTGATTCACAGGTCTGAACATATACTTTAGAAGTATTATTGCTTTGATGCTTTTGTTTTGGTTTTGGTCTCTCCTTGTGGAGAGAGTAGTTTATGGATTTTTTACTGTCACTTGGGAATTTTAAGTTGGAGGTAGATTCCAATATAAAACTGGATGGATATGCTGCCAGTCCTTTTCTTAAGTGCATGGTTCTATTTACAGATGTTGAGCTGTTAGCTATTAATCCAAGTGAAGCAAGTAACCAGAAACAGAATTTCCAGTCACTTTGTACTGGCTCTGTAAAAAATTAACTGTAGGCAAGATCCTTAGATGAAAATTAAATTTTCAAAATAAAAAATACTTGCAGTCTATTCCTACTTGACAGCTGGTTTACTTTTCCTTGCTTTTGATGATTTTATCAGGTTTTATGAGAATGTTATTTTATTCAGTGAACATTAGGCTTTGTCCCTTTCCAGGACAGTGCTTGCTACATACAGCATCTTACACAGAAGATACATAAAATAGGGACTAATGTTTGTGAGTTGGCCACAAAGAAAGACAGCACATTAGCAGAATAAAATTGTAGGTACTTTGTTGTGTAGTGACTGTGCCTTCTTGATGTTACTTGAAGCAGGAAGGCGAATCCATGGATTTATCTTTGTTCAGGCAATACTTGATTTTATTGTTTAAACCTAAGTACATGCCTTGTTATGGGGGACCTAAAATGTGCTGCAACACCAGAAAGACATGGTCCCTCATAGGTTTATGTCATAGGTTTCTCAGAAAACTTACAATATGCAGCATGGCATTACAAAGTCCCACCAACAGGTTCAGTTTTGTTGATGCTTAGAGCTCCGATTAATGCAAGAAATTACTGGTTTCTGAAGCTACTTTTGGTAAACATGTTTTTATCTGCATTTTTCTGTAGTGCAATTGAGCTAATTTGTAAATACTGTTTAGTAAAAAGTCATGCAAAGATTATAGTGTACTAAGAAAAATAAACAAGTCTATCTTTAGACAACTCTGTTTGGATTGAAAGCTACAAAAAACCCAACAAAACAAAACAAGGCATTCCCTGCAATACTTTAATTTGGTCTTCTTTTTTGTGTGGACACTGTCATCATTTAATTGTCTAGTTACATGCTGTGGGGTTTTTTCCTGTAAGATTCTGCCTCATTTGATTCATGGAATTGGCAGTGTTTGCTTAATGAGCGGTTGTTTGATACATTCTTCATTTGTTATTCAAAGAATGCACCCCCTGCTGTATTTACTGCATTCCTGTTCAATCCTATTCTAAAGGCAGAATTACTACTGTTTTTCTAGACTGCATAATAAATTATCATTACACTTTTGCTTATGTTTTTTGTAAGAGGAATGTGGAAATCTTATTTCTTGTGAGGTATTTTTTTGTCATCATAAATTATATTGTTCTTAAATCCAAAGGCATTAACCACAACCTAACAGAGCTGGTGGAAGCTGGTGGTGACACAGTGACAACATTGGTACATAGTAAGGGAGAAGGGGAAAAAGACACACAAGTAGCTATCTAAGAAGTGTCCTGTATAAATCCACTCAGATAATACTAATACAAAGCCCATTGCACATTTTTTTATTCTCCTAAATGTTAAAAATACTAAAAAAAAAAAAAAGAAGAAGAACCAAGTTAGAAATATCATGAAAGAAATGAAGAAAAATATCAATGAGCAAATTAACTAGTTGCTTTTCCTTGGCTGGGAAAGGCTGTTTTAACAGGTAACAGGAACATTGTTTCCGGGATTTTCTGAAAAATAAGAGCAGTTACATAATGAGGCTTTCTTCTTTTTGTTTTGAAAAAAAACCAAAACTTTTTTTCTAACCTTACTGGGAGTTCTGATAGTTCTGATCTTTTAAAAATAGCTCTAAAACCTTTAAGCTTTCAGCTTTTCTGTTGTTCTTTTGAACCAGTAATGTGCTTTTATTCAGCTAAAGTAATTTGATTCATCTTGGAAGACTGAATATTTCTTGATTGGGTAATCCTGCCCCTGAAGTAGTCATTCACCTCTTACTTACAACAAATACACAAGACAGACATGAATTCAATGTCTAGGGAGTGGTGCAGATAAGAAGGAATTGCTTCACTAACAAAAGTCTAAAGAAAGGTCATTTTGGTTTCATTTTATTTTAGTAAATCTGCTCTTGCAAATAAAAATTCTTCTAGAGGGTACTTGTTTCTTGGTTCTAGAAAAGGGATAGCATTCATATCTAATATCAAGTCAACCAAATAAAAACCAAGACTCTACTTCTTTCACTCTCATACATATCTTCCATTCAATTTTTAAGTAGTTCTTTTAATAATTTAATTTATTTAGTTTTCTTTTTCCTCAGCATCCTACTCCTTTTCTACAAAAGGCTGTGAGGTTTTGGTATGACCAAAGTCAGGTATCACTTGACTTCAAAAACCATTGAAGACAATATCCAGAACATTATCTGGGAAAGTATATAAGGAAAAGCCAAGATTTTGCTATCACTTCTTAAGCATGTCCACAGACCTTTTCACTATCTGCAGGTCAGTTTCCTCATCTCACAGGTGACTTTTTAAGAAAACTTTTTTCATAGAACCAGAATGTTTTGTATTGGACAGGATCTTGAAGTTTATCAGATTCCAACCCACCTCCCATGGGCGGGAATACCTTCCACTAGACCAGGTTGTTCAATGTACCATAAGCTGACCCTGGATACTTCCAGGGATGAGGCATCCAACACCTTCCCTGAACAATATCTTCCAGTGCCCCACCACCCTCACAGTAAACAATTTCTTCCTAATATTTTGTTTAAACCTACTGTCAGTTTAAAGCCTTTTCCCTGGAAGGGAAGGACACCCACCAAGAGGTGTCCTGTCACAACACGCACTTATAGCAAGTTCCTCACCAGCTGTCTTGTAGGGCCCCTTAGATACTGAGAACACATTAACCTCAGCCTGAAGCCTTCTCTAGGATGAGTAGTCCCAACTGTCTCAGCCATTTCACATAGAAGGAAACGTGAACTAGAGGACTCCTTATTAACTGGCCCTTGTATTGCAGAGATATTTGTTGTGCACCAGAGCTTATAGCTGTATTGACATAGTTTCATCTATTATAACGAAAAATGCACATATTCCTTGAAAATGCATATTCTTCACCCAAGCTGGCAGGGCTTGGCTATGCTGAACTTTCAACAATTCTTGGTATTTTAAGACATCTTACTTGTAGTTTCTAGATTCTTCAGCTGGTAGATCCTCCTGTGAAATACATGACACTAGCTTTTGGAGTGTGTGGAACAGTACTTTTTTTACTAGGCAGAGTACATTTTCCACCTTAATTTTCCGGTTTACATGTAGTTTCTAACCTGCAGAGCCTCCCTCCCTGCTAGGTAGTCTTGCTTTTGAAGTCCTATTCTACATATTATCTCTTGTTAAAAAGACATCTACCCTTACTTTGTGACTTTGCCACCATTCTCTGTACTTTTCTGATACCAACTGCACTCTTTTGGAAAAGGCTGAGATGGAAATGAAACATTAATTCAGAAGGGTGAATAGCATAACTTTAAAAAGTTGTATGTTTTGTTCAGTGTTCTTTCCCTCATAATTCTTCCTGTTCAGTCTGCACTCTTGATAACTGAACAGTGACGTTATATTTTCACTGAAAATTTTTGGGAGGTATCATTTAGTTTCTTGCTTGTTTGTTTCCACCACATGTGTCATTTTACATTTACGTATGTTACATTTAATTTCTTGGCTTTTTTATCAGCTGCTTAAACCTCTTTTGTAACTCATGTCACAAATTTAGTACTCTGTATTTAGTACCCTGTATACACTCATTAAATGTCACCATTGGGTAATTCACCCTTTATTGTGACGCATTTGTGAAACTATTAAACTAAACAGTATCAATACAGCCAACAATGGCATCAGTTCAGTTATAATTTATTGTATGACAGGAACAACCAGGGGATCATGCCCAGCCAACAGGAGTTTAGGAAAGGCAGGTCCTGCTTGACCAACTTGATTTCCGTTTATGACCAGGCGACTTGCCTAGTGGATGAAGGGAAGGTGATGGGTGTTGTCTACTGGACTTCAGTAAATCCTTTGATACTATATCTCCCACAATATTCTCCTGGAGAAGCTGACTTCCCATGGCTTGGACATCTGCACTGTTTGCTGGGTTAAAAACTGGCTGGATGGCCAGGACCAGAGAGGGTGGGGAAAAAAGGTAGATCCAGGTGTTGGCTGGTCACTAGTGGGGTGCCCTGGGGCTCGGTATTGAAGCCAGTTGTGTTTAATGTATTGATCAGTGATCTGGAAAGGGGGATCAAGTGCACCTTCAGTAAATTCAGATGACATCAAATTTGTAGGGAATGTTCACCTGCTGATGGGTAAAAAGGAACCCAGAGTGATCCTGAGAGGCTGGTTTGATGTTGAGGCCAATGTTGGACACGGCCAGGAGCCAAGTGCTGCAATTGTGTCACAGCAACCCTAGGCAGTACTGCAGATAAAAGGAAGAGTGCCTGGAAGCTGTAAGGAAAACAACCATGGTGTGCTGTTTGACAGTGGCTGAACATGAGCCAGTGTGTGTCCAGCTTACCAAGAAGACCAGTGGTATCCTGGCCTGTATCACCAGTAGCGTGCCCAGCAGGACCAGGGCAGGGATTGACCCCCTGTTCTCAGCGCTGGTGGGGCCACACCTCAAATCCTTGTCCAGTTTTGAGTGCCTTACTAGAATAAAGACTTAAAAGTGTTGGAGGGTGTTCAGAGAAGGGCAACAAAGCTGGTGAAGCATCTGAAGGAATGCCACGAAAAATGACTGAGGTAGCTGTCATTGTTCAGCCTGGAAGAGCCTCAGCAGAGAGCATGCTCTTCTGAAAGGAGTGTGTGTGTGGGAAAACCAGCTGAGGGTCAGTCCCTTTTTCCTGTCAACTAGCAGCACGAGAAGAGGAAATGGCCTCAAGGGGAGGTTCAGATTGAACAACAGGAAGAATTTTTTCGCTGGAAGAATTGATAAGCACAGGAATGGGCTGCTGAGGAAGGTGATGGAGTCACCATCCTTCATATTTAAAACAACCAAATGGTGGTACTTAGTGCTGTGGTTAAGTTGGCATGGTATTATTTGGGCAAAGGTTGGATATAATGGTCTTGGAGGTCCTTTCCAACCTCAGTGATTATATGATTCTACATCTCCTGTTCCTTAACTGGTTATTTATTTTTATAAGGGTCTGTCGTCTTTTTTTGGTAACTTGCTTTCTCCAAGACTTGTTACTTTAAAGACCATTGCGAATAATTCTTGGAAACCTAAACAGGTTTTATTGACTGGGTCTCTCTCTGATATATGTGTTTATTGAGTCTTCCAGAGAAGTCTATTAAATTTATGAGACAAGTATTTCCTTTATAGAAGCTGTCTTGTCTTTTCTTCATTTTATCACATATAACTTCAATGGGGTGGTTAAAACTGCCACTTTCAGTGAAACTGAACTTGTTCCTTTATTATTTTTCAGTCTTTTGAGAATACATTTATAGCTGTCATTTATGTTGTTTTCTACAGGGATATCTGATCTGTTGTTTCATTATAACTGCTCAGGAGGTGTTCATTTTATACCCAGTGGTAAATCGGATTTCAGATAAAAATTAAAAATTCCGCTTCTTTGTACACATCAGAAAATCACTTCAGTAGAGTGCAAAATTTTACACTAACAGTGTTATTAGCTGTGTACAAGAGAGAACATATTGCCTTTATTATTTTAAATATAGCTGCCTGCAGCCTGATGTAAACAATATGTCTTTGGGTATTTTTATGGAGGAATTGAATATTCTAATAATGATTAATATTCTAATACTAAATGTGACTTATCCATAGCTACAATTGTTTGCTGTGTGGCTTTTACTCTGTTTTGGTTTCATTTTGAGAAATCAAACCAGGAAACTCTTCCTTATTATGTCTGAAACGTGTTCTTCAGATCCGTGTTGTATTTTCATTAGTCTCAATATAAAAACATATCACAGCTCCAAAATTAAGAAAGTAATTAAAATATCTTTCTCATCAACAAGGTGTAAACATGTCATTAAGCTGATAGAAGTCTGATATTATTTACAAATATATTAAAGCACATATACATATGCTCTCAGTCTTTTATTTCATATAAGACTTTTGCATTACTGTAAGATAATATTTGATTCATAGCAATAGAAGTAGTAACAATATTCTGAATTAATTATAATTAACATAAAGTATATTAATACAAAAACTGCAATTGCATGAAAGTAAATTGAGAGCCTCTCTTTTCTCCTAGCGTCATATGGGGAATTCCTTGAGGTCTCCTGATGAAACCAATGCTTTACAAACTCGCTAAAGCCAGACAGAATTTTTCAGGATTCATAAGAAGATACTAGTTGTGACCCTAAATTCAACTTAAATCCAGAGTAACTTGCTTTTTACTTAAAACATCTGTCATACAACCATGTTCCTGATTACTTTCTTAGAGAGCTAGAACTCCCTGTGTTTCATTATTAGGGACTTTACATGAAAAATTAATAAGTATAATGAACTCATATATTTGATTCATTCTAACTGAGCAAAGAGAGCAGATTATATCCTTATAGTCCCACAAAATGTAGTTACATACCATTAATAAGTCGCTATTCATAACTTTCTACTACCAATGACTGCGGTTTATTTTTTGCACTTACAGTATCTTAATTGATCTGGTGGCTAAGACATGTTTGTCATTAGGTTATTTAATATAAGATTATTTCTTATATTTCCTTTGACCCCTGACTCCTATCAGAAGTGATCCATCCAAAAATACGCTTGATCCAGCAAATGCTTGGTTTTTGGGAAACTAGAGAAGAATCCTTTAGTAACAAGGAGATTTATGGAGTAGTACTAGGCTTTCCTTAATGGGGAAGCTGAAGTGAGCTGGAGAGGCTCTCCAATTGACAGAATTGCTATTAATTGTTGGTTGGTGAAAGTTGGGGTCCTGGGATTATGGCCATCCCTACTGAAGTTGGACATATGAAAGAAACCGTCTGAGAGACATGACCGAGTTAGTCCATTAGGAATGAATGAATTAAAAGATCAAAATAGCACTCAGCCCTTAAGGATTTAAAGTATTTAAAGTTAATTAAAACATTTAAGGCCTTAAAAATTTTAAGTCCAGTCTTTAATAGAATAGTTAGAGCACATTGTTGAACATTAGTGATATGTACTCCCAGCCCTTTCCCAATAATAACCCTCAGAACAGAAGTTCTTCTCACAGTTTTACCTCAGACATACTGTTTCAGTGCTATGATTTATTTTAAAACTACCTCAATTTTTCTAGATTCCTTTGCTATCTTTGACTCTGAAAAGCTGATGCAATAAATAACTGATTATGTTATTATAATAAATAACTGAAAAGAACTGATTATGACTAAAGTATTTTTTCTTTTTTATTTTTTCTTTTTTTGTTGTTTGTTTTGTTTTGTTTTCTTTCATTTCTGGCTAACAAAGATACCTATACATGTGGATTTTTGGGTTTATTTTAGAAATTAATTTGTTTTAACAGAAAGCTTATTTTCTAAAAAAAAAATTTAGACAATTTCCTTTTTCATATTATAATAGTTTATTCTTGTAAGAAATTTAGTATTTTTAGGCTTTTTTGGTTTTTTTTTAGCAATATTTCTGACATTAGACAGTAAAGCGCAGCAAGTAGAATTAAAAAGAAATTATCCTCCTGCTTAGCATCACTTGTTTCTGTACAACAAATGATAAATGTGGTGAAAAAAGTCCATGGAAATAAAAAATTTGTGTATCAAATATAATATACAATTAAGATATCAACCAACGACTCTGACTACTAGAAATTAATATGCAATGCATGTTACCTCAAGTATACTTTATAAATTTCATGGCTAGAGCAAGAGCAGATTAAAATCATTAACTACATCATGTTGCTTATAAAAAAACAGGATCACAGCTATGGGAGAGGGTAACTCCTTAATTTCAAATTTTTAATTGACTGCTTCTGTAGTTAATTAAAGCTTTAGTGTAGGTTTTGGTTACAGACTTAATGGAAATTATTTTAAGCAGCTATTAAATTGAGACTCTTTCATAAGAACATTTTTAGAGCTCATTCCAGTTAAAAGGTTGTATAGGAGCTGAACTTAATTTTATTATTTAAGAAGTAAATTAGTATTAAATGTTCCACAATAATTTTTTGAAATTTCTATTCTCTTGTGCATCCATACGACATTATCAATTGAAATAATTATCTGTCACCTCCCACTTATAGCATTATGACATTCTAGAATACATTTTAAAAAAATGTTTTTCATATCATCCTGGTTGCAATCTATTTCTTCAAAGTAACATAAAAATGGTAAGTCTCTATACTGAAGGTAGATCAAATACTTCTTCCTTTGTTTTAAGATACAATTTATAAGAGTTATTAAATACATAAAAATAATCAAAACTATCAATTTAAAGTCTCTGCAGAAGTTTTTTAGAAGATGTGGCAGGCTGGCCTGACTGTTATACTTTTAATTCTTTAGGATTCTAATAGGTCATTAATCTTTTTCTGAATGGTTTGGTAAAACTGCATAATTTAACACATTTGTTTTGGAAGATTCCCTTGGAATAATGTGGGTGGAATAGAGGAAAGAGATACCTCCCTGACCTGGTGGTTCATCCTTCTTGTGATGCAGCCCAACATATACTTGGCTTTCTGGACTGCAGGTATACAGTGCCAACTCCTGGCCAGCTTTTTATCCAGGAGAAGCCCAAAGTCCTATGTCTGCCCGCTCTCAATGATTTCTCTTCCCCGTCTATAGCCATGTCTGGGACTGCCCTCAATCCAGATGCTGCACCTTACACTTGGCCTTGCTGGACTTCATGAGATGCTCATGGCTCTTCTTCCAAAGCTTGTCCATTTCCTCCTGGGTGGCATTCCTTCCTTCTGTTGTGTCAGCTTCTCATCCTTTCAGTTGTTACCTGGGAGGAGAGATGGACCCCCACCTGGCAGTTGTAGGGAACAATAAGGTCTGCCATCAGCCATCTTTTCTCCAGGCTAAAAAACCCCAGATCCCTCAGCTGCTCCTTATGGGACTTCTGCTTGAAACCATTCACCAGATCCATTGCCCTTCTCTGGATGTCTATCTCTAGCACCCCAATCTTTGTTGCAGTGAGGGGCCCCAAACAAAACACAGTATTTGAGATTGATATAATTTGAGATTAATATAATTTCACCTTTAATGAAATTTTGCTACTTCATAATGTTTTTTTTTTAAATAGCTCTCTTCTGGAAACATACATTTTCACTTAAAGAAGAAATGCTAGCTAACTCTCATGTTTTTTGTAAGTAGAAAAATTAGATTGGCAGGCTAAGATTTGTTGCGAGATATTTTAGTCTGTGAATATTGTACATCCTATTGCAACTATAAAAGTGATTTTTTGATTGAATTATTAAGTTGTTACTGTGATTCATAGAACTGGGAAAGTTTTCACTATTAGTTTAAAGTGCCTGTTTTGTTTCCACAGAGATGATACTATCCCTCCTGAGAATTTATGCTTCTATGTTTTCTTTTTTCCATTTCAAAAGTCCAAATAGATGCTTACCATTTTTAAATGAGAAACGTAATTTTAAAAGAGATAGAATCATTAAATATCTGTGTATTTTAAAAGGCCAATATATTTAACTACTTGTCTGAAGGGTTGCAAAACATAGCTCCATTCATTGCTGATGGAACAAAATAGTTGATCCTTTCTCATAGAGAATTATGAGAATAAAGATTATATAAACATTCAAAACTTACTAGAACTTTCTGTACTTAGCAGTGTATATAATTCATAAATTGATTTGCAGAAGCCTTGGTTCAATTCAGTAGCAGGAAGGATGCTTTTGGTAAGTGTATGCTTTCCTGCCTAGTACAGTGCAAGCCTCAAACCAAGCAGTACAAAGGTAATGAAAATATACTTCTTTAACATTCTATGATTTTCCAATAAACTAGTAATTTCATTAGTTTGAAACAAACAGGGAGGATTTTATTTTTTTCCTTTTCTATTTTCTTTTTTTTTTTTCTTTTTTTTTTTTTTTTTGGTAAACACAGCACGTTTAACATTCTAGCCCTCCTGTGAAGCTGAAAAACTTTATCTGAGAGTATATGACCCTGGATGCCTTGCTTACATGGAACACTGAAACCTTTACTTTTCACCTGATTTATATATATATATATATCTTTTTATTTTTTTTAACTTGTACATATTAGAGTGTCAAAAATCATCGAAATGGATTGGCTTTTCCAGAAAAATGCCTCTAAGTTTCCAGAGTAGTTGTATAATATCACTAAGAACAGTTTTTGTAAATGGCCTGTCATCCAAAGTTTAAGACATCCGTTGCATCTTTAAAGTATAAGACAGCTATTACTGTAGACAGTTTTTGAAATTTATGGGCTTCTTGTGAAAGAAAAATACACTAGCTGCAGACCTTAGACAGATAATATTACAGGCTTGTATATATTCTGCCCTTTACTTCTCATGCACTCATCTAACTTGAGAAGAAAATAGTCTTGTCAGAGCTTGAAATTAGATATACTAGTCTAAGAAAAGTGTTTCCTCTCTTGCTGATGGCATCTCTGTATTCCTGCCCTCTGAAATCATCAATGATCTATGTGAGGCTTTGTGGCTTCAAAAGTTGTCTTCATCTACGGCAGATAAATCCTGTTAAACCAATCAAATTTCCCTGGGACCACTAATTCATTGGTGAAACAATTTTAAAAAAGCTGACTACTCTTAGAAAGATAATGTTCCAGCAGAGGAAGTGATATTATGGGTGGATTAACTAGATTTTGAAATCTAGAAGTATTGTGTTGTTGTACTACTCTGCATTACTGAGACAAAACTAAACATTTGTTTTTCATATTTAGTTTGACTGAAACCTAAAAATTGTCTCAGTTAATATCAAATATCATAAAAACTAGTGAGATAAGACTTAAAACTCTCAAAACCAAATAGGAGAAAACCTGTATATGTGCAAAGAAGAATTAATTGTTCTAATGTCGCTTGCACTTTGGTCACCCATAGCTAGAGAAACTTATGCAGTGTTTCCAGTTCACTAAATAGAATACATGAAAAATGTCTGAGAAATGTGTAGGGCTCTTTCTTTTCACTTTGTTTCATTGCTGAGAGTGAAAAGAACCATGAGGGATATTCTCCTTTAGGTGTTCCTAGAGAAGCAGGGGCAGATAATTTTCTTGCCCTCTCCGGCTCCCCTGCTGAAATTTAAAAGCCATTAAGTCAATATATAAGGAGAAAGGGGGTAAGAAGAACACTCTGATACCAATTTTCCTTGACTCAGGAAAAAAGGTGTAGGAAAAAGCTTTATGTTTCTCTTTTTTTCGCTTGATGACTGAGGGATTCAGAGGTAGCCTAGAGGTTAGCAATATGCGGCCTAGAGAAGACTAAAAGCAAAAGTAAAAAGAAAATAAAATACAAACCAGAAAACACTTCTTCATGTAAGAAAGGAAGAGAAAATTATTTGCAACATCTTGAAGTTTGACTATATTGTATGAAGAATACTGGGGCTTGGGGTTTTTGTAGGTCTTTGTTGTGCAAGGAGACTAAGCTTATGAAGAGTAACTATCTGTAATTCTCACATGGCTGATTTATATTTCCTCTTTACACCAACAAAGTTATGGGAAAAATGTCCATACTTTTTATAACCTGTTTATAAGGAGTCTTCGAAGGCCTGATTAATTTATTGTATGGCTGATACTTAACAAGGGTTCATGTACTTAGGTTTGCACTATGCTTTAATATGGCTGTCCTGGACAGGGTGTACTGTTCTGCGTTAGAGAAAGTAGTAGTGCATTTTTTTGATATTTTAATTAAACATTCTTATTTTGAGTGTGTAACCCTAAAAACTAGAATAAAGCTATGTTTTAATTATTATTTTATGTGAGAGAAAAGATGAGGTATTCCAATTTGGTAACTGTCAGTGCCTGAAGAAATAACAAGCTAAATATTTTAAATAACATCCATAGGATATTTTTTTTATGGATAATTTTAATTTTTCTACCCAGGTAAAATGTGATTTACCCAGGAATTGAGTATAATATTTATATATATACATATAATATATACAAAATAATCAGAAATTCAACTCATAATCCATAAATCCTAGTGTAATTCTTCAGCTGCAAGTCCATTCAGCAATAAAATTTAACTGCTAGTTTGAGAAAACCAATATTTGCCCTGCTTTGTCATAACATGTGTCTTAAAACCAACATACAGGATGTGGAATAGGGATCTCCTTCTCTGATCTGATCTCTGCTGCATATAACTACTCTCAATATATTACTTAGACTCTTACATATAATTCTACATTCTTGGTGCAATATAATTTTTTACACATGATTATTTGTATTAGTGGTTGTAGAGCAGGAAGATTATATGAAGGCCTGAAAAGTATAATTTAGTGAGTCATAAGAACTGGAGAGAGAATAGCAAATAATTGACAGTTATATAAATCCGATTCTTGTTCTTAATAATAATCATACTACTGCTTTTAACTGACTGATCTCATAACACAAATAATAGACTACTATAATGATTATCATTGTGGAAATTGATACAATCATATTTCTTGAAATAAGAATTCTGTAATATATTTATTTATTATGTATGGAGAGAGCTTCTGCATACTGCACTTATCCAAACTGTCAAAAAGCATTAGAGTGACAGACAGTTGTTTTTGGATGGTAAGAACCTTGTACAAGTGAGGGTAAAGAAAATAACCTTGATTCAAACATTCTTCAAGATTAATATCTTATGAAAAAAGCCCTTTGATTTTCATGCTTTCGTTCAGGAGAGAGAAAATTGCCAACATCTCTAGTGAGATTCAGACATGTATTTTGCAAAATACACTTGGTCCCAAGTATTGGCTTTTATTTTAATTTTCACCAAATTCATTTCACTATACTCCCATTTAAAAACCGTTTATCACAGGCACCTTATTTCTATCTATTTTATGAAAAATTGTATGGTTACAGGGCCCTAATTCTGAGAGTTCTTACAAAGACATATTAGGTGCACTTGATGTGAAAAGTATATGTCAAAGTGTATTTCTACTACTTTACAAATTGATGAGTTCACATAATAGCTTATGATAATAGATATGTAGTACCCTTGACTTCATATGTTCGCTGATAATTATGACATGTGAAAAACCAGATTAGAAGAGAATGCATGTCCTTTAGAAACTGAGTGCATATTGCCTTCTTGCTCATTAGGGGAAATTTTATATAATTTTTCACTGAGAGACAAAGAGTCAACATGTTCTGCAAGTGAATAGACTTGCATGGTTTTCTCTACTGTTGACATCCTTTTCAAATTTGGAAAAATAATGCTATCACCTATCTAGTAAAAGTTTATAACTGAAGAAACATTCCTCAGTCTTACTCTTTGCTTGCAGAGAATCAGATTATATGATTTTGAACACTGAGGCAGAAGAAATTTATGGTGAGACTAATCAAACATATCTTATATTGAAGAAGATGGTTTGGAATAGATGTTTAATGTCCAGAGAGTTTAGGATGAAATTTATTTAGAGACACCCAAATTCCATTGCATTGCATGCAAAAATCATTTAGCATGTGTTATTGCTTCAGAACACTTAGGATGTGTGTTGCTGGTGGTTGCGAAAGATTTTTGAATACTTAATTTCTGCCACTAAGTTTTCACTTGGAATTAGAGAAAGTAAAAACCTAAATTTATTATTTAGTAGCATAACTGATTTCCAAGAATTTGGAATTTATAACACTAACCATCCTTCCCATTTCATGTATATTTTAACAAATAAGTGTGTAAATATTCTTAAGAATGCTACATTTTTATAGAATAAATAAATAAACGTGCTAAATTTCAAAACCTGTTAGGTGTTCTGAAATGTAGCTTTTTGGAACTTAATAGGTTAAACTACCTTGCAGTACTATCTGATTCCCATCCTGGACTCACAGGTATTTAATTTCTGTAAGTTCTTTATATTCTGTGCAACAGAAACAGCTTGGTTAATTTTTTAGGGGCAGAGTGTGAAATTGAAAGAAATCACAGATAATTAGAGTACTGCTAGAGCTTCAGATTCTGGAATTTTACTGAAAGGGGTTCACCCAAACACATGGGGTCTGTTAATGGCATCCTAGGGCCGCAGATATCATAGGTAAACTATTTAAATAAGCAACTATTTCTGGTGCTGTGTTTCATTATCAGTCTAGGTAATTCTATAAAATTCTTTGAAAATTTTTGAAACATTTGTAATACTCCTCTGTTTTTTTCTTATAATACAAATTCGCCCTTGAATTAATGAGACGGGGAGATAAAGTTGCTGTATTAGGCAAGAAACTTCACAGGTAAAACTGCTTTAGGATGCCGCTTCTGCCATTTTTAAGAGTTATAGGCACATGTTTTTGTGAACTGTTGGTAATAAAGTCAGTCTACGGTGTAATGTTCATGTTGAAGCTATATATCATTAGAATACAGCCACATTCACCAAAGAATTAATGAAACCTTCTCTGTATTTTTCTCTACCGTGTGCAACTATCTGATAAGGTAATGTCCGATGATAAATGGAGTTTACTGTGAACTGCTAGATTCAATCTTTGACTGTAAATCTTCAAAGCTAGCTTCTTTCAACAAAGAAGCTAAAATCACTGCAGTGTACACCAACTGTTGCTTGAATCAAATTCATCCTGACAAGGATAGTATCTCTTGCAAAATCTTCCTTAAATGGGGTCACAAAGAGTTCATGATGAAAAAGCTGAATGGGAAAATTTCTTCTTCAGTAGTAGAAATGTTTTCTTCAAATATATGTTGTAAATATTTTTTACATCTGAAAATGTGTGATTTCATATATAGTTTAATATTACCAAAACATATTTTTTTATCATATAGTTTCTGAAGAAATGTTGTGACCTCCTTGGAGAATTCTTTTCATTCTCAGCACTCTTGAGCACTTAACCCTATTTGCTCTTTCATGAATATTTGTTTGATAATGATATAAATGAAAATTAAAACCATCATGATTGATTCATTACAGCCTTAAGCTCTCACTAAGAAGTTTCCTGTATATTTTAATGTAGGATTTATAAGGCAGACATCTGTTAAGCATACTTCTTATTTCCTTTTCACATAAAAATTCTGATTTAGGGTTTGAATAATGTCAATTTTTCCTCACCAAAATCTGCTGCTCAATCAATAGGATTCTTTGCTAATAAGCATATGTACATATTTTGGCTGTAAATATGTAAAGCTACTGCAATAATTGAGATGATATGACAGCTGAAACAGACATAGAAGTGTTGTTTCGTATTTGCTTCAGTGACAACATCATTAATCATAGAGCAAAGCCTATAGGAAAAGATGGGTCATTCAAAAAATATTTTGTACAGTGTGAACAAAGTACACATTGACATATTCTGAGGGCAAAGAATATAATTTATTTTTCGGTTTTTTATTCCTTTTGAATTTGGATTAAAACAACAGAATAAGGAAATGCAATTAAGAAAAATAAGCCTAATTTTGAATTTTCTAAGCATGAGCTTCAAATTAAAATAGAATTTTTAGTGTTTCAGTAAATAATTGTGCTACTGAGAAAATGTCAAAGACAAAAAACATGGTCAGATTACTTTTCCTGGTGAGGAAAAGTTCCATTTATCATTGGATGACTGGGCTGAAATACTTGTATCGTTTTCTGGTAATCAGAGATTAAAAATAGCTATAATTAAATGTTCAAGTTGAAAAAAAATTAAAATAAGTATAAAAAAGTTTAAAATATTGAGCTGCCTCAGAGAGAAGTAGAAGGTGTATGTTTAGAAATGAATGAACAATTAAAAGAAGGTAGAGAGGAATTCAATGTCTAGGCTTTTTCATGCTAGCAGACTTGAAAAAGGATGTATAAAATGGTCAAGTACAATGCTCTGTTTAAAAGAGGATGTAATTAAAACATGGGTGTTGGAAGGCTGGCAAGTTAGCACAGAGTTAGAGCACAGATTAGATATTTTCATGGATTCCGAATAAACCTAAAATTTCTGTAGCCTGCTGCTTTTTAGAGGATGGGAAGGAGTTAAGCAAAAAGCAATCTGAGGCCTTAAGACATGAGATAACAACTAAGAGCTTTTGTTGTCAGCTGCTATATTCATCTGCTCTCAAAGTATCTCTTCCTGGGCAGTGTCAGAAACATAGTGGTGAAATAAATGAATTATTAATGTCCAATAGTGCAGAAAATCTGGTGATCCACCTTAATAAAAAATGAGAAGGGTTAGTTTTGACAGCCTCAGTGTAGACCTTCATCTATATGTACTGATTCAGGGAAGGTGCAAGGGGGAGAATAAACAGGCAAATGGGAGGAGTTACCTGACTGTGAAGGGAGGGCAGAGACCTGCATGAGGTCACAGGACTCTCTCCACACAGTTAGACTGAGACCTTCCATTTAGACAAGAAGTTAAACCTGCAATTTCCTATCATTTAGCTGCACTTATGGATGGAAAGGAATTTTGTGAATTGATTTTTATCTCTGGATTTCCACTTCTTGCTAGTATTTTCTTGCTTTTGTTGCCATAAATGATTTATTGAGAATGCTGATAATAATTAATTGTGTTGTGAAAGCCATCAATAGATTTATTTGTATATGCTGTAATCCAAAAAGATTATGTTAGATGTGTAAGCCTGGAAGGTGCTGAGTACCACTTAGTCCTGTTGTGTCTCCTGCACCTTTTCATTTTGAAATTTTATTCATACACAAATCACACAATATTTCAAAATTTGATTAATACAAACAAAACATCTGCAAACTACAGATGTTATCAATTATGTGAAATCTTTAGTGGGTGTGTTCATTGTATTTTGTCCCATTTTGTATATCAGCACAGAGAATTCGGAAGGAAAAAGTGCAAAAGATAACAAAAACAAATTAACAAAAAACACCTACAGAAACAAAGAACTTCCTCTTGAGAGTTAGCTTGTAACACTTCTACTTTTATTGAGGCTGGCCAAATGGAAGAAAAACTAAATTTTTTAGTCTTTCAAGTCTGTTGCAAATAACATTTCTCTGAGTATTGTGGTTCCACTTGTCTAACAAAGAAATGTATGAACTGCAAACTCTCACCTAAGGAGAGCTGTATCTTTCTGCATAGGAGAATATGGGAGGTTTGCCTCTGCAACAGGCAAAGTGTTCAAGCAAAATTATCAGATAAAGGTTAATAAACCACCATCAATAGTCTGTGAATATGTGTATTGGATGATGATATATGTTTAGGTGCTGGGTTTGTTTTTTTGAGAGAGTAATATAGGGCTTGACGTTAAATACGTTAGGATATTCTTAGATATGTAGAAAACTATAATAATTGTTTAAAGGAGGAAAATATATCTTCACCTATACGTAAAGAAGGTAAAAGCTATAAATTTACTTTCAATTCAATTTCAGTGGCAAGGAACCATCCAATATTGATCTAAATTCAGTTTTGACAAGATGTATAAAACTGAAGTCATCTGATGTTCCTAAACTTACTTTTTGAAAGTACTTTCTTTAGTAAATCTGTTGATTTCTGACACACAAAAAAAACCTAGTGAAAGTAGGAATCTTTTACTTTGGGAATGCAGAATCTTTAGACATACTAAAACACATTCAGTTATTCGCTGTACAGTCTTGCAGATGTAGGAACCACTTTATTTCATCCTATTATGTTAAAGAAAAATGCCATCTAATCAATATGGCATTCATATATTCAGATGGCATCTCCTTTATGTTGCATCCTGAATAAGAATAAAAATATATTAGAAGAATATTTCAGTTATAAAATGGTTTAAATTAAGCCATCTCCTTCTAATGATGGCATTCAATTATTTTAAATAGTTATTTTGTATGATACATGAAGAAATTCATACCATGTTCATACTCTGACACTAAAAGGTTTTTTTGAGTTATGTAGCATATTCACACATGAATAGTAATCTTGCATAAAATACGTTAATGCTCACAGTTTAGCTGTTGCATCTATTTTTAGGTATTTTTAAATATCATGGTGCTTTAAAAACTGTTCTGCTGCGGCATATAAAAGTCACCTAAAAGACAAATGGCAAACCTGTCATCAAGACTTGACCCCATTTTATTATTAGTTATGGTAATGTATATATTAAAACACTTGAAATTTTACTAAGTTAGCCTGTTGTGAGTAATTTCTGAAAATTGGTTCTAATCATTGTTTTGAAAGCACATTAATAGCTTTTTGTCTTTCGGCACTGTCTCTGCATCATGAAAAAGATAGTTTCTGGGCTCTAAGATTTATTATAATTAAATAAATCTGATGCTGAAAAATCCTCTGGTCCATACGATATTGATGTTGAAATACTGAGTAGGCTTTTGTGATTTTCTTGTCAAATTACTTGATGTGATTTCAAAATAAATTTAAACAGTAATTCAATTAATTATATTGTTAAGAGTTAAAGGGCTGAAATATCATAACACTGTGTATGGACGTAGGTTGCCTTCCCCTGAAGCATTATTCTATTTAATATCATTATTTTCCTTTAAAAATGCATATTTAAGTGTCAAAAGTTTTTATTAAGGTAGTTACATGAGTTTCTTCCTTTAAAAAATTTTTAAAATATCAAAATAAATTGAAAAAGACAAAACCACAGAATGTCATAATTTTATGAATTTTGTATAACAAAAGTCTTCACAGATTTATTTTCCTCTTCCAAAGAACAACAGAAATTTCAAAATCTAAAACTCCTGAGGGCAGGAAAATCTCTCTATTTCTACTGTTAGTCCAAATTCAGACTATGTAGTCTCATGCACAATCTCATGTATGTCACAGTTTTGTTATAATAAAGAGTAAAACATAGGGTCTTTTTCAGGTGATTGTGCAATTTCAGTAAATTTTCTCTCAAAACTATAATTAATCCAGTTACATGTATTGTACAACCAAGTAAATTTTTGCCACTACTAATGTGTTCTTGCATCACAGACTATAACACATTCCTAACTTTATGTGGCTATATATTAAATAACAAGAACTGAATTTAAGTATACTCTCCTTTAAAAATAGAATTTTTTTAAAAAGCCAATAAAAATGTATATCAAGAAGACAATTAGAAGATTAAGAGAGTTTGGACTCCTCAGCTCTCTCATAAAAAAAAAAAAAAAGGAAAGAAAAACTAAATGTGATGGTTAGAAAAATGGTACACCAATGTAAATGTGGTGGATATAACTGGATTTATTGTTATTTACTTCTGGCAGTCTTAGAATATTACAGTTTTCCTACAGTTAACTTCAGTTGACTGAAACGTAACATTTCAGTTTAAGGCAGAACATTTAAATTTATTTAGGATTCTTCATAAAGCAGCTGAGACAACAGTAAAAATGGAATATATAACTTAAAATTGATTCTTCTCATCAGACATGAAGATCATCCATAGTTTCAAATTTTTTTGTACTTAGTAAGCACTCAGGCTGTATTTGCTCAAGTTGCCTAATTTATCAAGTTTCTGTGATGAATTTTGGGAGGAAGTTTATGGAATTTGCTTCCATGAGGCTGGTTGTGTGCTCATGCACATTTTTCTCTGTATGTTTAACAAGAAGAACTCACTGGTTTCATGGTGAATTTGTAAAGAAAATCAATACTATATAATTGCCTTGTACTAACAGCATGCATTTAGCAAAATTAGGAAAGTCTTATTTGAATATTTTAGCTTTGAAATTCTTCTGGATTTCTACATGTTTGAAAGCTGGAATAATAAAACAATGTCTGTATGGAATAGTGCTGTCAGTATTTGGAGCTATTAGTAAAATTTGACCATAAGTACTTATGACCTACGGGTAAATGAAATACTCTGTATCATCTGTGATCCAAGTCTTAATGTTAGGCCACGGAGCTCTCTTTTATACTAGATGCAAAAGTGTATGAAGTGATATATTCATTGATAGGTTAATATGACTACTGCAATGCATAACGGGTTAATTCTTATCACCATGGACAGTATGCAGTATGGATTAAATTCTAGGTTTGGAGTTCCCAAGCAAGGCAGATGGAATTTATCAAGGGGTAACATCAAAACATTGCACTGGCTTCTCTTTTTTATCCTTTTGGGGTCTTTTTCCCTCGTATTACCACTGGTACTGATTGAGATGACTAATAAACGTTAAAACAACAAAGAGTTTTTCGACAAGTGTAAAAGAACTAGAAGTACAAATACTATGTCCACACTTGAAAGCAGAATGAAGAAGAAAATACTCAGCTTCTGGTTTCAGTTTTGAAGTCAGCTTTCTGACACTGGGAGAACAAGAAAGATAATTCATTTGGTTACAGTACTGACATTCAGGCTTCTTCAGTGACACCTTTTGGTCTAACTCAGTGAAGACAGAGTCTAAAATGAACAGTAAAAAAGTCATAACATTCACTCACTGGAGAAAGAAATCTGAGTTCACTAATGTTCAATACCTTTTCTTCTCTTCATCAATATTCTATCTCCTCCCAAATGCCTGTATACCCAAGTGACATTTAAGGTAAATACCTCAATTTTTTTTCCCTAATTTTATCTATTTTTTCTTGTTCATACTAAGACAAACCACTATCAATGTCACTTAAAAATGCTTAATCGTATTTGGGGTTTTTTTTCACTTTTATTCTCTCCAGAGTGCCTACAGATTAGTTGTGACAACAGTGAATGTTTCTGTGCTTGACTTTATTTCTTAGATGTGTATCTTGGGGCAGCTCCATATTGCTAATAGGGCACAAATAAAGGAGTTCTGTCAAGGTCCACTAGGGTTTTAATGTCTACGTGACACAGTAGAAAACCATATAGCAATACATGCCCTGGTCCCAAATGTAGTATAGCTGCATTTGAGAAGTAATAGCCATGACTAATTCAATCAAGCTTAGAGCTGCACTGAGGCAGTTCTCTGTGTCTAGTTCAAAGCTGGCTTGGACACAGAGAGCTTGAGTACAGCTGCACTACAGTACATAGCTGTTACAAAGAACACATTTATCAAGTGGCATTTATCTCACTGGCATGTTAGTAAACCAAGCAAAATTCTAGCAATGTCAGTTATTAGAGGAAATCTCTCCTTCAGTTGCTTCATTTGAAGGCCACCGAAAGAAACTGCTGGAACTAAGAAAATCAGTTTTTCAGGTTCAGAAAACATATTTAATTACATTTATGAAGTGCATCAGGTCAGAATATGTCCCAAATATCCCAGTTATGTATATGACGTATGGGCTGATTCGTTGGTACAAATGTTATAAAAATAATATAACTTAGCATTTCACACTGAGCTGTAAACTTGATGAAGCTGAAATGTGTCCTAAATTCGAGTAGCACTTGGGTAAAAAGGGTGTCTAGAAATGTTTTCCTTCAGTTTCTCTCTCCTTTGCTGTAGATGTTCTAGTTCAGTCTACTTTAAACTCTGTAACCTAGTTTTTGGTTGCTCATTTGTTGTCTGGTTTTGGGTGGTGGTTTTTTATTTGGCTTGTTGGGTTTTTTTAACCAAAAATTAAAGACAGATTGTCTCCTCCCCAGCCTGCCCCTGCAATGTATGACCCTTACACAAATAGCAGCTCGTTTGTTTTTTTTTTTTTTTTTTTTTTTTTTTGCTATTTTTTCTGGTGTCCTACCTAGGGATGAGTGGTTATTAAGGGGAAGAAGATACCTAGCAACAGAAAGTGTAAAAAATTGTCTCCTCTACCTCCTCCCTAAGGAACCCAGTGAAACAAGATGCTGAAGCAAAGAGCAATAAAAGGTGGTCAGAGTGTTTCTATTGCAGAAGACACATGACTGCTCAGAGGCTACACGAGTTGATATAAATTAGAGTATCTTTCAAATTGCTGTAATGTAGCTGAGACAGCCCCATCATAACTGGCTTGGCTGCATCCTGTTCAGCCCTTTAAACAGAATGTGGATTTTGCAAGAAGTAATTTTGTAAGTGTACATTAACAATCTCTATAGCCTTATATAGATTAGGTAAACTAACTTATACTTTCTGTATTACTTTAAAAGATGGCAAGTGGATACTGAATATGCAGAAAGAAGAAGAAGAATTTTTTTTATTAATAAGAATGAAAAATTCCTTCAGAGGAAATTGTAAAGTTATGAAAAATTTCAGACAATCTTCAGGGAGATTAGTCAAAATAGCTATTACTGTATCCTATTCTTAAGCATTTCATAGAAGATAATAATGACAACAGAAAATTAATTTTTAGATGAAACAATAAAAGATCAATTGTAGCAATCATAGAAAAGCATCCAAGGCTCCAGATATATCGTTCATTCCTAATTATTGATTAGAGATAATCACCTACTATGATATTTAATTTGTTGTAAGTCAATTTGTATTTTCTATACATTAAAAAATAATAATGTGAAAGCGTGAAATATTGTCATATGCTATGACAATGCTATGAAATATAGCTCAATTCTGCACTGGTGCAGCCTCATCATTTGGGTACTGTGTGCATTTTTGGGCAACACATTATAAAAACATATTAAATGATCAGAGAGTGTCCAAATAATGGCAATGAAGATAGTAAAGGGCCTTGAGGGGAAGTCATATGAGGAGTGTCTGAGGTAATTTGTACTGTTCAGCCTGGAGGAGACTGAGGGGAGACTTTATTTCAGTTACAACTTCCTTGTGAGGGGGAGAGGAGGGACAGGCACCGATCTCTTCTCTGTGGTGACAGTGACAGGGCATGAATTGAATGGTCTGAATTTATGTCATGGGAGGTTTTGTTTGGATATCAGGAAAAGTGTTTGAGCACTGGAGTGAGCACTCCAGGGAAGTGGTCACAGCACAAGGCTGGTGGAGTTCAAGAAGCATTTAGACAGCACTCACAACACACACGGTGTGACTCTTGGGGTGTCCTGTGCAGCGTCAGGATTTGGGCTTCAGTAATCCTTGTGGATCCCTTGCAGCTCATTATATTCAAAATTCCATATTCTATGAAGTATTATGTTTGAAATTAACTCTTCAGAAGTGAACCTCCTGCTATCAAAGTTGTATTTTAGTCTTTAATATGAGTGTCCTTAGGCCAGAAGTCTTAGCAGTCTATATAAATAGTTACATGCATAAATAACTGTATTTCAGGAAAAAAAGGCGCAGCAAAACTCCATGAATGCAATACAATTATCGAGACTTTAAGTGGACAAAACATAATGGTTTTGGGAAAGTAAAATTCAGACCTATGGTAATGACAGCCCTTTGGCAGAAATGAGACAGGTACTGGTATGTGGGTGGAGAAGTATAAATTGTAACTGAGACTCCTGGAGCCTGTTCTTCAGTGAGCCACCAAATTCTCAAGCATATTCCAAATATGAAAATTAAGCACTTGAAGGGCTTTGGAATGTATTCCTGTGAATCCCATCTAAAAGGAGTTTTAATCCTCAAAAGTGTAGTCTTTGGCTTAAATAATTAAAAATTATGACACCAGTAAATTATTACTGCCTTGCTGAGAATGAGCTCTGCAAGGTGCTGAGCAAAGTGTCACTTTGCAGCAAAGTTTTAAAGCATGTGCTTAGCCAAATAACACCCTAGGGAATAAAGCCTTAAGTGACCTTTTCCCTTTCTACTTTAGAAGATCACCACCCACAGTGGCTGGCTTCTATTTTGGCAAATAGATGCAGCACTCAAAATGTACTTAGTAAAAAACTTTTTTACAACGTTCAACATTTTGATTTCCAGTTTAAGCAAAAAAAAAGGAGAAAAGGAAAACACTTTGAAGAGAATGCCTATCTTCATTTCAGTCTGTAAATCTGCTTAAATTTGCTCTAAAAAGCTAAAAGAAAGAGGAAAAAAAATCTCATTTTGAGTTGCAGGATTGCATTCAGATTGATTTTGTTCACTTTGATGATTTGACATTTCATTTGTACAGGCTTAGCTGTTATTGAGGATATAAAAAAATCACTTGTTTATTACCTTTCCCCCTACCCCCCAATTCATTATGCGCATTAAAGTAAGAATTTATTCAAAGAAATAGCAGTGTAGACTGCAAGCCCCAAGAACAGTTCTTGAACTCTAAAGTTCCAATTTTCCCTGTGACCTTGATTATAGCTCCTAGTCACTCTCCAATTTCCAGTTGGTACAGTGAGAACATGCAGTTATATCTAAAGGTTCAGCAGCCTCAAAAGGAAGAATAGAAGCAGGACCTGGTGGCAAAGACCTTAAAAAAGGCTGAGTTACTGAGTGCCTTTCTACATCCTGTCTTCATTGGTAAGTCCTGTGTCCACCAATCCAGGTTCTAGTGGGAAAGACCAGGTGGAAGAGGATCAGGATCAGGAATGATGCACACAAGTAACTGAGATCTGACAGGAGTTATCCATGAGTGCTGAGGGCACAAATTGAATCACAGGAAATTCTGATTAAATATGAGAAGTAACAACTTTCTTGTTAGTTTTTAATGTGTCGGGGGTTTTTGTTGTTGTTGTTTTTTGGGGGCTTTTTGTTTGTTTGTTTGTTTGTTTGTTTTGTTGTTTGTTTTTTTTTAACAGTAGTGGAATATCTTCCTTAGAAAGGTTGAAAAGGATACCTATCACTGCAGTTACCTTATTTGGGAAGTCTTCTGTATCTGTCCCTCCTCTGCACTTGGTGATCTCCATAGAGGTGAGCTCGTTGCAATTGGGTGATTTATCTTTCAAAGGCAAAATACAAGACTTACATTTCAAATTCCTAAACCTGGGATTTTTTTTAATACTAACTATTTGACATATAGTTGAACAGTTTTGCAGACATATATTGTAGGTATTAATTATTCAATGACTAAACCAGATTCTGAAGATATAATTACTAGTTATATACTACCTTTTCCTGAAACTGCGTTTGTATTACTACTGCTTTGGTTGGTAAAAGACTTGCAGGCTTGCAGGCATACTTTTATTATGATCCTTTCACAAATTGTATCATGAAAGCTGCATAAAATAGATAACGCACTGTGTTCTACTTTGTTTCATAATTTGAGTGAAAAACAACCCTATTACTTAATCATCTCTCCTTTTCTCCTTTAGAAGACATCATTAACAAATCTCTTCCACTCCATGAATAAGTAAAATTATATATTCAGAGTGTAAATGTTTTAAAACTCTAAAAATGTATCTAGAATAGTTTAATTGAATCCTGGAGATATGTGGAAAATGAAAACTGCTCCTGGCAAATTAATAGCAGCTCTGAATATTCAAGTAGCAGAGTGAAAAGTGCTCTTATAATTAGGATTCAATGAAAGTAAGCTGCATTTATAGATGTTATTCTTAGCTTTTTTTGATACTTCTAGGGGCATGATTTTGTGTTCTTACTTTATTTTCCTAATGAATGAGTGCAGCTGTGCCTTTTAATTCAAAGGATACAGTCTTTTAATGTTTAGACTGACAGAAACTGTGCAAAATTATATCTTTAAAATGTAGTTTATAAACAAATGCTTTATTCTATCATCCACTATTCTTTTTCTTTTTTCTTACTGAGCTTTTGTTTATGTTTTGGCATCAAGATGGATGTAGCTGCAATTGTATGAACTGATACAGGCATTTTGGGCTTTTTTTTTTTTTCTGTGAAGCATTAAGAGGGCTGCACAAAAGAAACAACTAACAAATTATACTTTGTCAAGACTACAAAATGAGTTATTAAAATAATAGCAATTATTTTATTCCAGGATAATATAGAATTCACAGGGCTTTTAATAATCAAATTAAAGCCAGCAGCATTCAAGGCAGAATGGGGAAATTCCTGTTTAGGGTTATGAATAAAAGAAAATAGTACTCATAGCTAGTATTCTAAAAAAATGCAAATAGAATTTTCTTCTTACTGAATTGAGTAATGTTAATGCTTTAGTAGTGGATTTGGGTGCATTTGTTAATAGATTTGTGTAAGACTGTCTGTTCTAAAAATACTATTATACAGTAGTGACTTAGCTACTGAATATCCTGAAAGATTTAATCACAGTTTTCATATCAAGTTGTTATGCCAAACCCATCATTTCTACATTGAAGAGAAGGCCAAGTTGAAATATCTTTGTCTTACTGTAAAATGATTGTCTTTCATATACTTGAAATGTTCAGTGCTTAAGTCATGTTTTGTTTCTGAATGTAGTTAATCATTTTAGGCAGCTCATGATACAGTGAACTGTCAACAATATTTAAAAAAGGGGGCCTCCACTTCAAGCAGTGCTAGATTCTATTTTCTTGTTCTTTTTTTTTTTTCAGAAAACATCATTGAGACATGAATGCTTTGTTCTAGTCTATTTCTAGTTTTGAAAAAATTTATGTGTCTAAATAGTTGTTGGGGGGTTTTTAATGGAAAATTATTTTAAGTTCTACTGAAAAATGTTGAAAATAATAATGAGTGTAGAATAAAAAGCTTATTTATTGATGTAGATATAAATACATTTAAAATATTCCTACCAAATATGTTATTATTTGAGCAGCCTTAACCATAACACCATATCCACTTTCACGAAGTAGCCCAAATGTAATTCTTCATAGACTAATATACTTTATCTACTGTTATATGTTAATAATAACATCTAATCCTTTTCTCTCTGTCTCTGTCTGTGTCTGTCTCCATGTGTCTCTTCGTGTCTTTCTCTGTCTCATTCTTTGCTTCTCTAAGTGTCTCTGTCTGTCCCTCCCCCTGCCCCCTGTCTCATATATAAGCATCTATGGATTTGAGAATTTCAATTGGCAAGAAGCCTGAATGTGATTCAGAAGCTGAGGGTATGTCCTTATACTGTTAGCATAGGGCTCCAGGAGCTGTTGCATTATTGGGAAAATACGTTTGCTTTCACCCCTAGCAACACTGCTTCACCAAAAAACAGGAATAGAATTTCCAAATATGTATTGCAATCTTTACTGAAGTAATCTTAAAATTTCTGTCCTGAGAATATGAAAACCCATGAGACAATGATTCAAATAAGAAAAAGTAGAAGACACTTTTGTCAATTTTATAGAATCACAGAGTCACAGAATAGCTGAGGCTGAAAGGAACCCCTGAGAACTTCTGGTCCAATCCCCCTGCTCAAGTAGCCTAGAGCATATACCCAGGATTCATCTCCAGATGGGTTTTGAGTTTCTCACAGGATGGAGTCTACACAAGATTTCTGGGAAGCCCGAGCTGGTGCTCTGCCACCCTCACCATTTACGAAGTATTTTCTGGTGTTGAGATGCACCCTCCTGTGTTCAGACTCTGCCCACTGCCACTTGTCAGGTCACTGGGCACCACTGAAAACAGCCTGGCTTTTTTTTTATTTAAACCTTCCCTTCAGGTATTTATATATACTCACAAGATCACTTGTCTGAACTTTCTCTTCTCCAAGATGAAGAGTCCTATCTTTTTCAGCCCTTCCTCACAGATGTTCCAGTTTCTGCAACATCTTAGTGACCCACTGTTGGACTTGCTCCAGCAGCTTTTTATCTCTCTTGTGCTGAGTAGCTCAGACCTGGACTTCAGCACTCAGCAGTGCTAGCTAGAGAGGAAGGCTCACCTTCCCAACCTGCTGGCAGTACTTTGTCTGATGCAACACATTTGCCTTCTTTGTGGCAAGGGCTCATGTTCAACTTGGTGCCCATCAGGTCCTTTTCTGTAAAGTTACCTTCCAGCTGTGTGAGCCTGAGGATATATTGGCTCCTAGGGCTGTTCCTACCCAGGTGAAAGGCTTTGTATGCCTCTTCATTGAACTTCATGATGTTTGTTTATTTGTTCATTTACCAAAAACAATGGTAATAAAATTATATCCATATGTGAAATATTTTAATGATACTTTAATGTTATTTTTGTTAAGTCATTGGCTCTTCTCTGAAAAACAGTTTGAACTATCTTTTACACTTTAAGCTTACATATATTCATAATTCCTAAAATTCTCTCCAGATTTTTATTGCAAGTTTTCTAGTGCCTTGAAGAAACATTGTGTTCATTAAACATAAGTCAGGGTTGTAAACAAATGTGATAGGTGCATTGTTATTATTTTGAGCATTTATTTGCATATCCTTAAACACCTGTTTAAAAAAGAATTTAAAATCAGTCTAATAATATTAACCAATGTAAGTCAAGTACAATAGTAGCAACAAGAAAATTCCAATTTCCCACCACCTTCTGGGCATTTTATCTTTCCTCAGCATAGTTTTTAAACTGAAAACTTTGTATCATATGCAGAAAATAACAGATTTGTGTAATTACAAACGAGGGTGACAAAAAAAATTAAGGACAAAATGCATCCAGTTGTCTGCTATCTGAAACAGAGGAAAATTTGAGCATAGCATTTCAAAATGTTTTCCTAGCTAGAATAAGCTTTCAAAACTTGTTCTGAGTACAGTTATGACCAAATGTTTCTATAGATTAGAATGTCAATAACATAAATTTTCTAGTTAGACTGAAGTTTTAGAACTCAGTAGTTTTGGTGTATAAGACGGTTGGTGGTCATTCTTGATAGCTGGAAGAAAGTTAATGGCATACACATCTTCAGAAATAAGAAGGAAATTTATGGAATTACAAGTTATTCAGGCCTCACATCAAGAGAAAAAACTGTGGAGAAAACATTTCAAAGACATCAAGAATGAGTGGAAGAAGCTGGTAGTGGTTTATGAAGGACAAATTAAACCTATCTGAATACTTGGCCTTCTGGGATTATATAATTAGTTTGATCATTAAAAGTATGAGAACTGGATGTCATTTACAGACGAGATTTTTGGCGTGGTCTCTTACAGTCAAATTGCTGCAATATAGAGTGCATAAAGGACCAGAGGTATTGTTCATTGTTTTTCTTAACATGTGAAATTGCAACAAAGAATCCACTCTAAGTAAGTTTGTGGTTCACATCAAATATGATGTCAAAACTAATTTGAAGGATATGGTTAGTATGCTGGAAGGCAGGACTGAATAACCATTTAAAGGAATGTGGAAAAGCTTGAGGAATGGGCAAGCAGATTCCTTGTGAAATTCAACACAGTCAAATGCCAAGCCATGCACCTGTAGATTATAAATGCCCTCCACCAGTACAGATTTGGAGTTCTCTAGCTGGAATGCAAATTGACAGAGAAAATTCTGGGTGTCATGGTTAACAACTACTAAACAGGCACCAGCAGTTCTAGAGACAGAAGTTAGGCAGCTGCATGCCTTGCCTATTTTACCAGTCGAGTCTCCTGCTGTAAGACTGATGAGGTTCAAAGAAAAACAGGTACCTATCACTACCACTACAGTTCACAACCAACAATATTGCACCAACCAGGACTCTGTGATCACCATCCATGAGATGACTCATGAATTAGTGAGTCAAGGAGCGCGAAGCAAGGCTCACTCACCCTATAATAGTCCTATAAGGCCAGTACTTAGGAACAGTGGAGATGAAGACTGACAGGAGGCTATTCTGGCCTAAATGAAGTCACACCACCACTGAATGCCATTGTGCAGGACATACTGGAACTTCAACATACTGGAACTTCAATAATTTTTTCAAGTATTTGAAAAAAATAAATACAATAAAAAACCAGTTAATTAGCTACTGATCCATTTTTTAATTTTCCCAATTATAGGGGGAAAAAGAGAGTAAATACAGTGTAGTGTGCTGTAGAATTCTGAGGAACTGGAGTTTAGGTGAAAATATTGTGACAAAATACCGGTTTCAGAAATAAGATGGTGTTCTTTTGCTTTGTAAAAAATGTAGGACATTACTTAAGAGATATGTTCAGAGGTTTTAGTTATCTAAAGCAAAATATTTTTCAACATCAACTCTGTATATTTGGTCTTTTTTAGCTCGTTCATATTTCCACTACTGTTAATGAGAATCAATGCTTTTAGCAGAACATGCAAACTTTCGTAGCTTGACTTTTTTACCAAGATAAAATTAATTTTGGATCTGTACAGAGAAATAGCTATCTTCCCTATTCAGTGAAAAACATTGTGTATTACAATTCCCAAGTGGGTGTAGGTGCTTTAAACCAGTCTTTCTAAACAGTTATGAAGAGGTTCTCAGCCTTAACTTGCTATTCAGTACCTGGAATGTTAGTAAAAATATTCAGTAAAAGCTTAGCTTTTCTTGTCTTCTTTTCATGATTTTTCAAAGGATGTGTTCATTACATGACAAACTTCAAAACCAATATTAAGGACCTATTGTGTTTCACAAATAGATTTTTAAAAGTATTGATAGAAATCTTTATTAGTGTTTGGGTTTGTAGGTGGTATTTTTCTTTGTTTTTGTCTACTTTCAGATTTTCTTGTGGATTTTTTTCTGATGTGAAATAAACACAAAGTCGCAAACAGTTGACAGACATTATCTGAGGTAATGGAACTTGTGTTTTTCACATCAACAGGTATTTTAGAGAAAACAATCACATATGGTTTGGAAGATAAACTTCAGTTTTGCCAAAGTAGACGACCTTTTAAGAGGATCCAGTTTGTTGTATGCAATATGTTTCACAGTACCAATTTTGAAACAAAATTATCTGAACATATCTCTGGGATTTATGCCTAATAGGGACCATCAAGCAGAATTTGAATGCTTGAATGCACTTGATGTTTATTGAATGACTGTAATTACGAGGTCAGCCTTGGGGAACATCCAGATTTCTCTACTCAGAGGCAGAAGAGTTCTGGCTCAGGTTCTGTGCTGGAAAGAGCCGAAATGCCAAATCAGATAGACTATCATATGTCCCCTTGTACTGGACCCAGGGTAGTGTTTTTCCTACCTGACATTCAACAAATGTAGCTTAAGAAATACTCTAATTTTAGTCTGGATAGTCATCTGCATATTTGGTTTATTTGGAGTTGTCTTAAAGAATTTGCTGAAGAGGAACTTGACAGGGAAGGGTGTAACTGAGAGTAAAGGAGTGAAAACTCAGCATTGGGAAAATGTGATGCAAGCAAGGACTTGTCTGGTGTTTCTTGAAAGCAGCTAGGAGGCTGGTTTAGGGAATTAAGGAAATTCTTAGCATACCAGTGACAGAAACAAAGAAAACAAATTGAAAAAGAGGAGTTCAAGATTACAGTAAAGTGCCACATGATGTTGAGGGTTGAGTTGCAAAGCCTGCTCTTGAGATGATGTGATCCATGCCCATACATCTACTCAGAAGTTACTTATTCACATACTACATAGATTCACAAATAGTAGCACAATACAGTTTCTGTTTATGTTTAACACCTGAACTTCTGTTGCCATTGCAATATGTCACTAAATTTTCATGAAAAAAGCTTGACATCTCTTCCCAGTGCTCAAGTATGGTTTATGAACCAATGACTTGTTCCTGCAATGCCTTGTACAGCCTCTGTTGAAGTACATACTGACAGTGAACGAGGGAAAAGTGCATGACCTCTCTCTCACCGTTTGAGGAAATATATACAGTTTCACTCTAAACTACTTATTGGTAGGGGAGAAAGCTATTAGGAGGTGGTTAGATTTATGCAGTTACAGATGGAAGAATCAGGGGTGAGGAAAGCATTCTTGGCTATTTTTTTGAATACCCATAACCTTGGTGAACATGAACTTTGCACCTCCTCCAAGTGCAAATTCATAATACTAAGCCCTATATACAATTTCATTGAAAGTATGTCCTATTAGTCTATAAAAATACAGTCGATCAACACATCTCAAGTGTTTCTATATACTGTTACTCAAATACATTTTTCTGGTAGTTAACAAGCAGTAATGTCCAAATTAGTGTTTGACTTCCAAACCCACTATTTTTTTTTTTCCTGGATATGTTAGTAAGATGGCCTAAATCTATTTGAAGTGTTATGAATCTGCTTATAACATCAAAATTATTTCTTTGACAGTTTATGAAATTCTGTTTATAGAAAACTTTAATTACTGTTCACCCTTTTAGTGCAAAGCACATCTGCAGAAACTTAATAAGAGGATAATCAAGGAAACAAAAAAAAAAAGGAAAAGAAAATGCAGTCAGTCACAGTCATTTACTTGATAAATCTCTTTAGATGTAATACATACAGTGTTTTAATTTGGAGTTTGTAAGCATATGCTGTCGTTTGAAATTTGTTGTATTTGAGTACAGCATAAATCGGTTTGGCAGAAAAGTTGTAACTGTCCCCTTTAGGCACTCTGTAGATGTACATTTTAAGCTAAGTCTACTTTTTTTGCTGTGTTGAATTGCACTGAAATATAATATATAGTGTCAATTTATTTCAATTATCAAGACAGCTACAGCTATTTACAAAAAATAAATCTTTTACCATTTAAGTTAAGGAAGGACCTAAATATTGGTTTCCACTGATTCAGAATTTATTATTTTAAGACTCTGTGCTCAATAGACAGCCTTCTTTTTCTGCATTTGCTAGATTCTTGCATCAACTAAGTCATAAAGAAATATTAGATCATTGTCATCAAAAGTTTGAGCGGTCTTGCACCTCAGTCACTTTTTGCACTTTACAGAATGCGGTGCTGCTTCGAGAGGTTTCCAGGATACAAAGACTGATTGAACAGTGTTTCAGGTATTCATCCTGTTTGCAAATAGGTAATTTATAGAGTGTGTGTGAGAAATCATCTATTGGAGATTAAAAACCTCAGATTTTATGTAAAGTTTTTAATATAATCTCATTTTACAATAAATGAAATTATGCTTTGTACTTATACACACTGTATTTAATGAGGATGGATTTAATCTTCTTTTGCTAGGAGTCATAAATTAAGCCTTAATTTCAGTTTCCTTTGTAAAGATATTACTGCTTTTGTTTTTTGTATTAATTTATTAGAAAGGGCCTTCAGGGTAGCATCTATGTCATCTAAGGAACATGAATAATATTCAGTTAAATTTAACAGATTCTCTGTCTAATATCCTATTCAAAGATAATACTCCTTTTGGCTTTCTTAAGATGAAGAAATATTAAGATGTAATTATTCTAATGCTATAATTGCTTGTTGCTTTAGATTATTCTTAATTAGCTTTTTGGACATAGCAGAGTATAAAACTGAAGAGAAGTAAAACCAGCCAAAAATTAACCATTCCAAGCTATGAGCTGAAGTCTTAGGCTATGACAATGCATTATGGATAAACTCGCATTTCTTTTAATTAATGCATCCAATATTAAAAATTCACCAAAAAAAATTAAGTACTGTATTTTTCAATTTGTTTTGTTTATTTAAGTTATGCGAGAAATTTTCTTTAAGAGAAGACATAGTTTTAGCTTGCACAATTTAAAATGTAGTAAACTTAGCTCCAGAAAGTTTTCACTATATCCTCACTAGAGTGAAGAATTCAGTATAAGTGTCACAAACATAAGAATTACTGCTGAGATAACTTTTTATTTGTCCTTGTAAGACCACCAGGAAAATTATTTCTTCTCGGTGCTGAAAAAGAAGACTTATTAAACAATTATTTGGTTACAACTTTTAAGATGTTTTAATTATTGTAGCCTGGACCTAAAAATGTACAATTGTCTTTCATGACTGACAAATAAGTAAGTAGCAATGATGTAAGAGCTGTGCTCATAAAGTAAATATCACCAAATATTTCTAAAATATGTTTACTTCAATTTCTGTACTGCACTGCATGAAAGAACATGGGAAGTATTCATGATTATTTTATTACTATCAAATTAGGACGATTTATTTTCCCATTTTCATTATGGGATCTCAGATGGCCTTCTGTTAAACACACCTTCTTAATTAAAACACAGAACTCTTAAAATGGAATATTAGCTGGCAGGTTTCTATTCTGCAGGAAATTCTGCCATAGTAGCTAGTATTCAGAAGAAATCAACTACTCTTTTCAAATTGCTTTCTCTTGTCTCATGAGTGTTTGGCTGCCAGAAATGCTTATGATATTTGTATCGGAATTTTAAGAGTAGGTTTTGAAATCACAGGCTTATGACTAAATGAGAGGAATAGAGTCAATTTTTGATATTACCCTTATATAGCACTCATTGTGCAACAGTAATAGGAAATGTTACTCATGAGTTAGTTCCTACAGAAACTCTTAGTTATATGAGAAATACACTCAGTAATTAGCCATAGACTGTATAATTCCCTTAAAAGTCCTTAAATACCCTAGGAGCCTGAACTAAATTCCAATGACGATGCATAATGATACTGAACTTCTTAGTTGCCTTAGAATAACTGGAGCTGTTTAAAATATGCAGAGTTATAAATAACTATCACTGTGTTCAAGTGTTCTTTGAGTTAAACACAGACAATAAAATCTTATGTGTGCTCGACAAGTTGATCTAACCTTTTGAGATGCCTGAATATAATTTCTGTAGAATATTAGAGTAGTATTTTCTTTAGCATATATTTGTGTATCTCAGAGAAGGTAGTCTGAGAAAGGCAAGACTGGATTTCAGTAATTGCATTTCCTTGTCCTCTTTTTTTTTTCTTCTTCTTGCTATTCACTTTGGTTAATGATATTGTGCCAAGCGGAATATATTTGTAGAGAAGTAGATTTATTGTAGATGCTATCTGTTTGAAATTGTTGTAAAGGCATGATCTTGACAAGTACAAACTCTTGTGAGAAAATGTGGGACATTGTGCTTTGGACTATTTAAGTGGAATTTTAGTTATAGAAACCTCTCTATTTTCTGCAGTTGGTGTTGTAAAGGTTTGCAGGGAAGGGCACTAAGGATCATGCCAGATCTTACTATGTCAGAAGTAAGAGATTCAGTTTTAGTACTCCAAAGACTGAAATACTAGTATAAAGGTCATGACATTTGCTTGACCTTGACATTTGCTCTTTGGCATTGAATTGTGAAGGGTCAAAAAGACATTATTAAGTGTGGCCCAGCTTCTTTATTTTTGTGATCCTGAAGCAGTGGGATGAGAGAAAAGTGTTAAACTAAATGTGTGAATTAGAAGAGAACATAGTGTAAGTGTAGTGACTCTTAAAGTAATTAAGAGTTAACCTCAAGGACAAGTTGGTTTTGCTTTAGTCTTGTGATTATAGAAAATTTTCCAGCAAGTCTTTTTTTCCTGTTGGATAGAGAACAAATGACAATTAAACAAGTGTTATTGGTATTCACTCCTTCACATTTAAATATCAATTTACTATGTGATTCATTTCTTATATCATTTGTCTAGCAAGTTCCTTAAATGTTTTAGAAAAATATACTGGGGCACACTGAGCTGAGTCTAAAATTTGATCTTAAATGTACCAGCCTGATATAAATTTTGTGCAGAAATAAATCTACTTAGTTTATTTTATTTTAACTTTAGAAATAAGAGGAATAAAACAGGGATTGGTGTATAAGAAAAGTCTATATACTTTATTCTGGGGTGATTGAGAAAGACCAGTGATTCTTGTGAATCCAATTAGCTACATTGTCTGACTTAGCAAGAACTTTATCTTATGCCACAATCTTAAACTACTTCAGGTAATAGGGACTTAGGTCAATAAACATTTTGCTGAATAAACTTCTATTCATGTCACAAGAGCCAAAGTAAAGTCAAAGGATAAAACTTTTCAGTTGTAAAATCTTTTCTTTAGCAGGCTGAGCTGTAAAAGTGAGGCCATCAATTATTTTAAAAAGTGGTGTTGAAAGAGCCTTATAATACATAAAAACTATTTAAATCTTGCTTATATAAAAACCCATCATATAATATTTGAATGTAATGCTACTAACAACTAGTAGACAATATGAACCCCAGCTTTAGCAGGCTATCTTAACTCCTGGCAGTGAGGAAAAAAAATATACGTATGTGGGGTCCTGGTGGAGTTTTTGTTTGAGTGGGTTCTTATGGGATTTTCTGTTTTGTTTTCTTTTCTTTTGTTTTGCTTTTAATTATCCTTTCTGAAATGACGATATACAATCACTAGGTTTGAAGAAACTATTAATATTCTTTATCTACAAGATGAGGTGTGAGCCTCTCAGTCAGGGAATCATAAACAGTACATCAATGACTACTGAACAGTCAGCACTCTTGAAAATGCACTTAATGAAAAAAATCAATCTGATATTCAGAAAAATGTAGATTTACAAAAGCAAAATATTAAAGAACTTATTTGACAGGAATTTGGTCTAAAACAAGTTGGTGAAAATCATTCCCTTTAATAGTGTTTACAAAAAAATTCCTCCACAAATGTGAAGATTCAAGGACTAAAAAGCTGTTTTATAAATTATGTAGCTAGTTTAAAGTTTAGTTTGAGATGTACTCTTTATTATAAAATCTAATGTATTTAATGTGTACAGCAGGAGATCACCTGTTTGATTTTTTTCCTGAAGGAAACTGTGAGGTACATGTAAATTCTACTGTTGCTATGAGATACAGTTTGGCTTTAAGGTACCAATTTTACCAATTGTCAGATACCAAAGAAAGTGGAAATTTTGCATGAGTTCCAACTTAATGGCAGCCTTCCAGCATTTTCATACTTATCAAATCCTGCTAAAATACTATTTTCTTATTTATGGGAGTATTTCAGTAGGTTTGATTGGACCAAACAAATTTCTTCAATGCATTTCAGTAAAAGACATTTTCATACAATAAAATTATTTATTAATAATAAATTGCTGTATGATCAAAAGCTTAATTGTAACTGAAAACTCAAATTACTTCATCTTGTTTAGATTTTCATAAAATTTTTCTAATTTCCATACAATCTCTCTTTTCAGAAATTACCACTTATCATTAACTCTGACAAACAAGTGCAACTGGTTTTCTTCATTTGAGATTTATGTACTAAGTATAACTTTTAAACTACTCTAAATACCAGAAGTTTAGGCTCAATAGCAATGATCAGCTATACATTTTAGCTACACCCCTTCCATAAATGTGTTCCATGCATTGTGTTATTTTGTGAAATTCTGACTTTTTAATGCTGTGTGACTATCTCTTCATGAGAGAAATTCATTATGGACTTTATTAATTTCCACCAGGAACAATCCTCTGAGGCTATGCTACTTCATTGCTGGAAAATCTTGAAAATGGGTACCTGTTGAAGATAAGAGCAGTCTGACTGAAATTCAGAAATATCAAATCTATATTCTTTTTGATACAACAATAGGAAGCAAGCCTAAAAATTATTATAATTTCCAATAATTTTAACCACTCTGTGATTTAATGAGCCATATGAGAAAGTGGGAATTTAAAGCTCCATATTTTTATTTCTTTTTCACATTTACCTCTAGTATGAGCAATAGTGTAAAATTTTTGTTGTCAGAAGGAGAAAGAAGAAATAATTTCTTTGCAAACTTTGTTAGTGGTTAATTTCTGTGCAGATCTCTGGTAATATTAGTGCTTACTAAGGCTACAATTGCAAGGAGAAGATGTTAGGTCATAAATACGAATTTTGTATTCCTCCAGCTAGCAATGAATAAGAAGTTTCATTTTTACTTCAGCCTACAAATGGGTATTATGTTGAGGCACACCATATTGTAATACTCCATACTATGCTGTAAAATTCGGATATGCTATGTTCATAGTCTACCAACTTAGATTTTATGGCATCCAGAATATAACAAAATATTCATTGTTATTAATATATTCACACATATAATATCTGCAAACTATTTTTTCTACTCTGTCTTAAAACTAGCCCAGAATTCACAGAAATCAACTTGAATAAATTCTTTCAGGATGGACTGGTAGATTTCAGTACCTCTTAACTGTTTTGGATAGAGTAGATTTCTAGAGATTCTCACTTCAGAAATACAATCGGGAATTCTGAAGCTTTTCATTATTCAGAATCCACTTCTATTTTCTATAACACCTGCTACTTTTTAGGATAGGAAAGGCTATGATATTCCAATGACTGAATTAGCTTCAGTGCTTTGTTAAATGGGATTCTAGTGACTCTAGCTGCAATTATGGGTAGGGAAAATACTTCAGAGAAATATTTTCAAAGTGGATGGAAATACTGTGATATCTTGCCCACAAATGGTTCTCAAATAGCTACATAGAACTAAACAATTTTCTCCCTGTAATACAAAAATGTTTGAAACTTTTCATTCAGAATTTTGTGTGTAAATTACACTAAACACATGCATAATCCCACCACAGAGCTCTGCATCGTTTACCAATTGCTGGAGAACTATCAGAGAGAAAACAAAACCGAAACAAATCAAAACAAACAAACAAAATCAACACTGAAGCAACAGTTTTTTTCTCCTACAACATGATGGCTTATTGGAGGATAAACAATCCTAAAAAGAACAGGGAAGTTCTATGTCATTACTATAAAAGGATATTGATTCTGAGATGGAAACTCCTTGAAACCATGCTTTTGAGACATAAAAATGTAATGGAAGTAGGATTCCAATTCAGAGACTTACTGCTTACCTGTTTTTTAAAAGTCTGATCTTGTCTTTTGGAAGTAAACTTCCTAGACCTGATACAAAGTTATATTTTTGTCAAAAATTAAAACGAGTTTGTTGTTATTTCGTCTTGCAGAAATAGATTTACTCCCTTTAGTGTCTGAAGAAAACAAAGTATCTAGCATTTCCTGGTCTTTTATCTTCTAGATTACACAAAATTGGTTCCTTCTGGTTATTCCAGTAGGCTAGGTATTCCATATCCTCCTATTATTCAGTCATACTCTTCTTTAAAAAAAGTTACAGATTTTTTTTTCAGTGCACAATGACATTGTTTTTCAAACAGAGGACATTTGCTAGTGGAGCACTGTCCAAAAGTCACTTGATATTTTGAAGCAGTGAGATATTCAGACTGAGATCACCAATAACAAAAAGTTTTGCTAGATCTGCTGAGTAATGGTTAGTCTTCCACTTTGCTTATGATTTGCTCTTGCCAAATGCATTTTTTCCTTCTGAAGCTTTCTTATGTATGTGATGTTAATAGTTTGAACAAATAAGCAAATATTATGTTGTTGAGCTGGAATATTTATTTTATTTTATAACTCTTTGTGTATGTGTGTGTGGTAAGGATAAAATGCTAGGAAGATGAAACAGTCTGCTAGATAATTCATATCAGCCACGCAGAACTGAAAGACAAATTGTGATTCTTTATTACCCTTCTGAAACAGCTGATATACCAAGTTCTTGGAACCAACACAACAGGATAAAATGGCCATGGGAAAAATTTACTGAGAAATAGAAAACCTGCAAAATTCAGGAACCGGGTTTTAATTTTTTAATGAATGATAAAATGAAGCATTCACCAACAAAACTATTATTTGATTAATTTGGAAAATTATTTACCTTTCTACTGCGTTTTCTAAATATTGTAGACAACATTAACATTTGCTTAATGCAGATAAAAACATTAATTTTATTTTAGCAAAGGAAGGAAAAGTAAGAATTTTACTTCTGGATTCCATCTGGATAGAAGACTACCAGAATGCCCCTAGTCAGCAAGGATAATTGGATCCTCTGTGTGGCTGTAAAGTGAACATGTAATTTGTTTCTCAGAGGAAGGGTTTTCTAACTAGGTAAAACCCTATATTCATAGTTTATATAAAGTTTACTTTATATAAAGGTTACATTTTTCATGCAGATTTTTTCACAATTATTAAAATAAAGGGGGTTATGTGCTGTGCTAGTGAATTTATCTGAAGCACATTTCTCCAAGCCTACTCGGCCACAATAATCTTCCATCTGTTCTTACACCAATGAACTATGTTTTTGTTGTTACTATCCTTATTGCAGTAATAATTTCATGGGTTTAGTTTGATTTGATTTTTTTAGTCTAGAAAACATGATTCAAGATTTTAGCAAGATTAAGATGAATAGAAATTACATTATTATTTCAGCACTGATTATCTAGACTTAAGAAAACTGTACTGCAGATCTTGTTTTCCTAAAACAAATCTTTGGGTTTTTTCATGAGTCAGCCATTTGATTTTGAAAAAGATTAGTAGTCCATAATTATGACTGACAGGCTGTTTATTCACCAAGTTTTTAATGGGCTTTCTAATCCCAGGAACACAAATAAAAGTATAAATATAGATATATATGTGTGTATAGAGAACATCTAATATCCTCTGGGATATCTATCCTAATGCTATTTTAAGGTAGATTTATGTTGAAAAGTGTAAACTAAAGCCAGCTTGAAAGAGCAGTTCAAGTAGGTGTACCAAGATAGGTAAGAATCTGGATGGATAAAATGTCTCAGGGATACTGAGTGAGAATGAATAGCTGTGGTGATCAATCCTGTTCTTTTTTAGATTCAACAGCTTTTTTTCAAAATGCTGAAAGTTTCCAGTATCTGTTTCAAGAGCAATAGAACTAGCTTCTGCATGACCACAGGAAAAGCCTGTAATCAAATAAATATTGAGCAACTGAACAAGGATCAGTTGAGTGTAAGCAAATAAGTATTGTGCAACTGAACAAGGATCAGTTGAATTGGAATTAACTAATCTTAATTGTATATATTTCCACTGATGCCACTGGTAAGCTGAAAACTTGTAGTTTTTGAAAATTTTTTCAGTTGTTCCAAGTAGCATATTCAAAAATGAGCCAAAAATTATGTACTTTCTAAATGAGATAAGTGAAATTCTGTTTTAATTTTTACACAACACTTACTTTAGCATTTAGTCTTTAGGATGGCAGAGCAATGTCAGAGACTTTGTGCTGATTCTTTTGAGCATACAGCTGGGGCAGAATGAAGAGAAAGATTATTCTGTGGCCAAATTGATAACTTTATGATAGAAGGGAAATATTTCTTTCTGGTTTTAAATATTTTAAAGGTGAGGGGGGAATTTGGAGAAAGGAATCAGAACTTCCATTTTGATACCCATTCTCTGAGCTGCTATTAGCACATCACAGTTATATTACACATATGGCTTTGTACAATTTGTAGAGCTACCCTCAACTGAAGTAATCTCAGCTATATCACAGTCTGGGGCATGATAACAGTACTAACAATATAAGCCTTATCCCTGTGAAAAAGCGCACAAAGTTTTTGATGAAATAACAGTGTGCCTGTCCCTTGCGTACACTGAAATTGTTTCACAGCACCATTTATGCAAAAAAGTTATAGAGTTAATTTCAGTTAAAAACATTTAATTACTCTACAAAACTGACTTCAATACAGCATGCCCAGGTATTTTAAATTATAAACCAGAGGTTTTGGAGATCTTTTTTGACACCAGATAGTTTACCTTTATGGCACAAAATTTAATGTCTTTGTTGTTGGCATGGATGTTGGGATTGAGTTCATATGCACCACGTTTGTGGATGAGACAAAGCTCTGTGGTACAGTTAGCATGCTGGAGAGCAGGGATGCCATCCACAGGGACCTTGACAGGCAGGAAAGGTGGTCCTGTGTGAACTTCAGGAAGTGTAGCAGGGCCAAGTGATAAGTCCTTCACCTTCAGGGGCAACATGAAGCTAAAAGTCAGGTTGGGCTGAGAATGTATCTAGAGCAGCCCTGGGGAGAAAGACTCACTTCTCTTGGTTGATGAGAAACTCAACATGACACAGCAATGTGCACTTGCTGCCCAGAAGTGTGATCAGCAGGCCATCAATACAGCATGACCAACAGGACAAGGGAAGAGATTCTGCTCTTCTGCTCTGCTCTCATGAGACCCCACCTGGGGTACTAAGGGTAGCTCTGGGGCCCCCAGTAAAAGAAAGGTGTTAACCTGTAAGAGGTACAGAGGATGGCTACAAAGATATTCCAAGGGTTGAAACACATTTGCCATGTTAAAAGGCTTAGAGACATGGGATTGTTTTGCCTGGGAAAAAGAAGTTTCTCTGGAGATATTTTTGCAACCTCTGTACGTAGAAGAAGCCTGCAAGAAGGCTGAAGAGGGACTTATTTTGCAAGGAACTGTAGTGATAGGACAAGAATTAATGGCTTTAAACTGAAAGGTGATACCTTTAGGTAAGATATTTAGAATAAATTCTTTACTGTAAGGGAGGTAAGTCACTGGAACAAGTTGCCCAGAGAAATTGTGGTTCCCCAATTCTTGAAAATGTTCAATGTCAGGATAGAGGGGTCTTTCAGCAACCTGATCTAGTGAATCGCATCCCTGTCCATGGTGGAGAGGGTTGGAACAAGATGGCCTTCTCCAACTCAAACATTTCCAAAAATCCGTGACTGTAAAGGTAACTTGGTTAATAAAGCAGACAAACAGAAAATTTTTCCGTTCCATCATCTTCTCAGGTTATGAGAGACAATAATTTCTGTCCTTTTTTTCATGGCTCTGTGCAATTTATATAAAAGTATGCCTAGTTTAATGTCCTCTTTCTGAAAAAGTAAATTTAAGACCTTGAATGGCCATTTTATATGATTGTAAGTTATGTCTGATTCAGAGTCGGAGCCAAATATCTCAGTAGCTTCTGCAAACTGTACTTTAGCAGATTTAATATTTTCCATTTAAATTCTGATAAAAGCCATAGTTAAGCAGATATTACAAATGCCACTACCCAACTACTTTTGATATGTCTTTTGTTTCTTTTTATAATTTATTGCTACCAATTTATAGCAGGGAATAGGTATATTAATTGTACATTTTTTTTCTTGAGACTATTCTTACATTTGAACTGAAGTTGTATTCTAGAAATATACGTCAAAAACATTAAAACCAGTCTACAGGTTCTGAAGTGCTGGTAGTCCATACATATGCACTGTGTATGTTGAATCCCTTTTTATTTAGTCTGTAATCAATACTTTACAGTATATGAAAACCAGAAAAGTGCAGTTAATCACAGAGAAGGCAATGGATTGGGGTTTGGTAAATTATCCAAATGAGAAAATTTTTGAAAAAGAAAGGATTTCTAGGTTTGCAGTAGAGCCCCACAGTGGATTGTAGATTAGGTAAAAACAAAAAAAGCAACCACTTGAGCAGGCAGATTGAACTTTTCCCAGTTCTAGTACTCCACATGAGCTAGAGAAACTGTAATTTGAGATTTTTTAATGTTGGTTTTAGAATGGGAGAGGTATGCATAACTAGAGTACAAAAAACCTGCTGGAACTCTAAATTTGGATGTCTGTTAACAAAGAACTGTGTATACCACCTGGTAACTCATATAGTTTCTTACCTTCAGTGGTACTCAGATGTTCATAGAAAAAGTGAAATAGTCTGGAATGAATAGAACAAAACATACCAATTGCTCCATATGCATTTGTTTCACAATACATTTAACATAGTACAAGGTCTTGAGTCCACAACAGAGTGCTACTGTTCACATAGGCTTTGCAAGCTTCTTTTAAAATTATTTATTCAAACTGTGTTAACCACTTACGATTGGATCACATATGTGATGAATCACGTTGCCTGTTGGATTATATATGAGAAACAATAAAAGTTTTTAGAAGTACATTAATTAGTCATGAATATTCATGTGGCTTTGATTAGCCATGCAAATTATGTGATGCTATATTCCATGATTAAACAGTGCAAGGCATTCATAGGCAAGTGCAAAAATTCCAAACTCAGTGTTCATGAAATGTTCGTATATAACTGATGAAATTACCTATCAGAAAATATTTATAATAAAACTTAATTTAGCTCCACCATACAAATCAGGATGACAAGTGTCATCTTGCTGAACTCAACAAGAAACTTTTGTTTATTAGTAGGAGCAATTTAATTCTTTGCTAACCTTTTTGGTGAAAAATATATGGAAAAGATAAGGCTTTGTTAAAGACGCAAGGGGCATATGTATTAGGGGATGATTTTGTCATTTGCAGTACAATAATCATAATGAAATTAATAGGATAGATTGAAACATATTTGAACACAAGTTTCTTTCCTAATCTTCTGAAATCTCTGAGAGTGTGCATGGAAAGTGTAAATATTATAATAAATAATTATTTAAGGAAAAGGAAGAAAAACATGTAAGACCTTGTGTCAAAGCTTTAACAATTGTTTCCTTTAATGACGGAGAGAAGTCTAAAGCAATCTCCAACAGTGTAATTCTAATACATCAGATCTGATAAGAAGCTAGTACTGACTGTAGAATAAAAAATACTCAAAATTTGTGCACCAATGATCCTGGAGAATGTGTGTCTAGGATTGTCTTTAGTTGTCCACAAATTGAATCAATTCTGGGACAAAACACCTATAGTTGTATAATTTTCTGTGAAACATAATTCAAATCCAACTATCTCAATATTTGTAGCTGAAAAAAAATCTCGGTGGAAGTATATTTTTATCTTTTCTTGTTAATTCCTTATATTGTTTTGATTTAATCTCTTCAAAGAACTGAAGTACTCTTAATGGCTTTTTTGCTTTAGTCTTGGAGCTTAGAAAGCAAACTGATGTGATCAAATTTATAGATCAGGCCTTTTGCCCTAACCACAAATTCTGACATTCTGAGGTATATTAAGTGAAACATTTTAAAACTTTGCAAATGGTTATTTTTACATTTATCAGTAAACCTGAGTTGTCTATGAGCAACAAATGGAAAGATTAGACTTCATTTTTCTATAGGTCTTCATGGAGATTTTTTCAGAGGAGTTTATATGACATCTGAGCATATGAAATTTAGACACCATGAGTCCATATTTCAATCCTGGATTTTATTTATATTTAAATATAATTATTACACTTAAATGGAAATAGGATTAGAAATTTATGCAGTTCTCTTTACTTCTGTCTTACATTGATTGCTTTAAATTATTATGTCTTTTGAAGGCATTCTTCAAACAACGATTTTAAGGTCTTTTCTCCTTTTTCAAAATGATCCTCTAAATTCTCTATTTGGTGCAATTTTCTGTCCTATTTTTGCTTGCTGTAGTTAGTGAATTATGTCATCTGCTATTATATTGAAAGCAATTCTAAAATTTCAGAATTGTACCTGGCCTTTTGTGGAACGAGGTCTTTGTTCACAATTGTTTTGCTACAGAAGCAACAATGTTCAAATAATGAGAATATTATAAAGAAAACCCAACATGATTGAGTGAGCTGAATACCAACTGAGCACCAGCATGTTTCTGATCCAAAATATAAGGGATAGAAATATTGTTGTCTGCTTAGAATACATTAAATCTTCCGTCACTTATTAACAGATACACTTGTATATTTTATTATTCTATTACTTTAATAATAGGCAAAATATTTGATCATATTTTTAAAGGTTTTTAACAAAGTAAAAAGATAAACATCAATGGTCTATTTAGGATCATTTTACTTTAAAAAAAAAATTACACTCCTGTAAAAGTGAAGAGTTTAGACAGAAAACTAGTCCATGAATTTTTGTGATCAGTTCTAAGTCATATTTATTCTGAGATGGGTGAAGATTTCGGTGTAATTTTTTAATTTAGAAAAGATGACTATTTGAAGGATGTTGTAAAAGGGAATCACCTTTCTTTTGTCTGTCTGCTCAGTCTGACTTTATTTATTTCATTACAACACCATTTTTAAAGACTGTGTGCTATGCAATAGACTTCTGATGATATGGTGGCCATAAAGAAAAGAAGAAGCACATCTTATTGCGAGTGAATTGAAATAAATTTATTTTTACACAAAAGCACACCAGGATACGGAAATGAAAATATGGTCAAACACCACTTATTCTTTGTTTTTCTCTAGATTTCTTTTTACAGTAAAATGTAATCACAATGATTAGAGTGAAAAGAGAGCATATGAAACTTTTTGAGATTTCTTCACAGACGGGAAAACAGAAAAAAATTCTGCTTAAGATGTTGTCCTGGTTCCAGGCAAGACAGGGTTAATTTATTCAGAATGGGGCATGGCTAGGACACTGAGGTTATCCTATACCACCTCATTCCTGGGGACAAGGACAAGAACCCTCTTCCTGTGGCTGACTCAATGTGACCAAGGGTCACATATTGCCTGTTGTTGCGGGGTTTCTGTGTTGATAGTTTCTTTTTCTGTGCCCTCTGTTATTAACATCGTTGCTGTTGCAGTTCATTTTCTTATGTTACTGTTGTTCCCAGAGGATGGTCTTATCTCAGCCCATGATCTTTGCCTCTTTTGCCTTCAGTTCTCCTCTCCATCCTGCTGCAGTGGAGAGGAAGAGGGGAAAATCAAACTGATACCAGTCTATTTCAGTAAATAAAAGGTATACATTTTTTTTATCTCCTTGATCATTATGCATTTGAATTTGCAGAACTAGTTCCTCACAGCTTACACATTATTCATCATTCCTGTGGAAGGCCTTTTGAAGGGCCTGGTTGTTGAAGGGAAAGACATCAGAACAGTTTGGAAGGAGGTAGGAGGGGTACTTAAATATCATAAAAAAAGACACCAAGTGTTCGCAACTTACTTTCTAAACTCTATCTTACAAAGAAGTAGTCGTTTAGAGAATGTATTTGGGTTTGAAGGTATTCTCCCTCAGCTGTTGCAATTAATTTTCCACCCTTTCTTGATTCAAGACTTGGTGTGGCTACCAGGACACATGAATATGGTTTAGATCAGTCAAACTGTGTGATCCACAGAACAATTTGTGTTCTGAGGCTGGTCATAGGCACTGATTATTCAATTTTTCTGTACCACACATTTTATTTTGGAGAAGACCTGATGGGGCTGTTTTGTCTTGCTTTAGAAGAAGTAGGACTGAGAAGGACATTTTCTGAACACATAATTCTTGAACAGCAAGTGGGATATAAACCATATTTTTCATATTAATCTCTAATAATTATGTTATGATCTGTAAAATTAATATTTAGAGGTAATTTTACAATTTAGAAAAAAAGAGATACACAGTTCTTCAAGTAAGTAAACAAATTACTAGGGGCTTGTAGCTGATGGCTGATGGATCGACCTCGTCACAATTTACTGTATCTGCATTTTGAATACGTATTTTGGCATAGTATCAGACATAAAATGAAAAAAGGTACTACTTTCTTCAATCCGAACTCTGATATTTCAAACAGGTTAATCATTTTAATAAATTATTATTATCTTGTATCTTGAGAAAATATAAAGCATTTAAATAGCAGAATTTCAAAATTTCACAGATTTAAAAAATACTCTAAAATAATCTGTTTCTGTATTTACAGCTTAAAAAAAGGGGGGGGAGGGGGTGATTTGTAATGATTTTCTAATAGTTAATTTTCTTAAGATTTTCTGTGAGATCCATTAGACAAACTGATAATACCTAGACAGTACTTACTGTTGAATATTGATCTGATTTTTCTCAGTATTTTTTTTTCTTTTTTTTTTTAATGTGGAGAATTGAGTACTGGTACCAGGTAGTCCTACTGCAATGAGTATTTCTCAAAAAGATTTTCAGAAGTTAAAGTAGAAAGTGAATTTATAGTGACTGTATGGCTAATTATAGCACCATTTATTTGTACAGCAGTATAAAAAGTCTAATATTGTATCTTATCATACCATATTCAAGAAGTTGGGCAAGGGGAAGGGAGGAGATCAGCATCGGTGAGTTGGAACCTGCTGGTCAAACAAAAGAAAAATAATCAAACACACAGGCGATGGCAGATAGGTGACTTTTGAGGAGTGGAGATGAAGCTGGGCTTTGTAGGGATGAGGTAAGGAAGGCACAGGCAAAGCAGAAGCTGAAGCTGAACTTGTCAAAAGATATAAAGGAAAACAGGTATGTAAACCAGAAAAAGAGGTCAAGGAAGGTGAACCCCCTGATAAACAATGCTGGAAAACTGGAAATAACAGATGAATAGAAGGTTAAATTTTTTGTACAATGTACAGAAGTCTGTGATCCAATGAAATACATACCAGAGCCCTGTAGGAATTGCTGAGGTAGTTGCCAAGCCACTCATCATGATATTTGAAAACTCATGGCAGTCAGCTGACATCCCAGGTGATGAGTAAGGAAACATTGTACCAATCTTTAGAAAACAGAGAAAGTAGGACTGTGGAGCTACTTACCTCTTCTCTGTGCCTGGGATGATAGTGGAACAGTTCCCTCTGGAAGTTAGGGCACATGGAGGACCGGGAGGAGATTTGGGACAGTCAGCACAGCTGCACCAATGGCAGGTCCTGTCTAACCAATTCAGTGGCCCTCTATGAAAGAGTAGCTTCATCACTGGACAAAGAAGGGTTGCTGATGTCATTTATCTGGGCTTCTGTAAAACCTTTGACACATTCCCCCATAACATCTTTTTCTCTAAACTGGAGAGAGATGGATTTTATAGGTAGAGAGATGGATTTGATCAGTGAACTGGTAGATGGATAAGTGCTTGGATGTCACATCTATAGAGTAGTGGTCAACACCTCAGAGTTCTGACGGACTGAAAAGTTTTGTATTTCAGGGATCCATACTGGTACCAATATTATTTAATATATTCATTAAAAATGTAGATGAAGGATTAAGAGCACCCTCAACAAATTTGTAGATGACACCAAACTGTGGTGCCGTTGACACACCTGAAGGATAGGATGCCATCCAGAGGGACCTGAACAAGGTTGAGAAGCGGGTCCCTGGGAATCCCATGCAGTTCAACAAGGCCAAGTGCTGGAGCTGCACCTGGGTAGGGGCAACCCCTCATATCAGCACAGGCTGAGGATGAACAGATCAGAGCAGCCCAGAAGGACTTGGGAGAGCTCGTGGGTGAGAGGCTGGACATGACCCAGCAATGAGCAGTCACAGCCTGGAGAGCCCAACGTGTCCTGGGCTGCATCCAAAGCAGTGTGGGTACTAGGAGAGGGAGAGGATTCTGCCCCTCTGCTCTGCTCTGCTCTGGTGAGAGCCCACCTGCAGTGATGCATCAGCTCTGGGGTCCTCAGCAAAAATAATACTTGTTCATATTTGAGGAGTTTCAGGAGAGGGCCACCAAGATGATTAGAGAGATGGAATGCCTCTCCTAGGAGAAAAGGTTGAGAGAATTGAGATTGTTAAGCATGGAAAAGAGAAGGTTTCAGGGTAACCTAATTGCAGAGTACCAGTACCTGAAGGGAGCCTAAGGTAAGACAGCGAGGGACTTTTTACAAGGGCATGTAGTGACAGGACAGAAAATGAATGGATTCAAACTGAAAGAAAGTAGGTTTAGAGCACATAATAAGAGGAAGTTCTTTGATGTGAGGATGGTTAGTCATGGAAGATGTTGGCCAGAGAGGTTGTGGCTGCCCCATCCCTGGAGATATTGCACACAGAACCATAGGCTGGATAGAGATCTGAGCAACCTGTTCTAGTGGGAGATATCCCTGCCAGTGGCAGAAGGCTAGAAATGAGATGATATTTGAAGCTGAGGTCAACAATTAATATTTGACGTTTCATATTTAAAAGTAGAAGGCAAATAATGAAGTATTTTTATACTGCTGCATGTTGCATATTCCATTATTTTATTTTCCTTGCAAAATAAATACCTGTTTTCAATTACAGGTTCGATTGTTGTATCTCTATAGGTGATGTAAAATTTCAATTTTATGCACAAAGATAGTCTATAAACTTAGCAGCAGTCAAATTAGATATATTTATAAACAGATGAAAAGATATATGGTGCTCAGTAAGATAATGGTATACGATGTTCAGTGTTTGCTTCTGTGGCACTATTGTATTGTTCTAGTAACTGCATGAGATTTTAATACAAAAGAAAATTATAACAGTTGGAATGATGTTGCTGTGCTGCCCCAGACCTTTTAGCTACATAAAAAATGAGAAGTTTGTGTATGTTTTGTAGATTGAAAGGTGGGTATTCACAGTGAAGGTTACTCAGTATTTTTGCATTTGGCAAACTTAGCATCAGAATGTCTAGGCAGGTAAAAGATCCATTTATTTTTTAAGTTGGATTTGTGACTTTTTTAAAGCTACTAACAATTCAAATTATTTATGAGACAGATTTTTTTTCTTCCTTCTGCTGCTATAAATACTCTCTTTTGTCAATTATCTGTATTTATGTACATATATATACTTCCTTACATATCCACAGAGTGTGTATGCTTGTAAGTAGCTGTATATATTTATCTGAGACAAGGATCGTTCTATTATATTTTTTGTTTCCTGTAATAGATAGTAATGCTCAAATGGAAAAATCATTGTTAGAAATAAGTACTGTTTCTAGTACTATGAACTCTCATCTAAAAATAAACCTATTAATTTCAACATAAAAATCCTAAATTAAAACTCCTCTGAATAAACTGAAATAATGACAGGAGCAAATTACGTCAATTTCGATATGCTGTATTTTCTTTCCAAATACTTTAATCTGTTTCTTTTGTTTTTCCTATTTTTTCTTTCTTTTTTTTTCTTTTTTTTAAATTGAAAATCTAATTTTGCTTGACTTTGAAAGCACAAAAAAATTGTTTCTACCTGAAATCCACAGATCATGATTTCTTAAAGATTCACCTTATGACAGAAAAATTGAATATGAAGAATCTGTAATTTTTGTTTAACATGTCATATTTTGAGTTGGACTTTCTCACACACACTTTTCCTGTGTTTGCACTTGTCAAAATGCGAAAGATTTGCATAAAGCCTCTGAGGAAAAGACAGATCCTTGTGTAACACTTTGTTTGAAAGATCAGAAGGTATTTGAAAGCAGAAATTTTTAAACTAGGCAAAACAGCCATTCTTGAGTGATAAAACAATGTTATTGACCTCTTTAGGCAGCTTCAAAATGGAGGAATGTCACCCTAATTTCCCTCCCTGGGTGCCTCTTTCATATGTACAGCCCTTTCTATCACTTACCTTCAAAAAAGTTGTCATGAAACCTTTCCATTGTTCCAAGAATAACTCCAGGTTCCATTTAATGCTATTTTTTGTCTTTTATCTCTCTGAATCTTCTTCATCCCAAGGAGGCATCAGGTACATCTCCTGAAGTGAAATAGGCCATTAAATATCTCCCCAGGACAGAATACTTGTTCTTTATTAAGTCCATAAAAAAGTCATAAAATAAAGATGTGGAAGACTACTTTTTTCTTGATAGGTCAGGGCGACCATCAAAGCAGCAGACATTGTATCTAACATCTTTCTTCCCTAGGGTGCATTCCTGAACATTCTACAAAGTCATAATGCTACAGGAGAAAGAATTCTGGCCTAATTTGTGAAATTTTGAAGACACTAAATAGAATCATTTGCTTTAATGTGGATATTTTGACATCAATATATACAACAGCATAGTCTGTTAGATTTTTTTAAAAGTACTTTAAATCCTTCTGTTTGTGCTTCCTTTTTTTAATACATTTAAGGTATATATTTAAAGCAATGCTATGCATTCTTATGCAGATATAGGGTGATAAAAATCACCTGTGATATAAAAACATACATTTTTTAATGAATATATATAATAGGATTTCCACATAATTCTTAAAATTGATTAGACACAAAAAAAATTATATCTGTCTGGAACCAAATTTAATAAGGTCATTACATGATATATATACTCATGCTTTATATGATAAAAAGCTAGAACAGGGTAGCTGTTTGACATTTGTACAGCTTCATCTCTTTGTAGCCTCCTAATGGAAATTTAAACTTCTGAGTTATACCAGTAATTCCTAAACTAAAGTGTCAAAATTCTAGTTCTTAGCTAAAAAATCAGAACATAGTTTTGAAGTGGGCTGTAACAGTAAAAAAAAGCAGATAGAGAACTAGGAATGGAAATACTCCCATCCTTTTATTAATGGGAAACTTATGAGGGGTAGTGAGAGTGAGAAGAAGTGTAGTAGGCAGGAGGAAAGACTGGCTAAACACTGAAGAAATGATATGTAATATAATAAAACCATGGGGCAGATGGGTGTGAAGTATATTTGATTCTACGACACTCAGCTGGAAATGAGAGCTCAATATTAACTTACTACGTGCATTTATTTTTAGTAAAACCCATAAGAGAAGGCAAAAACTTAAGGGCTTAGTTATGTATAAATCTAGAGTGCACAGAGGATGTTTGGGATGATAGTACCACAGTGATAATGCAAATTGAACTATTTTCATTACATTTATCAAAGAAAACTTGGAAAGGTGGCAAGAATCTAACAGGCTGCACAGCTGCAGAAGGTGATTATATACCCATTTTCATGAGGAGCCAAGCAGCCAGGAAAATACAAAACTGGCAGAGAGGAAAAGGACTTTGATAACAGAGCTGTATTTTGTTATGATACATTTTGAATGGCAATGAACCTGAGAGCAAACTTGACAGAAAATAGTGCAGAATCCCTAAACTGAGTTGCCCTCAGGGCATACAAAATTGAATGATACATAACAGTATCTATAGTGCAATAACTATTCAGTATGCTTGATGAGTGACAGGTATATTACAGGCGTTAATTAAGTTAACAGGAGTGAAATCCTGCCAGCTACTGAGCATTTCATATGGCCTAATGGCAACAAATCCCTCTTGCTCTCTTTTTAACAACATCAACAGAAAAGTTCAAGATGTGTTTCTAGCTTCATCACAGGCACCAATTAGCTGTTCATGGTGTCTGTTTTTCTGCAGTTTTCAAGAACAATTGCATCATTAGAGCATTTAAAATGCAGTGTCAACAGGAAATAGAACAATAGCTGCAAGCAAAAATATTATAAACCACAGAGCCATTATGTTTCGGTTTTGTCCCGAGTGCGATGTGTCTTGATAGAATTTTCCGCTTTTTTTTTTTCTTTTTTTCTTCACTGCAAAGAAGAAATGGAAAATAATTCAATGCAGAAGAAAACCAGATTTAGGAGAACATCTGTAAGTAGTCTGAGAGATCCATTGTAATTTTCTTACTGCTACTCAGTTGTTTGCTTTTAATGTTTTTTTTTTGTTTGTTTGTTTTTTTTAATTAGACCCTACTAAATTCTCTTGAGGAAACTTATGAAGACTATAGAGTCTTATAGAAACACATTGAAGCAGCAGTTACTCTGTTCCATTTACAGATGACTGGGACACAGTAAGAGGTGTCCCTTTTAGGGTGTTTGAAACACCTGAAACTATGTATTTTTTCCCAGCAATCTTAACAGATTAAAAGTCCTAAAATCCTCGTTTAGCTTTGATTAATAACTCATCTCTTGCATTTTCTAGGTTCTATGAGCAGACAGTTTTGTCTAAGGCTTTAATCCAACTCTCTTATCTTCCTAGTTCAGATTCCTTTGTTCTGTATAGGGTCAAATAATATTGAACATGAAAATGGTGAATCCTCAGCAGTTCTCAATTACATTTTATGAGACAAACCTATCTTTCACTGTTGCAACTGAAAACGCTTAGGTTAAAAGGTACAAGAAACGAGGCAGTTATAGAGTGGCACACTGTGTCAGGTATTATCAGTGTGAGGACTTTGTAAACCCTCAGTTTCATCTAGACTATCCTATTGAATGACTGCTGTGGCACCTGCATCTGTTTAATCCTTACATGAACACAAGCAAAAAAGTCCACACTTTCATTACCTGAAGTAAGGTAAAGATCTTTCCTCTGGTTTGGTGCTGTACAGGTACATTGTGTTATATCTTTCTTGGACACCCTCCTTTCTTGTGTAACAAACTTCAGTCTATAAGTATTCCCTTATTATCTCTCCTCTCTACCCCAAAATTAAATACACTTTTTTCACATCACCCTTCTGTTTCATATTATTCAAGGTGAACAATAGCAGAATCCCTTATGGGAATTTTTGTATGAGGACTTTATCAAATAATCTCTCCTTACTCAAAAGTTCTTTAGTACCTTTGATTACACCCGTCACCTTTTTATTCATCTGTGTTTTATTCAGCAGTGGGGAGTATAATATTCAGTTCAGAATACACTAAAATTGTCATACATTTGGTCTGCCATCATTTAACTCTGAGCTTACTTTCAGAAGTTGATCCTAAAATTCTCCTTGTGTTATTTTATACCTCATAAAATCCATGATTGTGGATGTACACTTCCATTAACTTATCCCACATCCTTTATGGTGTATACTGACTGATTTTCACTAGCATTTTTTCACTGTCTTACTAAAAAATGATCATAGTGAGACCCAGTATGAGATTTTGTCAGGCTTCTTAATTGTTTCAGTTTATTTTACCTCAATTTTTGTCACCAGCAGTCTTGAGTGGCTTCTCTCCACTCTCTTTCCCCAGTCATATGAAAAAAAACACAAAACAAGTTAAATTATAATACAAACATTTTCAACTTTCTATGGCCTATCTTTTCTAAGCTGACACAGGCCATACAAAATGCAGTCCTTGGCCTAACTAAAGGATACCAGCACATGAAACACTTCAGATCATTACTGTGTATTTGGACCCTTGTTGAATGCAGCACTTACTGGGAAAAGAGAGTACGACCTTTTAGTTCTGTCAGAAGAGGATATATAGTCCACTCCAGCCCAAGAACTGAGCTGCTATTATGTCAAGAAGCTAATGTAAAACACAGAGTATTTCCAAGTGAAATGTATTTTAAAATTCTAAGGATGTATTTTTGCAACTGAATGTACCAAACCGTGAACAAGGCAGCATTTAAAAAACAAATTTCATCTGTAGTGCAACATAGGGGCTGCTGCCCCTGTCTCTATAATTTATTTAATTCCTCATGAGATCTGGATTAAATTACAGTTAAATAGATCCAATGAATCTATCAGGGAAATAGTATCTTCTGGGTTTTTGTGTTCTCTTTAGATTTCTGTGAGCTATCTATAGCATATTCCGCAGGGTGGACATGTCCTTGGGGAACAGACTGCAGGATTTTTGACAATTTTCTTGCCATGGATATTGAAAAAGCTCCCTATTCTAATCTGAATGGCATAAAATAAATGAGGTACAATTGATTGCATGTGTAGAAAATGTAGGTAGATCAGTAAGCTGGAGTCAGTTAACAGGAAAATATTAAAACTGCGCATGTTTTTATTTAATGGCTCATAATGTATGATGTTTTCTCTTATTATGTGTTCTTCAGGGCAGATATTGGATACATTGTACTCATACTTGAAGTTTGAAATAACATTTTTTTGGAAATATAGGACACTAAATGCTAAAATGTTTAATTGCTGAAAGAATCTATCATTACAAGTCATATGTATTATCGGGGTAAGGAAACAGTCTTTCTAGAGACCTGTACAGGAAAATTAAAAAGCAATCAAAGAATAAGAGATTCATTAAGGTGCATTATATCCAGGAAAATAGTAGATGGGAGTGTAGACATATCAGCAATTAATTTGGACTGATGGCATCTACTTAATTGTACCACCATTTGAAATGACCATTCAGCCAAAGACATTAATTCCTGTAGGGATTTTACTCATAAGGTTTATAGTAATGAAAAATCTTATGCACATATGTAGGTGCTAATGATCACTTAAGAAATAGTGATAAGTGCTTTCAGCAGTAATGCAAGGTGTAAAGGAATTAGCTAAGCAACAAACTCTGATATGAAAAGAAGTGGGTTTTGCCTTTGGTAAGGCATTTCTACATTAAAGTGTTTGAAATATGTAGCATATAACTGACCAAAGGACACTGTGACCAGCAAGCATCCTTCCTGTCATAAAATGAAAACTATGTAGCATACATTTCATCTGTACTCAGTAATACATTATATTCTATTAAACAGGGTTTGGGTTGGTTTTATTGGTCTCAGGCAATAATGTGATTCAGTGAGACTGGAGTGTGACTCACTACTCTTTCAAAATATCATGTTGTGAAATGAAAATATTAGAAGTTCATAGCAAGACAATATTCTCACAAAAGAGAAATAAATCTTCAAATGGGTTAATCTAGCCTACATATGCGATTTGCTATCAGAAAACCTAGATGTGTGCTTCTTTCAGCTCACTCAGTGTTTTCCATCGCAATCCCTAGTTCATTCACTCACTTTTAGCCTTCTTATGGTAGAAACATGGTTTTGAAAATCTTCTCATAAGGGTTATTTGCCCAAAAACAGATACCAGCTATCCTATGAATCTTCTCTACTGAAAGGACTTTGAAGAGGAAAAACTGTCTCAAGAGAAAATTTTTCTTTACAATGAAATTATTGGAAAAACTTTGAAAGTTACCTACACTCTGCTGACATTGGTATTTGTAATCTTCCAAGATCATTATATGCGAAAAAGTTCATCACTGGCTATAAATTTATGTTATATATTCAGAGGCTTAGAAGAGGTTTTTTCTGGTTTGTTTGGGTGCTTTTTTTATTTTCCCCTGGAACCAACATTTCTGATCTAACACCAACATTTGTCAATTCTGTAGATTTTGATACTAGTTTTAAAGTTACTGTCAAATAGACAAATGATGAGCACTGTAATAATAATTATTTTTCCCTAGTGATACACAGAATAAGCAGTGCAAGTGTGTTTAGACTAACCAGTAGAATTTTTGTCATGAAAATACATTTAAAATTTAAATTTCTAAAATATAGTTAATATCCAGAAGCTTTAGCACTACATATTTGGGATCATTCCAGGATTTTGTCAGTTTCAGTGTGCAAAGCAGGGGGAAATTGTCTGAAAACACAGGATCCTCATCAATTCTGCAGTCTTCAGGGGCATTCTGATGGTCTGCTGTTTATTACAGCTTTCATGTATTTCAGGATATGAATATATGTGAACTCATTCTGTCCATTTCTAAAATGTTTTTTTCGGGGGACATTTTAATCATATTACTAGATATCTCACTATATTAGTAGAAAACCTGGAAAAGACTGTAAAAAGCTGAAACTGTAGCATTTTAAAAATGATTTGCCATGTTTGTCCTTCTCTATAAGAACAAGGCTCCACCAAAGGGAAGGAGTAGAAAGAAATGTGACTTGAAAGAGTTGCTTTTCAGAAAAAAAAAATCCAAAAATCTGAAATTAATGGATAGCCCACGTGCATATACTTTAGAGCAGCACAGTGCTCTGAAAGCTAATAAGAAGAGATTTGCACATATCCACAAAAAGCCCTGTAACTATTCTCTTAGAGCACGCACACCAATTTGTTTGCACTGAATGTCTAGACAAGTGAATTTTGAGCTTGTTTGTAATTCTGAATTCAGAGGTTTTTGTGTGATGATCAGCAAAATATTAAACTTAGAAAGGAAAAAGAACTATCTTTTTAAAGAAAGATCAGATTTACAAATAATTCCCTTTCATTTATAATGCTCAGTTTTGATGATTTCATATGGACTGACGTGATTACTACCAGGAAAGTTCAGAATATTATTTATATATGGAATTCCTCTCAGATATCTGTTATATTCTCAAGTTTGCATATGATGTTGAGAGGAATATGTATTATTTTTAGTCTTTCAAACTAATTGACAGACTAATTTTTATTCTTTATTTCAGTTCAGCTTTTATTGACAAGCTTTAGGTGGACAGTTATCTGCTGCTGCTCAGAATCTTCAATTTAAGCCCAAGTGAGGCGGCATTCTATTCTATTCTATTCTATTCTATTCTATTCTATTCTATTCTATTCTATTCTATTCTATTCTATTCTATTCTATTCTATTCTATTCTATTCTATTCTATTCT